>VCCN01000353.1:10661434-10678815 GCA_006491835.1 Architeuthis dux | reverse complement strand
TTCCCCCATCTATTGTCATCTCTTCTTGCTAGGTGACCAGTGACCAGTCCATCTCCATTTTTGCTGTTTAATTAGCTGTATAATATTCTTCACTCGAGTCCTCTCTCTGATCCATGTTGATCTTCTTCTATCTCTTAGAGCTATCCCTAACATTGTCTCTTTCCATGGCTCTCTGTGCTATTCTAAGTTGGTTTTTCAGCTTGTTTGGTTAATTTCCATGTTTTGCATCCATAAGTCATGCAGCCGTTGTATACTTTACGCTTTAGGCACATTGGCAAAGTACTCTATTCATACAAAATGCTTTCCAACCTATCGTTATGCGTCATTTTATTTCACAGTCATGGTCTTTCTCTAGCTTTATTACCTGTCCGAGGTAGATGTATTCATCAACCTCTTCTAGAGTTTCTCCTTCTATTTTTATGGCCTTTTTGGGGACTTTATCATTGAACATTACATTTGTCTTTGTTCTGTTCATCTTTAAGCCAACATTTTTGCTTTCCCTATTTAGACCAGTTAACATGTTTTGTAATACTTCGGAAATGTCATCAGTGAATTTTAAGTGGCTTAAGTATTCTCCATCTATGTTTATTCCCATCCCCTCCCAGTCAGTTTTCCAAAACATGTTTTCAAGGCTCGCTGTAAATAGTTTAGGTGATATTGTATCTCCTTGTCTTACTACTTTGGCTATCTTTATATGATCATTATTATTATATAAAAGCCAATTAAACTTTTTTTGTTTGTTTGTTTCTATCACGTTAAAGCAAACAGAAAGAGAGGAAGGGAGTAAAGCAAAGCTTGTGTCTGTGTGTTCACGTACACTAAAGCAAGCAGCTATGTGTCTATGTGTTCATGTCTACATCACTACTATTACTACTACTACTACTGCTGCTGATGTCTTTGCCGACTTTACTGCACACAACCTTACCACACTCAGCACACGGATAATTGAGGGCATATCAGCGCAAGGAGGACCAACAAAAACAAACTATAGATTTAAAACAATTTATTGAGATACAAAAATTAAAGTTATTGTTTTGAGTTGAATTATTTTAGTGAATTAATTTACTTCTGTAGTTCAATTTGTTAATTAATATTTCGCAGGAACAAACTATTTGGTGTTAAAACGATTTATTACAGAAATTGAAATTATGGGAATAATGAGTTTGTAAACAAACTATAAATTAAAATATTAAATCATGTTTTTTAATTCGCAGTTGTACATGTTATGCTGAATGAGTTTGTAAATAAACAATCATTATTATTAATTATTTTTCATGCTACTATTTATCTTCATCTTAATTTTTCAGTTGCTTTTAATCACAACTTTACTCACGCTATCATCATAAAGTTGCGATTAAAAAAGGCAACTGAAAGATTAAGATGAAGGTAAGTATGAAAAATATTTAATAATAATGATTGTTTATAAAACATTGCAATAATGAAGTAGACACCAAAAATAAGAATTTATTCAAAAATACTACTGCAACAAAATCAAAATTGACAAAAACATTCATAAATGTAATTTATAAATCATTATTAATTTTTTTTCTAAATTTAAACTACTTTATATTTTGTATCTCAATAAATTGTTTTAATTCCATAGTTTGTTTTTGTTGGTCCTTTTTGCGCTGATATGCGTTCAGTTATCCGTGCACCAAGTTATCCTAGCGCGGTAAGATCATGCGCTATAATGTCAGCGTTCAGATGTTGGCAGGGGATAGACGTGCGCAGAGATGTTAGTGAACCTTCTCAGGTATATTTTACTTCCATCAAATAGAACCGTGTATATTAATCTCCAAAGGTGCACCTAAAAAGTCACAATGAAAAAAACGATATTTCATGTGTAAAAACCTAACACAGTAACACATAGTTTAGCACTCTAGATACATCCCTAAAAAAATGCAGTGCTAAATGAAAAAATAGGGTCATTATAACATAGCATAAATAGAGATTGTGCCTGTTAGATACTAGGCAGATTTCAATGGATGGGAAATCAGTCAGTACATTAAAAAATGAACAACCAGACGAGCTTGTATTAGTTACAGAACTACTCGTTTATACAGGCGCCCTGTTTTCTTATGCAGGGAAAGTGCACTATAGTGAATCAACGCTAAATGGAGCAGCGCTAAGCAAGGTATTACTGTATTTAACAGTTGAAAAAAAGAGGAAAAATTCTGAAAACATTCTTGTGAGCCACGTAAGCGTGGTTACCAACAGTGAGGCACTGGCAGTGCCCAGATACCCAGCCTCTACACCCTGCTCCAGCAACGCAGTCTCCGCTGACTGGGCCACATACACCGCATGTTGGACATGGATGATCCTGAAGGATCTGCTATATGGGGAACTAGCCTTCGACGACAGTGCGCAAGGACTTTGTTTCAAAGATGTCTGCAAGGGAGACAAGAAGTCACTGGACATGAACATCGAGAGTTGGGAGTATATTTGTTGGATATTTAGGCAGCCGTGAGTGGGTGTCACAGATTTGACCCCTACCGGTGTTGAAAGTTATAAACATGATATTGGCCCAGAGACCGGAAGACACACCAGGTGTGGAAAGGTCATAAACAGGATATTGACTAAAACCCTGAGCTGCAGAGACCCAGGGACCAGAAGACACACCAGGTGTGGAAAGGTCATAAACAGGATACTGACTAAAACCCTGAGTTGCATAGGGAGGGCTGGAAAATCAGTGTGGACGTTCGAACCTGATAAAAGCCACGCAGAGCGCCCTTGGAGACCAGAGAGATCACTTAAGCTGTTGTTAAAAGACCTGTATGTTCTACTGTCTAAGAAAAGTCTGTCAGCTCTCATTATCTCTCTCCCACTCTTCATTCTCCACCACTGAACGATGTGTCTGAGTGTCTGTGTCCAGGATTCCGTGGCTATACAACACATTCACAAATTGGGGGCTGGAACAATACTTGATATTGACATTAAAATATGTTCTAATACCCATTTCGGTAATCCCTATTTATACATGGCCAAATTTTGGTTGACTATAAAATGGCTACCCAATTGTAAATGGCTATAAAGGGCTACCCCAATTGTAAATTGTAAAGTTCTACACACTCGCTCACCTGATGTTAAAAATGGCTCACAATTTCTTAACATCGAGTGAGCGAGTGTGTGGAGTATGTGGAATACCCAATATAATTTATATATTAACTTGTTTCTTGCATGAATTTTCCACACACTCACTCACTCAGTGTTAACATTATGAGCAAAACTTCACAATTTACGATCGGGGTAGTCATTTTATAGCAAATCGAAATTTGGCCACGTATAAGAAGGGATTACTCTCATTTCATACAACCTCAAAATGTCCTGTAATTATTTCATTTTTTGCCCCTTACTGCTAGCGTAACGTTCTTGTTGTGTTTAGTGCCTCTGTTCGCTTTGTTAGTCTTTCTGTTCTAGCTGTGTTTAAGCATGTTAAGAAAAGAAGACAGAACAAGATAACACGTGTGACAGGATTGTTCGCCTGGTAAGAACTGAGCCTTCCTTGTTCCCAGTTCCGGTCCACGTTTTCTGGGACCGGAAACGGAATGGGGGCTGCTGGGAACTTGCTTCGTCATGTTTATTGATTTAACATACACATACATTACTTATTGATTTAACATACATATATATAAACATTACAGCTAGAATTTGCTGTGTCACTATATATGTAATGATTAGAGTGAATGAAAGTTTCTACGTATTTGTTCAATAAATCCTACCTGTAATATCACAGGTTACATAAACAGCTACCCTGAGATTTTTTCAAGCTAATCAGAAATCAGAAATTTATTGCGATCAATTTGCAAATCAATATGCAATTATACAAGGTATAAAAAATAATATGCATTACTTTGACAATCAGAATATAATAAGAACAAACAAAATTATACCTATAAAATCTTTCTTTTTTTTTCTGGAGAGTCTCAGCTTGCTATCACATTCTAGAGATTATCAAATTAGTTTCCGATGGCTGGCTGTTTATTCTGTTTCTCTTGATTCATCATCAACAGCCGTTATAAGTCCACTGCTGGACAAAGGTCTTTCCCATCTCCTTCCATGACGACCTATCTAATTAATCTTACTGGCAAACTTTTCTATCTTGTCCCTCCATCTTGTGTCTGGTCTTTTCCTACTTCGTTTTACTGTCCCTTGGGCACCAGTCGGTTAGTCTTTTCCCTCATCTATTGTCATCTCTTCTTGCCAGGTGACCAGCCCATTCAGTAAAGTGACCATTCATTAGAATCTTTAACTGAAACAGAATTCAATACCAAAAGTGATCCGCGAACCGGCCCGGAATCGAAACTATTAACGGGAATAAAACGAACCCATATTTTCAATTGAAAATAATGAATTTTGTCGTCTTTCCATCCAACCACGTGGGGGAGCCTTTTCTCCGATATGGACAAAATGTTTTATTTCCCTCAACAGAATTTCCGCTCCCGTATGTTGGCAGAACATGTACAACCAGAATTATTCTAGACATATTCTTTGATCCAGGGCCAAATGGGGATTGAGAGTTTCTCAGGTAGAGCTGAGTATCGAAACTTCTAAGGCTATATGATGTCCATTAAAAAAATTAGGTTGACTATCATTTACCTGCGGGCCAATATAGTATGGCGTGCTAAAAGGATTATAATTTTTTACATAGGTCATACACACAAATAAAACAGATTTTGTCCTTTTTGGTCATCCGTACCTTAGCTATGACATGAGAAGCTATTTTTCTATATATTTTAAGTAAAAGGTAAGTAATATTCTTTAGAAAATGAGCCAGATATTGAGAAGGATAATGGTGACCTTGACATTGGATGCATCACAACTGAGTTTCCTTCTCAAAAAGGAGGAGGTCTGGTTAGTCATTCAGTAGAAACCGTCACGTGACCAACATCCTTTGGCAGCATGCCTTGTTGGGTGTGATCAATTAAAAAATTTGAAAAAGGGGTGATCAATGAAGTTACTTCTCTTGCCTTTTGTTGGGCAGTGATCATTAAAAAGGCTGAATTTAATAAAGAAAATGGGCATGAACGTTGCCGGACACAAACAAGGGACCAATTTAGCATAAACGTTTTTTTTTTTGGGGGGGGGGGATTTTCAAAAAATAACAAAAAACATTTTTTCCAGACATAATAAGGGGTAAATGTTTAAATCTTACCCCGTACATGTGACACATACATGCATACATACATATATACATAGCCAGCCAGAATCACCTTAAAACTGAAGAAACCTATGTTAACAGTTTTGGTTGGCGTTTTCAAAAAGTATTTTCTCAATGGACATATCCCATTGCCTAAAACATTTCTAAAGGACCCCAGCAATCAAGCTTTTCCAGGAAGCACACTGGAATTTCAAAGCACCAATGGAGAACAACATGCATGAGACTGGCTTGTACGGGGTCAACAGAAACCAGCATTATATTTTTTTTCATGCCGATCATTTTGGCACAAGACTAGTAGATCTGCTTCTAAGTCTGCACTGGCATCAGCTGAAGCAAGGACAGCTAGTGGAAAGTGGCGGAAACTATGCAACAAGATCTTAGAATGTGAAAAAAGCAATAGCCACAGAGAATGTTACCTGGCTTGGCAAGAACTAAAAAGATGCCTGCTGTCTGGAAAAGTTGATGACAACATATTAGAAGAATCAATCAAAACTGAAGCTGAAAAATGATACAATATTTTAAAGCACATAATTGATATTGTACTCCTCTTGGGAGGACTGGTCTGGCTTTTAATCGTTTGTGATTAAAAAAATGGAAACTTTTTAGTATTATTATTAATTTTTGACTAGTTTTTATCTTCATCTTAATTTTTAGTTGCTTTTTATCAAAACTGACTTCAGAGCGTAAATATGGTCGGAAATAAAGAGTAAGCCCATGGTGAGAATCAAACTTGCACACTCCAGCCAGATGGAGTCCAGTATATGCCAGGCTGCTTTTTTTTAACCATTCGGCCACTGGGCTCCATGGTTTAAACAGAAGCTGATTTTACACCTTTAAACTTGACTCCATACAACCGATATTCAACTCTTGTTGATGTTTACATTTGAGACCTAGTAGTCTTTTTTGAGACCTAGTAGTCTTTTTTGAGACCTAGTAGTCTTTTTAACACAACAGTATTTAATTTATTTTAAAATAATTTTTAATTTATTCTAATTATTGAATGAAGTATTTTAACACTATTATCAATTTTTGACTAGTTTTTATCTTTTAGGACTCATAGAATTGCTCTGCAGGTGGGACCCTATCCTTCAGAATCATGTGCTACGTGTGGAGGATGCACAAAAAAAGGGTGAGCAACTTCAAATTCATTATCTGTCCCCTGACTCACAAAATGAATTCATTGCAAAATACTTGAATCTTGTGAAACAATATATTTTGCTTGAGAGGCAGCCTGCAAAGCAGTAATATTAGATGCCCCACCAGATTCTTCCCATACTGAACAAACAACATTTCTTTTGAAATATATCATTGCAAAAGAAAGTATGAAATTCAAGAAAGATTTCTCATGTTTGTTGATTCTATTAACAAAAGATGGGAAGAAATCATTCAGTTGATAACTCATACTTTGAAAGAACAATGGCGAACAAGCAAAAATACAAGAACAATGCTAAAAGCAATTTTTTCACCTAGTAGTTGTCACACACTCATGTGGAAATGATGCTGCTAAATGCGTACCTGAAGCAGTAACATTTTTTGTACAATTTAAACCAGTGGTTCTTAACCTTTTCACCATATTTCAGAGTTTCATTCCCCCCTACCAAGATTATCTGACTCAAAAGTTGCATTCCTGTATTGCAGCTTGTAGAAAAATCAATATTCCACCAGTTCGATTATGCCAATCTGTGATCTCAATTCCCCTCCTGAAACCCTAAGATTCACCCCTGTTTGAGAACCTCTGATTTAAACTGTCTACAACTTGTTTAGTTCCAGTTCCAAGCGGTTGAAATTACTGGAAAACCGTTCTCTTCATGGCATGCCTGAAACAAGATGGTCAGGTCATGTTGAAAGTGTAAAACCTTTTGCACCTCACGTGCCAGGAATTAAAGTAGCTAAACATGAAAGCCAGCACAATAAAGCATGTCCAAGGAGTTTTATTTTATGTGACATCTTCTTGCCCCGTATGTTAATGTCAGCTGCGTGGTTTGAAATATTAACTTGCATAAATAACTGCAACAGAGTCATCCAAATCAGAAATACCACATTGAATGTCAAAGTAGCAAACATTGAAACACTCCTTACAGATCTCACAAATCTTTGAAACAACATAAAATGCATTTGGAATGAAGCCAAGATAGTTGCGTCCAAAATCAAGATAGAAATAAAACTCTCTCGTAGATGTGATGGAGTTAGACGCAAGAGGACAAGGATACATAATGACAACAGCTCCATTGGTACAACCTGTGTACATGATACATACATACATAGCTAGCCAGCTAGAATCACTTAAAAACTGAAGAAACTTATTTTGACTACTTTGACAGTGATGGTTGATGATTTCTAATACATTTTAATAAAACTCCTTGAGTCAAAAGTTGTTTAAACTTTATGATATGATAGTTTATTTGGAATAATATCCTTATCTTTGTTGCAGCTCACTTCCTCAGTATTCTTAAGATACATGTGGCATCTGGTAAGTAAAATAAGACCCTAACCCAAAAGTGAGGGATAGAATCCATGAGGACATTACTATATCTCGTAGGTGATTCATAATACTCGCCTAAACCTGAAACAAGTATGACACATTTTAACATTTAGTCAGCATGTTATTTTCTGTCTGCATGGTTTAAATGTTGTCATGACCTCTGGACAACAGGAGTCAGCCTGTGCTATTTTTAGAACACTTCCTGTTGTCTAGACAGTTGACCTTGGGGTCAACCTCAGCGTACCTAATTTGCTTCGCTTTTAGGCAATACTCATCAGTCAGCCTGCAAAGCCCAAGTCATGATGCAAGGTAGCGTACCCTGGCAAGAAATTCTACTATCTGGCAGCACAGCATGGCTGAGACAGATGCAAAAAAAGAAAGGTGTTTTAACATCTGTTTAAATTTGGTACACTTAGGGCCCTGCTGGAGAAAATTACATTTCCAGAAGAAAAAATGATGTCAAACTGAATTGATGTACCGTATTTACTTGTGTACAATGCAATCTCAAATATAACACGACTCCCACTTTTTGTAGCTAAAATTCAGTAATATATGTTATCATTTGGTACAGTGGTTTCCAACCTTTTCGAGTTATTCCCCACTTTTGTCAATAAGATTACTAGTATTTCTCCCATTCATTTATTAAGTTGCAACAAAGAATGATTTAAAATAATAAATTTATTTTACATATAATTAGACAGTTTCATACTAAGAATTAGTTTAATTTTATAATTGTACAGCTGCTGATGTGTATTTGTTACTCAAAGAAAGCAAGTGAAAATAATTAGGAAGACGTCATTTTAAATTCCAATTTATTACAAAATAAGAATAAGAATTCTGCTATCGTAACTGGTTATAAACATCAATGTGATCTCTGTTCTCGTTTTTTGCTACTAGTTCTTTGATTTGTGGGTCTATTAGTGAGAGAACACATCTTAAATCATTCTCAACTTGGAGCTTATTTCGAGACTTCAACTTGATAGATAGAAGTGCAGAAAACCCTATCTCTAGACTAGACTTTTATTTTTACCTAATGGTCTTATCCCCTACCTGGACTACCCAAATTCCTCCTTAGGGGGAATCCCCCCAGTTGCAAACCACTGCTCTAGTATAATGCTATCCACCAATTTTGACCCTGATATTTTATACCAAATTTCTTGCATTATACAAGAGTGAATAAAATAATATAATGGAAAGAATATAACAGTAAAGGAATTTCATTTCTTCAAGTTATTATTTAGAAAATTAAGAAGAAAAAATATTTTTTAGGTGGTAATGTTGAATTTGATTTGGATTTTAGAAACTGTCAACCAAAACTGTCAACATAGGTTTCGTCAATTTTTAAGTTGGTCTGGCTGGCTGGCTGGCTATGTATGCATCACGCGTACAGGCTGTACCAATGCAGCTAGAGGGCTGAAAATTTCAACAGTTTTGGTGACAGTTTTGGTGACAGTTTTGGTCGTCAACCAAAACTGTCACCAAAACTGTCAGCATAGGTTACTTCAGTTTTTAAGTTGGTCAGGCTGGCTGGCTGGCTGGCTGGCTGGCTGGCTGGCTGGCTATATATGTATGTATCACATGTACAGGCTGCACCAATGGATATAAAGGGCTGAAAATTTAAACGTTTACTCCTTTCTAATAGCAACAAATAAAAATGACAAAAAGGAAAAAACACTAATTAACCCTAAGATTTACTAAGCTTTGCTTAGTCTGGCACAGGGCAACCAGTGTGGGGTACTCATGGAGAATCAAACTCACTACAGTAGTAATGGTTTGCAAGACTACCTTCCTAACCATTGCTCCATAGCGAGGTGCTTCACTTGGTGCTCTTCATTTGTGGCCCAGTGGCAGACAAAGCTAAGCTTTGTAAATCTTAGGATTAGTATGTTCTTTTTCCTTTTTTTGTTATTTTTTATCATTGTCGCTAATATAGATGAAAGAAAACAGACTTATGTCTCTGTAATGTCATAAGGAGAAGCTAATTCGATATAATGTTCCAGTTATCCTGATTTATTTTTTATTAGATGAAGCATTGTCAACCAATATTAATTTTGGACTAGTATTTTTCTTTTATCGTAAATTCTTTAGTTGCTCTTTATCACAATTTCACTCAGACTGTCAGTCTGCAGCAGGGATTAAGTTAATAGTGGTTGACAATGCTTCATCTAATGACAAAATATATGAGGAGGAGGAGGAGGAGGAGGAGAAGGAGAAGGAGGAGGAGGAAAAAAAACTAATGTATGCAGAAAAAATAACAACTTAGTCACTCAATTGAAACCACCATGTTACCAATATCTTTTGCCAGCATGCCATGTTGGGAGTGATCAATTAAAAAAAAGGGGTAATGAATGAATAAGTTACTTCTCTCACCTTTTTTCAAATTTTCAAAAAACAAGCAGGCAAAAACTAAAAACTTTTTTTCTAGACATAATAAGGAGTAAATGTTTAAATTTTCTGCCTCTAACTCTATTGGTATGGCCTATACGCGTGATACATACATACATAAACACATAGCCAGCCAGCCAGCCAGCCAGCCAGCCAGCCAGCCAGACCAACTTGAAAACTGAAGAAACCTATGTTGACAGTTTTGGTCGACGGTTTCCAATTATGATTTCATCAGTGGAAACTCTGAACTGACACCAACACCAAACAGAAACTGAAAAGAAATACTACAAGAAGACATTTTAACTTTGGTTCAATACACCTTTGTTTAACTATTTCCCCCTCCTCTTACTCCTCCTCCTACTCCTCCTGCTAACAACCGATATCTCAAGTCAACTATACATGTCAAAGTAAAGGTGTTGAACCTCCCGGGATATTTGCATTTCCATAAGTAAAGAAAAAAGGTAATTGACACTAGTGTAACAATGCTTTGTCAGCATGTTGGCTTTGTCTTTCCAGAGATTTGATTAACTTTCAGCTGTCAGCTCAGCTTTGGTAATCTTCTCCGCTCAAGATGACAGCTGCATGGCTTATTATCTAAGAAACAAAATGGAGACAATAAACTGGACAGAGGTTATATATTCACCAATGTTTGTCTGTCTGTCTGTCTGTTTGTCCACACAATATCTCCAAAGTTTCCCAATGAGTTTCAATGAAATGTGTGTAGAAGGGTGGGCAAGGGGCCAAGGAATAATTGATTAAATTTTGGTGTGGATCCAGGAATTAAAAAAATTTTTGTTAACATTGAGAGATAGGACAATTTTTCAGTTTTTCGAATCTACATAATAACACGGTAGATGATTTTCATTCTGTGACATTGCAAGGGAGAATTAACCTATACAGGATATACTCTGGCATGGACAGCAGAATGAGAACAATCTACCACGATGGATTGAATAAAGCGTTTAGTTTGAAATTCAAAATTCAAAATTCCCAGGTTACCAACTATAATCTGAAGTACAACTCCAATGCCATAGAAAGAGTTCAGAGGAGAGCCACCAAGATCATTCCAAGATTTGGAGATATATCCTATACTGAAAGATTAAAACAACTTAATCTAGAAACCCTTGAATACAGAAGAAAACATGCTTACCTACTATAGAATCCGGAACAACATACATAGAGTGGATACTGACGTTCATTGCTCAAAATGCCCTGATAAGAAAATGCTGAATTCATCTATCTGCAGTAAAACCAGAGGACACAGCCATAAACTACAAATTCAAACCTCCACTGGTGTTAGAAAAGATTTTGTCTCGGCAAGAGTGGCAAACGCATGGAACAGCTTAAGTGAAAAGACAGTCACATCCGAGAATATCAATATTTAAAAAAATAATCTTTCTTTCGTTCTGATATCGGACTTACCAAATTTAACTACCATTTTTCTCATTAGTTTAATCCCAACCCAACTACACTGAAGCTGGCTTAATGACGCAATTAAATGTTGTAAAAAAAAGCCTATTTCAAATATATTCAAGTATATATTCAAGTATGACAAACACCTGAAGAAGGCTGGAGGGTATAACGGCTGAAACATTGTGTCTATCACAACCAAAATGAGGACACTAGTAAATTAGTATATAATAAGTGTGATTTTTTATCTTGTGACAGAAAACATTAACTTTGAGGCATATTCCCTTCCGTTATAACATCATTTGACGTACGCCATTGCTTGTGCATCCTGCAATTTTCATCAAATTACTTGGTATATAGCATCACCTTTTTGGCTTCTATGACTTTATAATGCTTATTTATTTTAATTAATCACTGCTACCCACTATAATGTTGTCTTGTGTTTAGTGCCTTTGTTCGCTTTGTTGGTTTTTCTGTTCTAGCTGTGTGATGTTCGAATGCGTTTGGTTCGTAACCGTGTTTAGTGTGTTAAGAAAAGAAGATGGAACAAGAGGCACATGTTGACAGGGCTGTTTGCCTGTGAAGAACTGAGCCTTCCCTGTTCCCACTTCTGGTCCACGTTTCTGGTCCCAGAAATGGAAAGGGGGCTGCTGGGAGCTTGCTTCAGAGTGTTTATTGATTTAACATATACATACATAAACATTACTTATTGATTTAACATACATATATATATACATAAACATTACACCCACAACACTGGTTTAAATACTGTTGCTGGGTTTAGGTTATTCATATGTTCTGACATTTATATGTATCTATGTATCTATCTATATATCTGAAACTTGAAATTTTACACACACTCCCCTCAATGAGTACAGAAAATGTTTTTTGGGGTTTTTGAAAATTCCCCCCTAGATAGGTTTTTAATGGGGAGTTCAATTTACAATGTAAGTTTATGCCAAATTGATCCCTTAGTTTGTGTCCAGCAGCATTTTCACTTGTCTTTTGAAAATTTGTACTTTTTAGTGATCACTGCCCACCACCACTGTTTAATTTACAAGGTAAAAAGAAGCATATGTGGCAGTGATTCATAATTTCCCTTGGAATGCTAGTTTATTTTATCTTCCACATGTACTGCAAGGTGTTGTGGGGGAAGTGGAGATGGCGGTTGATGGCTTTGTAGGTCGCCTGTGACTGACAGGATGTGTGATTTGGGCATTTATGCCACACCCTCGATCCAACACTTGTGAGGTCATCCTCTTGCCCAGGCGCCTGAGCTTCTGACATTGTAGGCTCCGGACGCTGGTTGGTCAGTTGCCATTCTGACAATTTTGCTGATTTTTTCTTTGCTGATTAAGTCCCTTATCTGCCATTCATCTGAGGCACCGCATCTCATTGGTGGTGATTTTCCTCTCCTGGGCTTGGGTCAGTGTCCACGTCTGACACTGGTAGGTCAGTGTGGGCAGGGTTTATAATGGTTGACCACTAAAAAAAGGTTTGTCCCACCAAGAAGCCATTTTGTCGACAAGCAGCAAAGGCTTAGAGTGAAATCTAAGAAGGAGAAAACAAAATTGTTTCATCTTGAAACAATTCGAGTTTTCAAGAATGCATTTGGAAATGTCTCGAAAGAGATTGAAAAAAAACACAGGTCTGGTTAGTCACTCAATAGAAATAGTCACGGGACCAATGTCTTTTGGCAGCATGCCGTGTTGGGGGTGATCAATTAAAACATTGAAAAAAAGGGGGTGATCAATGAAAAAGTTATTTCTCCCGCCTTTTGTTGGGCAGTGATCACTAAAAAAGTCTGATTTAAAAAAACAAACAAGTATGAATGCTGCCAGGAACAAACTAAGGGACCAGTTTAGGGATAACTTACATTGTAAATTGAACCCCACATTAAAAACCTATTTAGGGTGAGGGGGGGACAAAAAAATGTTTTTTCTAGACATAATAAGGAGTAAATGTTGAATTTTTCAGCCCTATAACTCCATTGGTGTGGCCTGTAAGCATGGTACATACATACATACATAGCCAGCCAGCCAGACCAGCTCAAAAACTGAAGAAACCTTTTGGTGACAATTTTGGTGGACGGTTTCTAACAGGCATTCTAATAGTCTGACTGTTTATTTTTGTTTATTCCTGTAGACCAGTGTTTCCCAAAGTGGGTTCTGCGGATCTCCAGTGTTCCATTAAAGAATTCTGCGCTTCCACAGGATGAGGTGTCTTTCAATAAAATTTTATAAAAATTCATTTTATAAAGAAATGGCAACATTCTTCAGATTAATCTGCTTTTAATAAATCTTTTTCACAACAAATTACAAATTTATTGCAATAAAAAGCAGAGTTGTTTTTTATTTTAATGTTTGATTTATTATATGTTTCTTTAAAAGAATAAATTCTTTCTAAAACAATTTTTGTTTCATTTAAGGTCTTATTAAAATTAGGGTGGCGGGGTTGTCCATAAAAAATATTTATGGGTTCCACGATTTTTGGAAAATCGTATAAGAGTTCCGCAACAAAATAAGTTTGGGAACCACTGCTGTAGAATCATTGAGAATCATTGGGGTGTAACCACACCATGCCAACAAACAATCAATGAGATGATGTAGCTACAGTTTCTGTTGCAAGCAGAGTTGTCAGATATGTCCGATTTCAGACATTGTGTTCTTTTTTCGCCCTGATCTCCGATTAAAAATTTTAAGAATCGGACATCCAAAATTGTCCGATTTTAAGGCCCCACTCAGCATTGCTAACTTAGATATTTTATATCTAAATTTAGATATTTTTTGTTGTTTTATCGATATCGGCTATCAGTCCTAGCCACTTTTAGCTATTTATTTTAATTATTGTGATAAATATCTAGCTACTTTTAGCTACTATTAGCTATTTCTAGCCATCAATTCTTTTCTGTCCGAATTTGACAGATTTCGAGCAGGGATGACAGATTTTGTCTAATTTTGGGAGCACTATTGTCCGTTTTTTGAGAAAACTGATCTGGCAACCCTGGTTGCAAGTAGGTTTTTGTGGGCAGGAATTGCTAGACCCATGACCAAACCTTCTCCTTTATCCAAGCTAATGCATTACAGTGCTAAAGGCAACCAACTGCGCTGCTATTTACCTATAGCTAGGAGGAGACGTGGATTCAGGCTTTTCCCAAGAGCATTAGTGCAAAGTAAACATAAGCAGCCTCAGAGGCAACTTAAACTCGGTTTGCCAATTCCGTTTTCCATACCAGTAACTGTTACGTCATCTCGCACCACCAAAAGTTTGACTAACAGTAGTAATCTTTTCTACGTTTGAGAAAATTCTCTATGATAAATGCGCATTTTATGTGTTCGCTGAAGTTGAGCAACATCCAACCACAAGAGATAAAAATGATATATAGTAACAGATGGTGTGTCACAGGAACCCCCCCCCCCCTCTATAGAATAGAAACAGAAGAAGCTGATATAAATTAATTCGGAGAGGCAAAATGGGTGGTTTCAAAGTCTGGCAGGGATTGAGATGAAACACAGTTACTAGTGGGATATCACTGGATAAGATGGGACAGGTGATTAGTAAGTTGGTTTTATACCTCATTGACTGTTGTCAGTCTTATGAGAATGACATGTTAATGGAATTATAACCCTCAACATTTG
The DNA here is from genome assembly GCA_006491835.1 of Architeuthis dux. NCBI lineage: Eukaryota > Metazoa > Mollusca > Cephalopoda > Oegopsida > Architeuthidae > Architeuthis > Architeuthis dux. Next base: position 10,663,742 of record VCCN01000353.1, on the reverse strand, counting down.
CATACCTGATTTAATTATATCTTGTTCTAGGGAATTGTTATTCCTTTATTTTAAGTAAAACTAGGTCAATATGGCCGCAGACATACAAATACCTATAAGCAGTGGCTGAATAGATTAACCCAATTAAACTATGATTAGGCCAGAACAAAGGAGGGGGAGCCAATTGGCATAGGCCTACGATTTTGAGGGGGCCTACTCCCCTTGGAAGGGGAAAATACCATTGTACAGTACTGTACTGTATTGTCCTATACACATTTTGAATAAAATTGGTTGCCATTACCATTTTTTAAAATCCTTCTAGTTCTTTTATTCTGTTCTGTTACTTGTAAGTACATCATATACACTATATGTACATGTATATGAATGAATGAATGGCTTGGCTTCGCAAATGAAGATTTTGGGGATGGCCATCCACAGCATTTGGACCATAAAAGGCAGGACCAATGTGCAGAGTAAACCTCCAGCCTGAGCAGTGTAGTTTTAAGGTGAAGTACGACTTGCTCAGGGTCGACACGACCCTTTAAACCAAGAGTGGCGCGGATAGGAGCAGAGCCCATCGGTCGTGGTTTGACAGGAGTGTCCTTCTCCTGACAGATTCCCAAGCTAGCTAAGGGGGTCAGTCACTCCCTTGTGGAAAGGTTCCGACAGTAAGGCTGAACTGTGGTTAGAACACAGGACGTGAACATCCCGTAGTTGGTAGAAGCCGGAGCTGGTTATAGGGTTCTACTGGCCCTTTGAAGGAGAGCCAGGATGGAATAGCTGTCTACAACTTTGAACACAGAATAGCATGATAATGCACCTGTCTGTGACTTTTGGCGCAGATCCACATGACAGTACGGCTGACTGCAGCTTTAAGTGCAGACCCTGGTCACTCCAACAGGAGCAGAGGAGTGATCAGACAATATAGCAGCCTGAGCAGATTCTAGCCCAGGTCCAGTATCACACCCCTACGAGGGGAAAAAAAAAAGAAGAAAAGCGAAAGATTCCACTCCTTTGTTTATTTAAGTCTTGACTTCCGGAGTGGAAAAAAGTTTCAAAGAGGCGTGAATTGGCTGTTTCCCGTATATACCCATACATAAATGTTTTTGTAAAAGTATACCTTTATTTGTGCAGTTAATTCATACTGTTCAAAACTGCACTGTTCAAGGTCTTATTAGAAACCATCAACCAAAACAGAAAACATAGTTCAACATAGGTTTCTTCAGTTTTTAAATGATTCTGGCTGGGTGGCTGGGTGGCTGGCTGGCTGGCTATGTGTGTCACGTGTACAGGCTGTACCATTGGAGCTAGAGAGCTGAAAATTTAAGCATTTACTCCTTATTATGTCTGTTGATATTTAAGCAGCCATGGACGGAGGTCACAGATTTGACCATCCACAGGTATTGAAAGTTATAAACAGGATTTGGACAAAAACCCCAAACTGCAGATGGCGGGCTGGAAAATCAGCGTGGGTGTTCAGACCCGATAAAAGCGACACAGAGATCCATGGAAAAGCAGAGAGACAGAGCGCCTTCGGAAGTCAGAGAGAGACAGAGAGCGCCTAGCTTGGGACTAACACAAGACCAATGTCCTTGTTAAGAACAGTCTGTCGGCTCTCATTATCTCTCCCCACTCTTCATTCTCCACCACGGCACAATGTATTTGATGCAAATAAAAATATATCATCATATTAATCATATAAACCAAGTTTTGAGTCTTCCTTTTTCTCCAAGTTCAGGATTTTCCTCCCGCGGATCAAGATGGATATGCAACAGGTATACCTTGATTAGTGCTGTTAATTCATTCCAATATTTTCCATACTGTTCAAAACCGCACTGTTCAAGGTCTTATTAGAAACCATTAACCAAAACAGAAAACATAGTTCAACATAGGTTTCTTCAGTTTTTAAATGATTCTGGCTTGCTGGCTATATATGTGACACATGTATAGGCCGTACCAAATCGAGCTAGAGGACTGAAAATTTAAACATTCACTCCTTATTATGTCTAGAAAAAAGGTTTTTGGTTTTTTGAAAATTTCCCCCAAAATAAGTTTTTAGAAGGGAGTTCAATTTACAATATGATTTTATGCTCAATTGGTCCCTTAGTTTGTGTCCGTCAGCGTTCACGTTTGTTTTTTTTTAAATTCAAACTTTTTAGTAATGCAACAAAAGACGAGAGAATTAACTTATTCTGATTATTGATCACCCCACCCACAACATGACATGCTGCCAAAAGACGTTGGTGACTTGACAGTTTCTATTGTGTGATTAACCAGACCTGTTATTATTTAATGTGTTTCTTTTTTCAACTTATACTTAGTTACATTA
>VCCN01000353.1:10630009-10646705 GCA_006491835.1 Architeuthis dux | reverse complement strand
TAGCACTTGGCGCCCTGGGCGACTGCCTGTGTTGCCGGTACCTAGGGCCGGCCCTGGGTTCTGATGATATTTAATAAAAACTTTATCAGTATCATTTTAAATTAAGAAATATCCTTTATCATTGGCAGCAAATTTCTCACACTCAGAAATATTTAGCTAGGGGTGGAATTTCAGTAAATATTAAAATTACTAGCAAAATACCCATTACTTTGCTAATGGTTTACCTAGGGATGGAAATCTAAAGCACTGTAGTATCTTAAAAAAAATTCATGGAAGTGTAAGGGACAACAAAGCCATATTTAATAGAATAAAATTTATCCCTATTTTCACAGTTTGTAATACCAACCTAATTGTTTTCATTTGGGTATACGATGAAACAATAGCAGCAGCAGTAGTTGTAGTCGTTATATTACCAGCAGCTGAAATCAGCAAACACATGCACACTTCCAACCGTTCTCCTTTAGTGAATATCTTTATGTTTCACTCCGTACCCATATCCTGCTTCTCTCTCTCCCCGCCCGCTGCATTAAATTCCACCTCATTCTATTTTCTCACCAGTCTTCTCAAAGTACCAGCAGCCTAAATCAGATCAGACCAGCAGCCAGCGAACACACGTACACACACAGCAGATCTTGGTTAGTAACAGCCAATTTTGTGTTTGCATGTTTCCTCTCTTTCTGTTTGTTATGTAACAGACAGACTGATATGTCATAAATTATGATATAGATTGTAGGTTGAAGTATTGCAAACTCTACAAATATTACTTATTTTATTACTCTAAATTAAAATATTACTTTTTTATTAAAATGTTACTTATTTTACTGCTATAAATTAAATAAATAAAAATATTACTTATTTTATTATTAAAAATGTTCATATGACTTTTTTCCCTAGCCAGAAACCAAAGTTTTTTCCTATGTAGTATGTGTAGCTGAGGATTGGGGGGTCGACTCCTCGGGCCCGGGGGGGGGGTGGCTTGGCTCCTAGAGCCCCCCTCCATTTAGTGAGAGTTATCAGTAGAAATGCTGGTGAACTACTATTTATAAAGCTTTTGGGGGCCATCCCCCCCCCTGCCTCCATTGGGAGCCCTGGGGATGTGCGTTTTCAAATATCCCCCATCCCCCCCAACTACACCTTTGGATACCAACATCTTTACTCTTATTCACACTAAAAGAACTAGCAACAAGTGTAAAGGTATTCACACACACGGACCTCTAAAACCTCTCCACACATGGTTGTTCGTAATAGGATACGACGTCCTGTGAAGCAAAAGCAGACCCTCAGGCTTTATTGGGGTCAGGTACAGAGGTCTGTTGTGCGAGTGAGTAGCTTAAGACCCCTGAATTTACTTTCTAAGGGAGTAAGACACACGAAAGGGAGAAAAGAATAAAGCAGTAAAGACAGAGAGAATGTTGAAAGAAAATAATGGAAGAGTAATAAACAAAATGGAGGATGAAAAAAAAAGAAGCAGAAGATAAAATTAAAAACGAAAAGGGAAAATTACGATATAAACCAAATTAAAACGAGGTTAGGAAGACAATTGAAGATAAGGAAAATTGAAATTGTTTTTTAATACAAAAGGTTAAAAGTACAAAATGAAAATAAAATTGAAAATAAAATCCGGAAAAAAGAAAAGAAATTAATGAAAACATTTTATTAATTGTTATTTACTATTTTTTCTCATTCATTTTTTTAAAAAAATGAAATAAATAATAAAAAAACGGATTATGAAGATATGAAATGAAATTTTAAAAATAAAGAAAACTAGCATTCCAAGGGGTTTATGAATCACCGCTACCAATATGCTTTTTTTTTACCTAGTAAATTAAGTATAAGTTACTTCTCTTGCATTGTGTTGAACAGAGATCACTAAAAAAAAGTCTGAATTTTCCAAAAACAAGCGTGAATTCTGCTGGGCACAAACTAAGGATTTAGGATAAACTTACAGAGATATTGTGTAGTGTGAACATATAGCTACGATACAGGGGAGATATCTGTACATGATCCACCCAAAAATTTAATCACTTCTTCTTTGGCCCATGTTCCATGGCCCACCCTTCCACATAATTTCATTGAAAAGTTTTCGAGATATTGTGTGGACAGACTGACTCTGACAGACGTTGTCAGAGATTTTTAAAAAAAAGAACATGAATAGAAAGAAAGGAAGTACAGAAAGCCTTTAAAAAGAAAAGAATGAAAGAAGAAGAGAAGAAAATTGAAATTAAAATAAGAAAAATGAAAAAATACAGAAAGAGAATAAAAAAAAAAGAGAGAAAAAACATAAGAAAAAAGTAAATAGTCTTGGGTTTAGGAAAAAGATTTTTTTTTTTTAAATGCCTATTGAATATGTTTTTAAATTTATATCCCCTGGGTAGAAAAGACCTTTTTCTTTCTTTACCAAGAGATATTTGCTAATTTTGCAAAATTTGAAACTGGGCAAAAAATGGATGTCCATACCAAAAACAAAAACTTGTGCAATGTAACCCAAGAAGACCTACTTTAAGAAAATAGCTATTCATTATTTATAATCAAAAGGCAAAGTGTTAAAAGCAAAATGAAAAAATGAACAAATCACTTTATTGAGTTGTCATCATCACTTACATTTCAAGGTCACAAACTATATATTTTTAAAGCTAATTAAACTTTGCCCTGCAGGCCTGAAATGAATGACAACAGAACAAATTCAGGTTTGGGTCGCATGAAAAAGGTTGTACGAAAAAAAGTCATGGAAAAAAGTCATAATATACACTAGGAGAAAAAGTCACAACTTTGGGTTATGACTTGGAAAAAGCCATAAGAAAAAAGTTTAATTTATAGTAATAAAGTAAGTAATATTTTTTATAAAGTAAATGTTAACAATAAAAGTCACATTTAATTCATAGTAATAAAATAAGTAATAAATATATTATAAATAATATTATAAATATAATTTTTTTATTACTATGAATTAAATGTGACTTTTATTGTTAATGTTTACTTTATAAAAAAATATTACTATAATCATATTATAAATTAAACTTTTCATAACCCAAAGTTGTGACTTTTTTATTATTATGAATTAAAGTAGGTCCGCTCTGATAGTGTAATGGTTAGCACGTCTGCCTCATACTCAGAAGGTCCAGGGTTCAATATGTGGTATGAGCAAAGAGTGTGTAAAACACTTCATTAGGACAAATTTCTCTGTGCACTCATTGAGTACACTCTAAGTTGTGTGATTGGGGTGGAAGTATCCTGGATGGTTATAAAAACTTGTAAATAAAGTCCTGGTCTCAACCAGACATGAAATTTGCAAGGATCACTAAGCTGATACATGCAATGGAAACCAGAACTTTGTCACCGGCTGTATACTCCAACGGAAGTTGTCTCTTAAGAGACGGATACTTTATTTTATAAATTAAATGTGACTTTAATCAAAATTTACTTTATTAAAATATTACTTATCGATTCTCTTGAAGGAGCTCATAGTAGAGAATTCTTTCAATCCTATGATATACACTGCATCACCTTGTTTGAATGAAGACTGGCTTTTGGTACAGTTCATAACTTTCACTTGCGTCACAATCTCTTGCATTCCACATTGGGGTAAAGTATCCACTTTTCATTGTCCATCACAATTTGTTTTAACTATTAATATCCTGTTGAAAATTGCAGTATTACAGGAACGACTTGTGCGGTCTCAGCGTTTTAGGAATTTCAGCCATGTTTGTTTACGTGCGGCCTCATGCTCTTTAGGACTTCAAGAGTTAAAGACAGAACATTAAATACATTCCGGTAGTTTTTTTGCTTATGTGGAAGCCACACATAAAAGCAACTAACTTAACCAAGCTGGTGCAAATGATTTTCAATGCTTGATTTTTATTTTTAGAGTATGCTGGCTCTATCAATCATCATAAAATGCTGATTATTCTCAAGTAATGTCTTGATTTGATTTCTATCAACTTCAATTGGTCTACCAAACTGTGGAGCATTGTTCAGCAAGAAATCTCCTGTATTAAACTTTGTAAACCACTTTTGACACACTTGATCATTCACAGTACCTCCACTATTAACTACATGGATCTTTTTGTTACATTTTTTACCTTTCTTATAAAATTATAAAAAAAGCATAATATGCAGAAAATGTTGCTTATTTTTTCTTATTTTCAATGTCAAAATCGATAAACAAAAATACATCAATTTAACAATTTTTTTTTTTAAATATGCATGCTGATATGACAGCTGTCACAATACAATCAAATCTTTTTGAATGGAGTTAGTTAAAACCATTGTAATAGGATACAGCGTGGCATCTGAGATACAGCATGAGTGGCATCAGGTAATGCTGGAATCTGAAGTGGCCTCTTGATAAGGCTGGTATCTGTAGTGGCCTCTCAAGTGGGAGGCAAAAATGGGTAATTTAAGTTAAGATTAAATTGAGGCTGACAGGACAAAGGAAAGCCAAAAATATTTATCTGGGCAGACCATCTGCGAATAGAGCAAAAGGGTTTCAGATAGCAGCAGAAGAGACTAGAGAAGTGGGAGAGAAGATACAGACAGTGGCAGAGGCATATCCACCCAGGATTGAGATGGTCATCCACACATTTATCTTTTGTTTGTTCCAGCACCATTTTGTGTTTTGAAAATAAGGGGTCTTTCTCGGTCAACATGAGGAATAAAAAATGTTTTTTTTCTACACTGTGTGTTTTGCTTTGTTGTTCTAGCTCCACTGTTTCACAAGGTGTGTATTTTTATCCATGGTTCTTCTCTTTTTTGCACATGTACCCCCAGTAATTATATATATATATATAAATAGCAATGCCTTATAAAGACATGAAAAATCACTAGTGAAAATATTGTAAGTCAACAAGAATTTCAGTTAAAAAAAGATCATTAAAATATTGCCTGACATTTTATATTGTCTTGCTTGAAGAGGTAGAAATAGCAGTAATACGTAAATTTTAGTATAATATATGTAAATGTTAGTGTACTATATGTAAATTTTATTGAATTACAATAGGAAAATTCTTAGTGGCAGAGTTTTGAAGGTAGTAAACGAAAAGTATGAGGGTCAGTTAAAAAGTAATGCCTGTTCTTCTTTAATTACAACAGATTCAATAGTAGAAGCACACAAAGCATACCAAAATGAACACAAGTCTTAGGATTCCAAATTTAGTCCTCAACATAGTCTCCTTCCTTTCTTTGAATGAGGGCATGTATACCTTGCCTTGTAGAAGCTTCTTGGCAGCTTTCTTAGCCATGTGCGAGTTGCCTCTTTCACCTTATCATCATTGGAGTGCCCCGTTCATGGGCCCAAACATATGAAATTCTGATGGTGCCAGGTCAGGCCTGTAGGGTGGATGAGGCAATGTTGTCCAACCATGCACTGTGATTGCTTATCTGGTCTTTAAGTTGCTGTGAGGCCTTGCATTAGTGATGTTGCAAAAGCACACCACTCATCTTCAAATGTGGCCATGCTCTGAGTTTTGACAATGTGTTTACTTTGCACAGACCAAGAAACTGCACTAAACTGCAGGCATTACCATGGCTCACCTGAAAGCTTTCACAGAGTTTTGTAATAGTGATTATTCTGTTAGCTGTAAGGTCAGTTTCTCCTTTCTCTCTAGGATTGCCATTAACTCTACTGACCCATCTCTTTACTGTGCTTACATCAAGTGCTGCCTTTCCATAAACATTCACTAACATCCTGTGAATGTTTGCAGCACTTTCTCCTTCCAAAACCAGAAATTCTATGACAGATCTTTGCTTTCTACATGTGTCCAGAGGGGCAGCCATTTTGAAAGAGGATTATGGGTAGGAAAAGAGAAGGTAACTCCACAATTCTTTCCCCTGCGCTTTTAGACACTTTATGGTTTATAGCTAAAAAAAAACCTAGGAATTCTGACTAATACTTTTAATATTAAATTACAACAGACATTACTTTTTGACCAACCCTTGTAGTTTTGCTTTCTCCTCTAAAAACCTCACTTTTGTCAAATTAACTGGCTTTCATCTATATTATAATGATCCAATTTCTGTATGTTTGTTTGGATGTTTGATACTGTAACACCTTTAAAAAATGGCACATTGTAGCAAGATTCTTGTTAGTGCAATACCGTTAAAATGCTCTAGCTTGGAGAATAAAGCAATTTCCAGTCCAATTTGCAACTTAATGATAATAATAGTGTGGGGTCAGCACTCGCACTCACCCTGATAATCTATATTATAATGATCTGATTTCTCAACTCTAGGTATATTAAATGCTAATTATAGAGTAGTGGTCCTTATTTATTTATTTATTTGCAAATAATTATAATATAAATTCTATAAGTAGGAAGTGAATTGACATCAATCTCAATGGCTTCCAAAGGTGGCTTTTAAGTGAGTTTTCATAAGAAAAGTTATTCAACTTTGATAATTTAGCCCAGGCCCATCGCCAAGGGGGGCCTGGCCTCTCCTGGAAATCACTTTACAACATAAACCATTTTTATGACACATCTCCAGCGCTTGAAACTGTTTCACCTTCTTTCTTCATACACTCAACCATTTTTTGTTTTGGCTGAGCAAAATGGTCAAAAAATGGCCAAAAAGAATGTTTGCTTAACCCTTTCCTCCCTAGCAGTCATGTTTGATTACTTGATGTATCTGTTTACCCTGAAACTAATCTAACAGCCTGTTGCTGAACAAAAAGACACAATGGGAAGTAAATAAATTGCTATATCTCTTTTAATATTAAATGTATGCTTACTAAATTTTCAGTGATTATTCCCAATGTATCAGTGAAATAAAACCTTGAAAAAGGTATTATTATCGATTGATTGGAATTGTTATGATTTAAATTTGTGTATGATTTAAATTTAAGTATTTTGTTTATCATTTAAGAAATTCTTTTTTCGTTTATTTTCTATAATAATAAATTATCTATAATCTGCTTAGCAGTATCAGGCAAGCCATCAGTCCATGGTACATGTTTTTTATTTCTTCTTTTTTATCATTTCTTTCTATTACGCCTAGAGTTAATGGATGGCCCCCTACTCGCTGTACCCTGGCGACAGGCCTGATTTAGCCTGGCCAATTAAAAAAATGACAGAAATTTTAATACTGTGTATGGTGTTATACTTATAGGCATGATGATTTAATTTGAAACAAAAGGTCATTACAAAACATTTTTCAATAAGTTTCACTCTTGTTTGAATCTTTAAAAGATTTTTCTTTTTGTGTCTGCTTCTGCTCCTCGCTAATCAACTGTTTACTATTGAATGCAGAAGTAAACCCACAAGATTTAGTTGCATTGTGTGATGTGTCACAGCCTAACTTGTTAACTCCTGTCCTAATTTCAAATGCAAACGATACCAAGACAAAGAATGCCAAGAGATGGATACAAAAAGAACTGCAGCAAAGATGGTGGCTGCTGCATTTGTGGATTTGTTTCTCAGTTTGCTCATGAACAGCCTGGGCCAGCCTCAGGGTTCCTGGTCCTCTGGGAAAGCTGAATTTTGGTGCTGTTTAATATATAGCATTATCTTATTTATTTATATTTTACAGTAAGAAAAATAAATATATAGAAATAAAAAGTTATGAGAATTTTCTTTGCCTCCTGCTTCTTTTAGTTTCACCTCAACAGAATGTATTTAACTATCAGATATCCTTGAAAAATCTGACTTCACATCAGGGAATTTTCTCATTTTGACTGCTTTAATCCATTTAATTAATCCATTTTTCAATTTGTTTTTGGAAAGTCCTACTGTCTCAGACACATGGCAGGCACCCCCTAGCACTTGGCAACAGCCTGTGTTGCTGGTAACTAGGGCTGGCCCTGTTCATGGATTTCTTTTTGTTTGCTCATCAACAGTGAAATCAATTATCAACAAAATGAGTTCTTCTATAAGCAGTTTTCTTGCTATTTTGCCCAAAACTGTCATAAACCAGAAAGCACTCAATTAGTGCATACCTCTGCCAATGCCATTGTCAGGGGAAGTAATTGTACATGGATCCACCCAAAAGTTTCATCACTTCTTCCATGGCCAATTGCCCACCATTCCACAAAATGTCATTGAAATGCAATGAGAACTTTTGTAGATATCATTTGAAAAGACATGAACTTTTGGTGATATTACATGGTGTAGACATATAACTACGACGTAGGGGAGGTAATTGTGCATGGATACGCCACAAAATCTAATCATTTCTTTCATAGTCCATCCTTCCACAAAATTTCATTGAATTTCATTTCAAACTTTTGGAGATATTATGTGGACAGACATGACCTTCTTCTTCTTCTTCTTCTTCTTCTTCTTGTTATTGTTGTCGACTATAAGTGGAAGAAAAAAAACAAACTAGCATTCCAAGAGAAATTATTAATCACTGCCTGCCACTGTTGGGGGTGATCAATTAAACAGTTGGGCTGTGATCACTAAAAAAGATCTGAATTTTCAAAAAACAAGCTGGCACAAACCAGTGACCAATTTAGTATAAACTTACATTGCATATTGAACCCCCCTCTAAAAGCCTATTTAGGAGAGGAATTTTCAAAAATCAAAAAGAAACCTTTTCCCTATCCATTGAGGGAAATGTGTGTGTGCAAAATTTCAAGTTTCTACTATGAATGGTTAGGGCTGGGCGGAGTCCCGATACATAGATAGATACATAGATAGATATAAATGTCAGAACACATGAATAACCTAAACCGAGCAATAAACCAGTGTTATAGGTAGTGATGATTAAGAACATTGACTCATGTATCTTACCAGCATTTTCAAAAAGGCATTTTTAAAGACATCTGTAGAACATTTTCATACTTATTTCTCAAAACCAAATCATTAAGAATTATTTTTTTTAAATTAACAACAAACACTAATAAATAATGCAAAATATCAATTTATAAAAAATAAAATATGTAAATACAAAATGATAAAAGTATAATTTTTTAAATTATTTTTTGTGCACTAATTAATTTAAGTTCATTGTGTAATACAAAACATTACTAACAATAAACATTATGGGTATAATACAAAACAAATATCCTACTAGCATTCTAAGGGAAATTATGTATCACCGCCACCCATATATGTTGTGTTGGGGGTGATCAATTAAAAAGTTGGAAAAAGGGGTGATCAAAGAATAAGTTATATCTCTCACCTTTTGTTGGGCTGTGATCACTAAAAAAAGGTCTGAAGTTTCAAAAAACAAGCGGGTACAAACTAGTGACTAATTCAGCATAAACTTACATTAAATATTGAACCCCCTCTAAAAACCTATGTCATCATCAGCCGTTATAAGTCCATTGCTGCAAAAAGGCCTTTCCCATCTCCTTCCATGATGACTTATCTTGTGCTAACCTCTGCCATGTCTTACCGGCAAACTTTTCTATCTCGTCCCTCCATCTTGTGTCTGGTTTTTTCCTACTGCATTTACTGTCCTATGGGCACCAGTCGGTTAGTCTTTCCCCCCATCTATTATCATTGCTTCTTGCTAGGTGACCAGCCCATCTCCATTTTTGCTGCTTAATTATTTGTATAATATCCTTCACTCTAGTCCTTATTCAAATCCATGTTGATCTTTTTCTATCTCTTAGAGTTATCCCTAGTATTGTTCTTTCCATAGCTCTCTGTGCTATTCTGAGTTGGTTTTCAGCTCGTTTTGTTAATTTCCATGTTTCACATCCATAAGTCATGGCTGGTATTATGCTACCGTTGTATACTTTACACTTTAAGCACATTGGCAAGGTGCTCTTCAAAATGTCTCTATTCATACCAAATGCTTTCCAACCTATCATTATATGTCATTTTATTTTGCAGTCATGGTAGGAGGGGTAATTTTCAAAAAACAATAAAACTATGTTCTCTACTCATTGAGAGGTGTGTGTGTGCAAAATTTCAAGTTTCTACTATGAATGGTTATGGCTGGGGGAAGTCTGGATACATAGATAAATACATATAAATCTCAGAACACTTAAACCCAGCAATAAACCAGTGTTGTGGGTAGCAGTGATTAACTAGCATATTCGATACAGGGTGATTAAAAAACATTCAGGTCGTTACATTCTACGACTGTTTTTTAAGGAAACAGCATAGATGGCAAATAGAAGTAGCCTCTGACGGGATTTGAACTTGCATCCCACATCCTGGGAGTTAAATTCGCGTCTTTATTTCTGATTCTGATTTAAATTTCTGACTTTAAAAAAAATGTACAGGTAGTGTGATCCCTAAAAAGAAATGCTGCCCCTTCTACAGAGCAAGCATTATCGCTTTATTTTCACATCTCGTACTCAAACATTGCTAACATTCATGTTGAACCAGGTTAGAGTTAGGGTTAGGGGCAGTGTTGCCACTCACTTGACAATAAAAACCCAGATCGTCCACCAAAAAACCCTAGTTGAGCTGAAAAAAAAAACCTAGATTGTAAAAGAACTACCAAGTAAATAATTTAAGCATGTATAATGCGATAAAAACTGAACTAATTATTTTTATTTTTTCTGCTGACGAATTTTAAAGAATTCACAAGCAAAAACTCTTTAAAAAAAACTTTATATTTTTTAATTTTTATATCTTTTACCTACATACTTTTCACGTTTCTTCCGTGCATAAAAACATAATAGTTGCTTTCTGGCATGCCTATTCAGTTTAACTAACCTCAGCATTTTGATAGTAAAAATATTTTTATTTGACATTTTATTTTAAAACAAACATTAAATTCCTATTTATGTCTGGTGTGCATAAAACATTATTTTGAATAAATTTCCATTAAAGAGGTGCTTCCCTTACATCTGGCATACGTGGCGAATAAAAAGTATGATCCCTCAGTACTCGGCAGTTAATGGGTTAAATACCTACATTAATCCCTCCTTAACAAGATGCATCCATTTTTAGGAACTCCTGCTTAACTCTTTCCTCCCTAAGAGACAAATTTGATAAATTCCCTGCCTGCCTGACTCCCTTCATCTAACAAAGTGACTTGTGCCCTGAAACTAATCTAACTGCCTGTTGCTGACCCCAAAAATACAATGGGCAGTAAATAAATTGCTATATCTCTTTTAATATTAAATATACACTTACTAAATTTTCAGTGATTATTCCCAATGTATCTATTATTTCTAAGTCCGGTGAAATAAAACCAGCAAAAAGTTAATTGAAAAAAAGATATTATCGATTGATTGGCATTGTCATGATTTAAATTTGCTTATGATTTAAATTTAAACGTGTTTTTTTCTTTTAGTAAATCTTTTTTATCAATATTTAAAAAAAGATTTTGTTTATTTTCAATAATATTTAATAAATTATTATCTATAAACTGCTTAGCGATATTGGATAATTGTGTAGCTGGTCCAGGAATGTCCATAAAATCATCAATATTTACGTTCTGCAAGCGATCGGTCCACAGAACTTTCTTTTTTTTTATTATCATGCCTACAGGCGTTTTCAAGGAGGAATGAGTTAACAAACTGTCGCCATAACACAACTATCAACGAAGTGAATACAAATACTTTCATTTTTTGAGGTAGATATACACAGACACAGATTTTATGGAATTATGGAAATAAAAACCCAGAAACCCGGCCTGGCATTGAAAAACCCAGATCTGGGTGGAAAAACCCAGCAGTAGCAACACTGGTTATAGGTAGGGCTAGGTAATTCGGGACCACAATGAAATGCAAAAATAACACTATAAGCTCTATAGGAGGGACCGCACTTCTTTTTAGGGATCGCATTTCTTAATTTGCACCAAAAAAATAAAACATTCGTAGAATGTAACGACTTGAACGTTGTGATAAAAATTTAGGAAATACTTATAAAAAAAATGAATACTTCTTTTCTTAAAAATATTTATCAGGTGTATACCTAATTATCATATTTTTCTTTTGGGTATGTAAAGGACCCTATGTTTGTACCACCCGTTCCATGCAACCTTGGGGAAATGAAGGAATTTACTGTGGCTGCTAAGTCTATTACCAGTGGTGACATGCTACAAAGAGTTTAGAATTAATTAGATTACAATATTGACATGTGCTATGTGATATGAGTTTTTTGCATCTTTCTATATAAAAGCCATTGTCCCTTTTGTTTGTATGTATGTTTCTCTGTTAGTTTGTTTGTGGGTTCGTGTCATGCTAAAACAAACAGAAACAGAGGAAGGGGGTAAAGCAAAGTTTGTGTCTATGTTCATTTACACTAGCTATGTGTCTGTGTGTTTGCGTCAACATGAATACTACTACTACTGCCATTGTTGATGATGATGTCAGTAAGACAGAAAACAAATATAGGCATCTCTGATTTTTTATGAATAAAATTAATGTTTTTTCTTTTTCTATAGTTTTGTGAAGGGTCATTAACATTCAAATAGTTCTTCGGACAATTGAACTTCTTGTTGTTTGTGTTAACACAACGTTTTGGCCAATCTATTCTTCGGCCTTCTTCAGTTGTAATATTCGAATGTGATGGGGTTAAACAGAGTTTTTTTTAATTAGGATTCAGGTTTTAAAGAAACACTCCACATCACATTCAGATATTACACCCGAAACGTTGTATAAACAACACAAACAACACAAACAACAAGAAGGTGTTCAATCGTCCAAAGAACTATTTCAATGTTTTTCTTACATTAAAAAAGAAATTTGTGTTTACCCATTTCTGTTCCTTTTTTGTTTTAAAATTATTAATAAACAGAAAATATGAAGAGTTGTAAAAAATTGACAGAAAAATAAATTTTGTTTGAGGTAGTTTTTCTATCTATATTTTTTGTTTGTAATAAAAAGATTTAAACTAAAATATATACTGGTATTTAATATATCCATACGTAAATAATCCCGTCATTTTTTATGTGTACTATCCTATTTTTGATTATAAAAACAAAACAAAAAATGGGTGAGATTTTCACATGACATTTTGTTCATAAATACTTCTCAGCTAAGTAATAAATAAGGAATTCAATTCTTTTAAAATCATTCTGTATACTTGCAAACTTCTTTTAAACACAAATGTCTTGGTTTTTTATTAATATTATAAACCAGTTCTTATCAGTTTGTATTTTCCATTTGCTCTGTTGTGTCTGCAAAGTCTGCAAATAATGGTGACATTTGATTATTTTTTTCTTTTTCAGGGAGTATTTTATTTTTTATAAGAGGAAATGGCAACATATCGTGATTCCAAATTAACTTATTATTGGAAGTGTGATGTTGCCTGTTCACAGCCACTATTGGGAATTTCTTGGTGCTAGAAAACTCACCCTCTTCAGACTTACTATCCCAAGTGTATTCCTTCATATTAGCAGCAGGTTGGACGAGGTGCTGGCTCAGGTGGTCTGTCAAGGTTGGTGCTGGTAAGGAATAGGTAATTTTCAAACATTTACCTGGGTCTGCCTTGTTCTTTTTATTTCTTTTCATTTTTTTATTTATTATAATTATTTTTTAAAAATAAATAATCTGTACTGGTGAGGTCCAGTGATTACAACAGTGGATTTAAGGTTGAAAAGTCTATAATTTTATCCTTGTCTGGTGTGGTCCAGTTTATCCTTGCCTGGTGTGGTCCAGTTTATCCTTGTCTGGTGTGGTCCAGTGGTTACAACAATAGATTGAAGGTTGAAAAGTCTATAATTCTATCCTTATCTGGTGTGGTCCAATTTATCCTTGCCTGGTGTGGTCCAGTTTATCCTTGTTTGGTGTGGTCCAGTGGTTACAATAATGGATTGAAAGTTGAAAAGTCTACAATTCTATCCTTATCTGGTGTGGTCCAGTTTATCCTAGTCTGGTGTGGTCCAGTGGTTACAACAATAGATCGAAGGTTGAAAAGTCTATAATTTTATCCTTGTCTGGTGTTGTCAGGTTTATCCTTGTCTGGTGTGGTCCAGTTTATCCTTGTCTGGTGTGGTCCAGTTGTTACAATAATGGATTGAAGGTTGAAAAGTCTATAAATTTATCCTTGTCTAGTGTGGTCCAGTTTATACTTGTCTGGTGTGGTCCAGTTTATCCTTGTCTGGTGTGGTCCAGTGGTTACAACAATGGATTTAAGGTTGAAAAGTCTATAATTTTATCCTTGTCTGGTGTGGTCCAGTGGTTACAACAATGGATTGAAAGTTGAAAATCTATAATTGTATCCTTGTCTGATGTGGTCCAATTTATCCTTGTCTGGTGTGGTCCAGTGGTTACAATAATGGATTGAAGGTTGAAAAGTCTATAATTTTATCCTTGTCTAGTGTGGTCCAGGTTATTCTTGTCTGGTGTGGTCCAGTTTATCCTTGTCTGGTGTGGTCCAATGGTTACAACAATGGATTGAAGGTTGAAAAATCTATATAATTTTATCCTTATATTAAACCGGAAACACTTTTTATCAGATATCCATAGATGGAGAAAAACTTGGATTTCAAACCTGGCTTTTTTACCCTTCCATAAGCAGTCAGTCTGACAGGTTTAATATTTGTGATAAAATTTCTAAGTGTTAAGGAAGTGTTGACTGTCATAGTTTACACAGTGTTATTATATATCGCGTCATTAAGCCAGCTTTACTGTAGTTGGGCTGGGTTTAAACTAATAAGAAAAAGGTAGTTGGTATGCCCAATATCAGAATAAAGATTATTTTCAAAAATATTGATATTCCCGGGTTTTCACTTAGGCTGTTCCATTCGTTTGCCAGTGGAGGTCTGAATTTGTAGTTTATGGCTGTGTCGTTTATCACCCATTTTTGGTAAATAAAACAGGTTGAATGTTCTTAGCTTTTAAGTGGACTTGTAGATTTAGGCTAAAATGTTATGCCACATACGTGCTGCAGTCGATCTGTTTAAGTACATGTAAAAAAAATAGCACAAAGTGTTTTGTGTCTAGTTGGCCAGATCTTATGAGTGTTATATTTCTCTCTCTTTAAATATATGGCTACCTTATTTTCTCTCTGATTTATTTAAGTTAAACCTGTCCCACGGTATCTGGGACAGGTTAGAAGAAACAAGGATATATATATATCTGGAGAGAGAGAGAGAGAGAGAGAGAGAGAGAGAGAGAGAGAGAGAGAGAGAGAGAGAGTGTGAGAGAGGGGGGTGTAAATGCCTTATTTTCTCTATGATTTATTTAAATTCAAACTGTCTCAGATACTGTAGGACAGGTAAGGAGAAAGAAGGAGGGACAAGTATATACACCCAGAGAGAGAGAGAGAGAGGGGGGGAATAGACAGAGAGAGAAAGAGAGAAGGTAAATAAAAATGTATATGTATGTAACCTGAATGACATTCCTGGGTAGGTGAGAACTTAGAGTTGTGGCATGCCCGTAAGACTTGGTTAGTCAAGCAAAAAAAACAAAAATCCTACCCAGAAAAACTTGATTTGATTAAAGATAGCAGAAAAGTGGCCGAGGGATGGTAAAGTTAGCAAGAGACCTCATTGCTTTTTGTCATATAGAGATAAGAAAGGTTTATTCTTTCTTTAGGCAAACTTGACACTTTGTGGCTTGGCTTCATGAAAAATAGCATTGGATTTGTTGCTCAAGGGAAATTTATTTCTCATAAGAGTGAAACATAGAGGTCTGGTTAGTCACTCAATAGAAACTGTCACACAACTAACGTCTTAGGGCAGCATGCCATGTTGGGGGTAATCAATTAGAAATAATGGTGTGGCCTGTATGTGTGATACGGATCCTGATAATCAGAGAATAGGGGACGAAGGCAGTGATAAAATGGTTAGTGTTTTCGACTTGCCTAATTTTGTAGACTGCTTCCAGTAAAGAAGCCAGTCCTACAGACGATTGAGTTTTCTCCGAGGAAAATCAGGTTCTTTTTCTCTTTTGCCTTTCTAAAGGACTGTTGACCAAACCAATCTTGTCAAACATTTTGAACATTTGAAACCCACTTTTGACTTTCCTCAACCGGACTGTTTTCTCTCCCCAGAATTTTCTTGTTTTGATATATAAACCACAATTTATTGCTTCACCAAAAAAACCCTAGAAATTGTGTTGTTTTTTTCTTGGATTGTTTTTCTGTGCTGTGTTATCCCATCTGCAGTTTGTACGCAGTCCCCCCCCCCCGTCTCGAATTCTTGTTGTTTTGACCTTAACACTCGTTTACCATGACAGGTGTGTGTGTACTAAAGCATTCACGCCGTGACAGATACATACATACATACATACATACATACATACATACATAGCCAGCCAGCTGGATGAACTTTAAAACTGAAGAAACCTATGTTGACAGTTTTGGTTGATGGGTTCTATTAGAGAAGGAAGAAAGACAAGTACAAAAAAAAAGAAAGTGAATAGAGAAAGAGAAGACAGAAGAAAGAGTAAAAGAGAGAGACAGAGATAAAGTACTAGTAAAAAAAAAGAAGGTAAAAGACAACGTGCAAAAATCATTATTCGGTGCTGGGTGTTGATTCGGCTCCCCACGAGGCCAAATGTGATGCAAGGTCGTTTTTTAATGTGGAGCCCAACACACTTTTGCATAGGTGTATCCAGAGGTGTATCCAGCTTTTGCTGCAGAGTCAGGGTAAGTGCTGCCTGGTAGACGGATCCCCAGGAACCAGGCTCATACTTATTATTATAACGGTCTACCACCATGGATGACCAGAGATATTGAGCTCCTCACTGTGTGGATTAATTGCAAGTGAGCTCGTCTAGCAGACCACTGTGAAGTGAGTTCGATCATCACTGGGTGCTCTATACTAGTAGCCTTATACTATACTAAGCTAAGCTTACTAAATATCCCGGCCCTGTTGGCTGGGACCTAGAATACGCCGACTGCATCCC
>VCCN01000353.1:10567368-10583500 GCA_006491835.1 Architeuthis dux | reverse complement strand
AGTTCTTGGTTATAATTCAAATCTTGATGATACCATTTCTTTCTCCATTCTTTTTTTTTTTTGCAAAAGTAATTTAAGTGATGGAAAATCCTTATTCAAGAAACCTGAGCAATTTACAGAAGAAATATATTCAAATGGTTCTTCGGACGATTGAACTCCTTCTACAACACAAATAACAAGAAGGAGTTCAATCGTCCAAAGAACCATTTCAATATTAATGACCCTTCATAAAACTATAGAAAAAGAAATATATTGTTTGGTTGAAATTGGTTCAGACATCTTTGTGAATAAGCTTAAACATTTTTCCATTGTAGATATTACTGCATTTTGAAAGTTTTTTTAGCTTTTGCGAAAAAAAGATGAAAAGAGAAAATAGCGTTCAGCATTTGTTTTGTATTGAGACGTTATAGAAGTAGAGTGAACCCTCTTTTTCTCTCTCCTACACCCTAGTCTCCTGTCCCTCCCACCATCCCCAACCTCCAACGACTCAGCTTAACATACCATCTTTGGGTTTGGGACTGCTCAAAGATTTTTCCCAAATAAATTAATGGTAATTGTTTATTCACTTTATGCCATTTCAGCTTACAAAAGGTTTTTATAGGAACGCTCTACTTTCGGTTAGTGAGAGAAACCTGTAGTAGTTCCATAAGGAAACACAGTATGCAGACACTCACAGATTCAGAGCCAAACACATGAATATAACACTGTGCAACATATTCTTAATTTTGTCTTTGTTCCTGGGTAACAAATTTTATTTTCTAATTGATTATGTCTAAAATGTATAGAAAATGTCAATTATTTAATTCAAATTTTGTATTTGTGACCAGGGATTTATAACATATACCACTGGCCCCACACTAGATTAATCTGGCTCTGACTAGTTTGAGGCAGTTCAGAGACAATCTCCTTATGTTCAAATAATATCCATCACAATCTTACTCGTGAGAAATATACAGAAGATGCTCAAATATAATATTGGAATAAATATTTAATTAAACCATCTGCAAATGATTGTTGATTATTTTCTAATCCTTTCCTGGGATAACAACTTCTTAAAAAAAAGTATGCACTGAAATAATAATCTTAATTGAAAAGTGGAAACTCACAAGCAAGTTTAATAACACTGTGCAACAAGATTTTTGTTCTTGGGTAGTGAGTGTTATTTTCTAATTGCTTCTGTGTAAAAAGTATAGAAAATGGCTATCATTCCCTTCAAACTTTACTTTTGTGACCAGGACAATGATATTCATGTGTAGTTGTTTCTCTAACTTTATGTAATTAAAAATGTGAAAATTCCCACTTTGTCCATTTGGAAATAAGTAGATTTTAAATTATCACTGTCCTGGTCACAAAAGCAAATTTGAAGGGAATAATTTGACATTTTCAATCCTTTTTAGACATAATCAATTAGAAAATAACACTTATTATCCAGGAACAAAAAAATGTTGCACAGTGTCCAATTCACCAGAGAAAAGACTTGAGTATATCAGCAGATTTTATTACTTTTCTTTTATTAGATAACCAAACTCTTTGATTAGCTTGTAGATCTTTGTTTTGTTTGTAAGATCAGCTTATTAACCACTGAATTAGAAACAGTGTCCATAGAGAAATATACTGAGAGATATGAATAAATTTAAGTACATAGAAACATACGGAGACATGTTTTTATGGCATGTGAGTATTACAGATTTTACTAGTACATACATTTGTTTTTTAATACAATTCTACTTATTATGTCAAATGTCAATTATTCAATTCAAATTTTGTGATCAGGACAGTGAATATTGGAAATCTATTTATTTCCAAATGGACAAGGGGTTTATTTGCACATTTTTAATAACATAAAGACAAGCAACTACACATGAATATAACTGTCCTGGTCACAAAAGCAAAGTTTGGAAGGAATAAAAGCCATTTTCTCTACTTTTTACACACAATCAAATAGAAATTAACACTCACTACTCAGGAACAAAAATTGCGTTGCACAGTGTAATCAGTCACTAACCCAACTCACCCCTCTAGACTGTACTGTTAAATCTCAATATACTTAACTAAGGACACCTCTCTCCCTAGCACCTATACATATCCTATGGCAATTTGGGGTCCTCTTAATTAACTCTTACACACTGAGTCCCTTCTGAATACAAGCCCCACATGACTGCATCTTAAGCCTTGACTTTGATACTCAAAATAAACCCAAACCCTAACATTAAAAAATAGTAGTCGTTTTAACCTGTAATTAACATTTTACAAATGGCTCCTAAAGATGAAAGATTTTTTTTCCTTTGTCAATATCAAATTATATTGTCAGTGGTGTAGCTAGAGATAGCTTGAGATTTGAGGTCCTGGGGGGATTGGATCCTTGGGGGGCCCCTTCCAACATTTAGAGAAATTCTATGAAAAAGGAAGATTTGCAATATGTAAACACGCATTATCACTTAATTGATGAAAAAAAAAACAAAGGTTGTATTATTATTTATGCAATTCAAGTATGTACAAATATGTACTTGTTATTGTATAATGTCAGTAGAAATGCAGTAGGTGAACTATGAGTTATAAAGCTCCCCCCCTTAGGGATTCGGGAGGGTATTTTCAAATAGCACCACTCCTCCAGTTTCCTCAGCTATACCTCTGTATATTTTATGCATTAGACAAACCACTGTCCTGATAGTTCAATAACCTTTTAGTACTTTTATAGTACCTGTAAAAAATGACAGAATGGTTTATGTATGGATAAATTATACAACTGTATATATTTTAGTATCTCAATATACTTAGCTAAGGACTCCTCTCTCCTAACACTTATACATATCCTATATTGTTCCTGCAAAAAAAAAATGCATACCTCAAACAAAATTTATTTGTCTGTCAATTTTCTACAACTTTTCACATTTTCTATTTTTTAATAATTTTAAAACAATCAGGCAACAGAATTGGATAAAAAAAACAGATTCATGTACTGGTAAAATCTGTAATACTCACATGTTATAAAGACCTGTCTCTGTATGTTTCTATGTACTTAAATTCATTCATATCTCTCAGTATATCTCTCTATGGACACTGGTTCTAATACAGTGGTTAATAAGCTGATCTTACAAACAAAACAAAGATCTACAAGCTAATCAAAGAGTTTGGTTATCTAATAAAAGAAAAGTAATAAAATCTTCAGATATACTCAAGCCTTTTCTCTGGTGAATTGGACACTAATTGATTATGTCTAAGAAGTATTGAAAATGTCAATTATTCCCTTCAAACTTTGCTTTTGTGACCAGGAGAGTGATAATTTAAAATCTACTTATTTGTAATTGGACAACGCGCGAATTTGACATTTTTAATCACATAAAGCAAGAAAATCAAATACATATCTTCATGACATCTAAGCAACAGGAGTTGGCTTGTGCTACTTTTAGAAGCACTTCCTGCTTGTCTAGACAGTTGACCTTGGGGTCAACCTCAGCGTTTTGAGTATGCCACGCTTTTAAGTAATACTCACCAGTCAGAATCAACTTGTGGAACAATTTGGCGTCTCCTAAATCAAGCATATCTAAAGATCACCTGAATCTTCTAAATGCTAACCACACTATATTCTATTTTTCCTCCCTATCTTCTCAACCACTAACCAATACTAAAGCCACTAACTAAAGCTAATACTTAAGAAGAAACAGATGAACTGAAAGAATTGACTGATCACCTTGTGTTTCTACATAGGAAAAAAGGTAGGTAGTATTTTATATATATTGTTTGACTTTGTGACTTCCTTCGAAGGCCAAGTCTTCACACATATGAATATCATTGTCCTGGTCATAAAAGTAAAGTTTGATGGGAATAATAGCCATTTTCTATACTTTTTACACAGATGCAATTAGAAAATAACACTCACTGCCCAAGAACAAAAATCTTGTTGCATGGTGTTATTAAACTTGCTTGTGAGTTTCCACTTTTCAATTAAGATTATTATTTCAGTGCATACTTTTTTTAAAGAAGTTGTTATCCCAGGAAAGGATTAAAAAATACTCAACAATCATTTGCTGATGGTTTAATTAAATATTTATTCCAATATTATATTTGAGCATCTTCTGTACATTTCTCACGAGTAAGATTGTGATGGATATTATTTGAACAAAGGAGATTGTCTCTGAACTGCCTCAAACTAGTCAGAATCAGATTAATCTAGTGTGGGGCCTGTAGCATATGTTTTAATGGAGCACTAAATGTTTTTAAAATACACATAAATATTAAAACACATACATTTTTTACTTGCATAATTAATTTTTTTCATTTGCTATACAGCCAGATAATATGACAAATATGTCTGACATTTCAGTAATAGTATTACTTTGTTTTCGTTTTGATCTTAGTGCAGCGGCTATGACAGTTTCTAATACCTTTGTATCTATGTGTTGTATATGTATCACATAG
The DNA here is from genome assembly GCA_006491835.1 of Architeuthis dux. NCBI lineage: Eukaryota > Metazoa > Mollusca > Cephalopoda > Oegopsida > Architeuthidae > Architeuthis > Architeuthis dux. The sequence goes on along the minus strand of VCCN01000353.1, from coordinate 10,579,081 downwards.
ATACCACACTCCCATTAATTACTGTGTTAAAATAATAACCACAATTAAAGGTGACAACTGGCTAAAATTGCTAACCTTAAACACCTAGTTGTTCGTAAAAGTTGAAGGCAGTATAGTACTAGAGTAATGGAGCAAGTGTAGAATCACTGAATCGGAATTGGTAGCTTGCAAGCATTTACAATGGGGTCCTTGAAAATGTGGGGCCCATAGCATATGCTACTTTTGCCAGTTAGTTAATCCACCAGACCAGAAAGGCAGATAATCCAAGCTTTATCTAAGAGGCATTGGAATAGCATCAAGGACTCAAAATATTTGATGAGTGTTGCAGGGTTGCCAGATTGGGAAATAATTTGAACTTCATCTCCAAAACTTACCCAACACAGGCATTGGAATAGCATTGAATTTGGAAATTGAGAGAGTTGTGTGGCAGAGGTTCAATACCAGCATTCAATCTTAATACAAGATTTGAGGCTGGTATTGAACCTCTGCTTCACTCAATTTCCAAATCTGACGCTATTCCAATGCCTGTCTGAGATAAAGCTTGGATTATCTCCCCTTCTTCCCAAATTTGGCAGCACTGGTTGGAAGTCTTCTTTTTAAATGAACTCCCATTTCATGAACACTTCCATTTCATAAGGAGCTTAACTTCAGATCTTCTTTATCTTTTGCTTCTGCCTCTCATAATCTTTTCCCTCTCTCTTGTTGCTACCCCCCCTGAAACCTGTCATTCCAACAAGCCAAACTCAAAAAATTAATCTATTAATTCAGTGTTTTAAGAAATTCAAGATTATTGGAAGTAAATAACAGGAATTAAATGATTTACTTGGCTTCCCTCATAAAAGGATTTTTGCTGTTGATTCCATTTTGAAAATGATGAAATTATTTATGCTATGTATAGAAAAGTTATGGATTGGTGCAACACACTCTTCCGACCCCCATTTCCCACCAGTTGGCTTTGTCCAGTACTACACATAGGCGTATGAGCATTGGATATTTAGGCAGCCGTGTGCGGAGTCCCAGATTTTACCCCCACAGGTGTCAGGGACCGGAAGACACACCAGGTGTTGAAAAGTCATAAACAGGATATTGACTAAACCCTGACTGCAGATGGTGGGATGGAAAATCAGTGTGGCGTTCAAACCTGATAAAAGTGACACAGAGGCCCTCGGAAAAGCAGAAAGACTGAGAGCACCTAACTCAAACACAAGACCAATGTCCCTGTTAAAAAAAGTCTGCCGGCTCTCATTATCTCATCCTACTCTTCATTCACCGCCATGGCACAATGTATTTGATGAAATAAAAATATATCATCATATTTTTATAAACCAAGTTTCGAGTCTTCCTTTTTCTCCAAGCCCAAGATGGCTATACAACAGCTGAAGCAACTGATCCCCTAAATTCGGACAAAACAGTGTAATACGGGCATAACCGTGGAAATTTCAGGCAAATCAACCCCTCTGCCCCACTTAATCAAAGAGTTCCCATATGCCTATGGTACTACATACTGGATGTAAACAAAAGCGAAGGCAGACAAGTGAGTAAAGCTGTTATCAGCAGCAGCCATTCAAGCTTAGTTGGTTGTTTAATTATAATTTGATTTCACCTAATTTACGAGCATTGTGAAGTTGGCCTAATGAATCCACCACTTGCCTGCCTACCTCCTGGTCAGACACTTGAATCAAGGCATGATTTCATTAATTTTACATATCTGTTTGCTTTAGCATGAAAGAAACAGACAAACAAAAAAAGGCTTTTATATCATAAGAAGATTAGCCCAATTTGTTTGTATGAAAAACTCTCCTCCCTATTGTTAATTGTTCTGAAAAGATTTTTGTGATGGAAGTGGAATGAGCCGAGATGCCACAGTGGATGATCTTATCAAGACTGTTGAAAATTTAAAAAGCATTAAATAGCTTAAATAGCTTACCATACTAGCATGTTAAAGTCGACAACTCTATGATGGTGTCATCACATTTTGGGTCTATTATCAAATATTTTTCAGGAATTAAATGTGTCTCATCATCCGGGAAATATGGTATAAAAAATAATTACAATTTCCATGAAAAACTATTGTTAATTTCCTAAACATTGAAATGCTAGTCAATTAGGACTGGCATTATCGGCCCACATTGGCTTAGGATAGAAAAAAAGAGTTGTGTTTATAATTTTAATTACAATATTCAAATGTCTGCATGATATGCGCCCTTATGAACACCATGCTCTTATTAACATCCAATATTTAGATGGTTTGATGTTAGAACTTGTCTTTATGAATATGACTCATGGGATCAGGAGTTTCAGCTATATAGCACCCAGACTTTGGAATCAATTACCCTATGATATCCAGAAGATACATACATCAGCAAGCTTTAAATAAAAAATTTAAAAATCTTATCGACAAATTGCACTTTCTTCTTACTCTTCTTTAATAGGCCTTATAGTTTTTACTGCAATTGATTGCATAGGTTTTCAAGCACTTTTGTCCTGTGGGGACTTAAGTATTGAGGTTTTCGAGAAAGGGCACTTTCTATAAATGCATTTATTGTTATTATTAAATGTTCTGAAAAGATTTTGGTGAAAAAAAAACTTTAATCAATTAAAAAAGTGGTGACAAATAAATAAGTTACTTCTCTCACCTTTTTTCAAATTTTCAAAAAACAAGTGGACACAAACTAAGGGATCAATTTAGCATAAACTTACATTGTAAATTGAACCCCCCACTAAAAACCTACTTAGAAGAGGGAATTTTCTAAAAACAAAAAGATGTTTTTTTTCTAAACATAATAAGGAGTAAATGTTGAAATTTTCAGCCCTTTAGCTCCCATTGGTGCAGCCTGTATGAGTCATACATACATACATGCATATATAGCCAGTCAGCCAGACCGACTTGAAAACTGAAGAAACCTATTTTGACAGTTTTTGTTTACAGTTTTGGTTGACGGTTTCTAATACATTCATCCCTGCCTCCAATTCCTACAAACAAAAATAGGACCAAAAATAAATAAGAGGATAAAATTCAATTTTTACTTCCTTTCATCCTTTTGTGTTTAGTATTTATTACTGAGTTTTTCTTTATTTCGAGTCTTAGTCGCTATAGCAACCGTTTTGATTCTGATGCTTGTGAAAGATTGCACAAGGCCAATGGGGGGGGGGATGAAGACCTTCACTATCCTGACTTTTTAACTTAACTAGTCTCATTCACTGATCCAAACAATCTTCAATATTCCTTTTACCAAAATGCCACATTTATTCTGAATACTTCCATGCCACAATCACCATAACATCCCAATCTCTCTATGACCTTAATTAATCTCATGTTTAAAATGTTTGTGTTGGGACCTGAGTAAAAAGAAGGATTTTTATTTATTGAAATAGTATCGGATGATTGAACTCCTTCTTGTTTTTTTTTTGTGTTGTTAACACAACATTTCGACTTATCCATTCTTTTGGTTTATTTTGAAATAGGACAAAAAATAAATAAGAATAAAAGATTATTTTTCTTTACTTCCTTTCCTTTATGTGTTTAGTATTTATTACTGAGATTTTCTTTATTTCAAGTCTTAGTCGCTATAGCAACCATTTTGATTCTGTAGGTTATCTTGAAGTGGAATAACAAAATTAAACTTCCATTTTATAAGGAGCTTAACTTCCAATCTTTATCTTTGCTTCTGCCCATCATGATTCTTTTCTTTCCTCGTTTTGCTGCCTCATAACCCTGTCTGTTCAACAAGCCAAACTCTATTGAATATTCTGTCAGTTCATCTTGATGAACAGAATAACCTGATTTTAATTCAAAGCAGGTCACATACAAAACCTTTTGGCCTCTTTGATTCAGCCAACCCTACCAAAAAATGTTGGCAGCTTTATCTAAAAAGTATGTGAAGTCACCTGCCAGATGCAAATAGGATTACCTCCCTTTGCAACCCAATTCTTTTCTATTTTTCTGCCTATTATTCAAAGATGGCGCTACTCTAGTAAACGCTTTTCACAATTGGTATCCATCAAGCTGTCACATCAGATCAGTAATATAAACTAAGCGGCTCATTGGAAGACTTCTACTGAACTGCCAACAATACTAATTGTTGATCATAAGTGATAGACAGTGCCGGATTAACCCTTTATAGGACACCCCTAAAACTATTTTAGATATCAAAACAACCTTTCTGTATGTTAAACTAGACCTAATTGCAAGATAGTTTCAGCTGCAAGTTTTCTGAAATTCTTCTGTTTATGGGGGGAAAACCCCCTCTGATTAAGCAATCATATATGGTGACTGGTCCAAAAAGTAAAGTAGAAAGTTAAATAAAGCATAGAATTAAAGAATAACATTCAATATAATGAATAGGGTTGATTTTAAAATTTTATTGCTTGAACCAAAAATAAGCTAATTTAATGGTGTGTGTGTGGGGTATGGCTCAAAACAGTTTCTGTCTTTGTTCAAGCACAAATGTACTTTGCAAAGCTTGCAGACCACATTGGTGTGGATTATGTTGTCTTTGTGGCTCCAACATTTGCATGTGACTGACGGGTCCTCAGGTGATCATATATAGTCACAGCTTTAGGCACTGCAGCTGACGGGCTTCCAGCAGCTGGAGGGTGTTCAGAGATTAAGTATAATGTTATTTTATTCATGAAGGCTGAATCAAAATATAAGTATTCTAAATTATCCATTTAAAAAAAGGATTCAATTAATAGATTGTCAAACTCCAGTCCAAGTTGGAGGCTGGAGTGGATTTTTTCAACCATAACAACAAGAACAATCCTCACCTAATGTGATCGGTCGGCAGTTCTTTTACCGACTGAGCCAAACTGTTACAAAGTCTTACATCTCAACGAAAATTTATGTTACAAATACGCAAGGGTTTATTTCATTCTAATAAATAAATGCATTTATACTAAAAATATACATATTTTTATCCTTTTAAAAAAAATGTTATTATACAATACAAAAGTTGCAGTAATCATCTTCAGTGGGAGTGGAGTTTGACCCTGCAGCACCCAGGCTTATTAAAACGTTTTATTTTGTGATTTTTTTTGTAATAAAAACCAATTTGGTTGCATAAAAACCTAAAGATACCTGCTATTTTGTGTGAGATGCACAGTACACCTAATTTCTATAAATGATTTTAGGCAATACATTGCTTTATTTATGTTTCAAAACAGTTGATTTTTTGTTTTTCTACCATAACAACAAGAATAAGAACAATCCTCATCTAATTTAGGGGAGGACACTCTTCACTGATGCATTTCCAATATTAAAATATATCAGGAATGGGTCTATACTGCTGATTAACCAAGTATTGTTAATTATGAGTGTTGAGACTCTAGAAGAGTTCGATGAATACATCTACATAGTACAGGTAATAAAGCGGTTGCGAAATTTCAGTCTTTTTAGTGACCACTGCCCGATGAAAGGCAAGAGAAGTAATTTATTCATTGATCACCCCTTTTTCCAATTTTTTAATTGATTACCCCCAACACGGATTGCTGCCAAAAGATGTTTGTCATGTGACTGTTTCTATTGAGTGATTAGAGACATTCTCAAGAGCACCTTACCAATGTGCTTAAAGCGTAAGGTAATCAACGCTTGCATAATACCAGCCTTGACTTACGTATGCAAAACATGGAAATTAACAAAACGAGCTGAAAACAACTCAGAATAGTACAGAGAGCCATGGAAAGAGCAATGCTAGGGATAACTCTAAGAGATAGAAAAAAATTAACATAGAACAGAGTGGGGACTAGAGTGAAGGATATTATACAAATAATTAAGCAGCAAAAATGAAGATGGGCTGGTCACCTAGCAAGAAGAGATGACAATAGATGGGGGGAAAAAGACTAACCAACTGGTGCCCGTGGGACAGTAAATGCAGTAGGAAAAATCCAGACACAAGATGGAGGAATGAGATAGAAAGGTTTGCCAGTAATACTTGGAAGAGGTTAGCACAAGATATGTCGTCATGGAAGGAGATGGGAAAGGCCTTTGTCCAGCAGTGGACTTATAACTGCTGCTGCTGATGATGTTTTTATAACTAGGTCATTCCCATTTTCTCTAAAGGCTTTTAATTTTCTTAAGAAGTGTAGGTGCAGAGTGGCCAAATAGTTAACAGCATGGAGAATGGAATCGTCAGGATGAGTTCAAACTCTGGCAAAGACAGTTTGTATTCACTTCACACTAATGCCCTTTGGAAAGGCATGCATCCATCTCTTCTCCCTCCCAGCTATGGGTAAATTAGGACAGACTGGGCTCTCTAGCAATGGTTCGCAACCAGTCTAGGAGATGGACAACTCTGATTCAAAAAACAGCCTGAACTGGAATGGGCTCTGTCAGGCTATCTCACCCTTGACACACCCATGATGAAAATCATCTGTGGTGTCCCAACGACCCTTCACTATGTTACAGGATGAAAGACTATTTCAAATCTCTAAGTGAGTGCTGTCCATTGCTAAGGAGTTCCACTTTTCTTCATCTATAAAACAGACATGATATCCTTGACAATGTAACAGTAGCATTGGAACTCTTTTTCGGACGATCCAATCTTTTCTTCCCATCTTTGATGTTAACATAACATTTCGGCCAAATCATTCTATGGCCTTCTTCAGTATTCTTCTTCTTCTCAATTTGGCCAAAACATTGTGTTAACATCAAAGATGGGAAGAAGAGATTGGATTGTCCGGGTAAAAAAAGGTTTGAATGTGAACTTCACTTCTCAAAGTTATAGACAGTAACAGTAGGAGTTTGCCATTGTTCACTGTTGTATAGATTCTGTCAAAATATCCAATTGAAATTATCAGCACTGCAATTTACTGGGACTTCACTCCTTCAGCTTAAAATAGTTAAAGTAAGCTTCCCTCAAAGTGGGAAGCTAATATACCAATGGTGGCACTCCAAGGCCAGCCCTGATTAGTTAATATCCAAGCACTATGTAAATCACTGCCATTCAAGAGCCATCTACCTTGATATACTCTAAACAGCCAATCATGAAGGGGGACACAACTCCTTTTGACTTATAAATAGTTAACAGTTGGTACTATGGTAAGACTGGTGTCCCAACATCATAAAAGACTAAGTTATTCCTCTTGCAACATTGTTTTTTAAATTTGGGAGACCAGACGTGAAAAAATTACCTTACAAAACAATTTTATTAAAAAAAACAATTTATTTTAATACAAAACAATTATTTTATTTATTTTAATAGTTTAATTGAATACAATAACAAATTTATTTTAATGTAAATTAATGTAATTTTAAAAATAATAGGTTTTATTTAATTTTTATTTCAAAAAGGGGGTGGCAAAAACAAAATAGAAAGTGCAAGCTTCCCTCAAAGTGGGAATCTATTATACCAATGGTGGCACCCTAAAGCCAGCCCTGATTGGTTAATATCCCAGCACTATGTAAATCACTGCCATTCAAGAGCCATCTACCTTGATATATTCTAAACAGCCATGAAGGGCGACACAACTCTTATTAACTTATAAATAGTTAACAGATTCTATACACAGTTACATTTTTGGCCGTTATCATGGATGTCAAGGATGATGGTTATCCGTTGGCATTACAGGAGGAGGGTTAAATCAGCTTTTTGCCAGATCGCAGTTTTCTGTGTGCAAGAAGCCAGAGAAAGGAAATGAAAGAAGAGTCAATGGGATGAATGACGCTGTTTTTTTTTTTTTAAATCTCTTTGAAGTCTGGTTTAATGGTAGACAGCCAAATTCTCATATCTGTCTCAATGTTCAGTCTATTAATGATTTTTTTAGTGTTGAGAATGTTGAAAATTCTGCTTCGCATAAATACATGGAAAAGAGAGGATTACTTTAGTAGCCTTTTCTGTGGATATCCTTCTTTCATAGTACACCAAAATTCTGAAAGTGGCAGTCTTTTAAATGCTGCTTGTAAAGTGGAATCTGAAGTGTTGTCAATTAACTTTTCATATTCCGCTGCTTGCAATATTCAATCTCTGGGCTTAAGGTTTCAAAAGTTACCAAGTCAGATGTGTAGAATAATGCTAGTATCTCTTGAGATGTCTCATTCCAGGGCTGCAGACTTACGGGAGAGAGAAATCTGTGGGGGGAAACAAAACATTCTGTCCATACGGGTGAAAAGGCTCTCCCACATGGTTGGATAGAAAGACGACAAAATTCATTATTTTTAATTGAAAATATGGGTTCATTTTATTCCTGTTGATAGCTTCGATTCCGGGCCTGTTCGCGGATCACTTTGGATATTGAATTCTGTTTCAGTTAAAAATTCTAACTAGTGGTCACTTTACTGAATGACTAACAGTGATGGTAGCAGTGTAAATCAAGTTTCTTCCTCCTTCTCCTTCCTCACCCTAGCTTGTTTGACCCGTCGCTGCTGGGTGTTCGACCCTAACTGACTCTAAACTGCCCCTTAAACCACTCTGGTTGGTTGAACATATTTTCTTTGTTCTGACTTGGTCCAGCCATTTGACCTATTTTCTAGCCCTGGGAACATGATATGTCGTTTTCGTCATGTACCAATATTATCACCCCAAAACATGCGAACACACGAACACACACAACCAGTGTATTTCATTACAGATGCAAAGTTGTCTAGATTTTTCTTTTGTCTGTTAATTAATGTATAAAACTTGAATATTTCACGGACCCCTTACATGGGTCACGCTGACCACTAGGGGTCCACACTTTGAAAACCTCTGCTCTGTCAACCTTGGTGAACACTTGACACTTTGGCCAGTGATCTTCTGTGATCTTCAGTGATAATAGGAGCATTAGAAAAAACTAAATTGACTGTTCTATGGTTGATAGCAGCCCTCACTTTATTTGAATGTAGAAAGAGAAAGAGAAGTTGAACAAGGGACAAGGCTTCCTTATTTCAAATGATTTAATCACTTCCAACATTGTGGGTTGCAGTACTTTCCATGCTAAGTACCCTTACACCACCTCACATCTACAGAGATATGTCAAATAGCACATGATGCTAATTTCTTCATTGGTTTAAGACTTGTTTACCATTGCCTATCGTCAACTTTCATTTTATCAATTTGCTTTTATAACAAAATGCACATATCAAGGATATCATTTGTATATTATGTTGTGTTCACTTCAAGTGCATCGTTGATGTTATCAGCAGCTTGAGCAGCATTATGTCCTAAATTGAAATCATACTTGAAAATTAGTCTAACTTCTTGGACAGACATCATTGCTTTTCAAAGCTCCAAAACCTCCAATAATAACAAATTATATCTCTATTTACATTGAACATGCAAAAAAGTTAATTTACAATATTAAATCTTTCACTTTTAGCATTATTCTTTATGATATAAAAAAACGACAGTTCATGTGTAACAACCAAATAGTTATGAGAGAGTGCTTTGTTCAGTGCTCGCTCATTAACTCTCCTCTCCATCAACCATTTTGGCAAGCCAGACAAGACATTTTTTATCAAGATACCTGGCAATCGGACAGAGTGCAGGGATGTGGATTCATGCCTTTCCTTAGTGCTAAGTGAACACAAGCAGTCTCAGTGAAATTTTGAACTCAGTTTTCCTATTCTGTTTTCCATGTTGAAGACCGTTATACCACTCCAGATCAACAAAGACATTTCAAATATCCCATGATGCTAATTTTTTCATTGGTTCGAGAACTGCTTATCATTGCGAAACATCAACTTTCATTTGATCAATTTGATTTTAGAACAAAATGAACACAGCGTGTCTATCAGTTGTGTATTATTTGTATATTATTCTAAAAAGCAAGCACATTTTTTCTGCTTTATAAATCAGATTTACAGTCATTATTAGAAACCGTCAACAAAAACAGATCTGGCTGGCTGGCTGGCTATGTATGTATGTATTGCAAGTGCAGGCTGCACCAATGGGTGCTAAAGGGCTGAAAATTTCAACATTTACTCCTTATTATGTCTAGAAAAAAGATTTTATTTTGTTTTTAAAAATTCCCTCCCCTAAGTAGGTTTTTAGTGGGGCGTTCAATTTACAATGTAAGTTTATGCTAAATTGATCCCTTAGTTTGTGCCCACATGAGAGAAGTAACTTATTTCGTCAGCATTCATGCTTGTTTTTTGAAAATTCAGTCTTTTTAGTGATCACTGCCATTCAACAAAAGGCGAAAGAAGTAATTTATTCATTGATCACTCCTTTTTCGAATTTTTTTATTGATCACCCCCAACACGGCTTGCTGCCAAAAGATGTTGGTCATGTGATGGTTTCTATTGAGTGACTACCCAGTTCTGTTTTTTTAATATGAGATATTGATCTCCTCCTCCAAAACTCAACGCAGAAACAATAATGTTATTCTACTGACAACATCACTTCACTTCTCCAAATACAAATAATTATTTTCCATGATGTAAAAAAAACAAACCATATTTCATGTGTAACAACTTAATAGAATATTCCAATCTTATATCAGATTTTGATCAAATATTTACTGTTTTTTGTTGTTTTTATATCTTCTCCATTTGTACTATTCCAAAAACGGCATTTCATGTGTAACAACCTAATGAAAAGCAAAAATATTTTTTTCTGCTTTATAAATAAGATTTGCAGCAATTGTTTTGTCTTTTTCATATGAGATATTGATCTTCTTCTTCAAATCCAATGTAGAAATAATAATTTTATTCCACTGACAACATCACTTCTTCTCCAAATCGTAATAATCTGCTTAGATATTGATTATACCACCTTTCTTCTGATTCCAAAACAAAAAAAGACGTTTCTTCTTCTTCTTCTTCTTCTTCTTCTTCGTCTTCTTCTTCTTCTGCTTCTTCTTCTTCTTCTTTTTTGAAACCGCCAATCAAAACTGTCAACATAGGTTTCTTCAGTTTTTAAGTTGGTCAATCTGGCTATGTATATATGTATCGTGAATACAGGCCATACGAATGAAGCTTGAGGACGGAAAATTTAAATATTTACTCATTATGTGTGGAAAAAACTTTCTTTTTTTTTTTTAAATTGCCGCCTAAATAGGTTTTTAGTGGAGGGTTCAATTTGCAATGTAAGTTTATGCTAGATTGATCCCTTAGCTTGTGTCCGACAGAATTTCACACTTTTTTAGTGATCACTGCCCAACAAAAAGTGAGAAAAGTAACTTATTCATTGATCACCCCTTTTTCCAATTTTTTAATTGATCACCCCCAACATGGCATGCTGCCAAAAGATGTTGGTAATGTGACAGTTTCTATTGAGTGACTAACCACACCTCATCTTCTCCTTCTTCTTCTTCTTCATCTCCTTCTTTTTCTTCTTCATCTTCTCCGTCTTCTCCTTTTTCATTTCCTCCTTCTTCTTCTTCTTCTTCTTCTTCTTCATATTTTTGGTTTTTGCTTCAAGAGTTTAAGCTCAGCACCGCGCGTGAAAGGCCAATTCGGGATGAGGGAAGGATTGGTCGAAGGAATTTATGTCAGTCCTGTTTACGTTTGAAGTTTCGGCAAAATGTGTTTCCATGACAAAGTGATTGGAAGATGTTTCTTCAGCTGGAAACACTTGTTTTTTTCCTTTTCTTTTTTGTTTCTTTGTTTTCTGATGTGGAAGAATTGGAAACAAATGTATCACGGAAAACAGAAAGAATTGGAAACAAACGTATCACGGAAACAGAAACAAAATGAAAAGAAGTAACAAAAATGGAAATAGTACAATAGAATACAACTTTGTTTACACACACTGGGACACACACACGGACACACAGATATACACATACATATATATAT
>VCCN01000353.1:10521068-10542308 GCA_006491835.1 Architeuthis dux | reverse complement strand
GTGAGAAATTTCCATCTTGATTTTAAAGTCATTTTACCTAAGATGTGAGTTAATTTGGTATATTTTCCTTTTATTTATTTTCATAATGCCCTTTGAAAAACCTAATAATTTGATAAAAAGACCCCAAACCCTGAGAAGTAGGAGGAGGTTATCTCCCTTTGCCAATAACAGCAAATGAACGACGATTCATTATAAAAGAGAAATATTCCAGGAAAAAAAAAGTGATAAAAGAAAGCAAAAGAAAAAATTTACAAAAAACAAAAAAGTGAAATAAAAATTAATTTCATGTTGTAGTTATAAAATAGGTAAAAAATTTATTCAAAATCAGTAAAAATTAAAAAGAAAAATAATTTAGCCCAATGTGCCAAAATTAATGTTGAAATTCCCAATAGGAAAATTATAAGAAATTCAGCTTTTGTTTCAGTTTTTAACCAACGTCCATTTTGAACAAAAAATATTCTAAAAATTAGTAAAGCAGAAAAGTAAAAAGTATTTAAAAGTAAAAAGTATTTTAAAAAACGATGAAAAGAAAAAAATGAAATCCTAGCTAACAAAAGTTTGTTTTTTTTTCTCTTGTCTTACAAAGACAAAAAGCCAAATGTGAAATCACATTTGATTTACGAAAAAGAAAAACTCACATTGCAGAGAAGGCAGAAGTTAATGACCCCAAATGTAACCCTTGCCAATTTTTTTGCATTATAACATTTCACAGCTTTTTGCATTTTTCATTCACCATTTTTCTCATTAAAAAACATTTTTTTTAGGTTTTTCTTTTGAAAACATTTCAAAAACATATTTTCTTTCTTGTTTTTTTCTTCTTCTTTGAATGTAAATCCTTTACATTCCTCAAGCAAAAAGGGAAAAAAACAGAGAAAGAATGGAAATAGGTGACCAATATCGCTCTAAGGTTTTTGGGTTTTTTAAAAGATAAAAAAATAAAAATAATAAAAACCTACAAGCAAGATGGTTCCTATGAGGTGTTTTTTATACCTCCATTTTGGAGAGGTTGGTTTGGCCAAATATATCACATGTGTTTCACTTCAGCTTTTTCTTTTGTTTTTGTTTTTTTCCTGTCTTCCAAATTTTTATCAGGGTAATGGCAATGAAGCATGATGTTACCTTGTTGTTGTTGTTGTTGCTGTTGAGTGCCACCAGCCACGTTACGTTCACAGAATTGAATATATCGTTTCTATTCCAAGACCATTCCCTTCTGGCGACACAAGCACACACGTGTTAGCCTGCATGTTTGCAATGTAGGCAAGGGACATCCGCAAACACACAAGCTGTTAGGTAAAAAGTGCCCCCTAAAAATGCCTGCTTGGATCACAGGCCAAAACAACATCAAAAGGGGCCATGGAAAATAGAAATGAAAAGGCTTTTTTGGCAAGTTCAAATGTCCATCTGGAACTGCGGCTCTTCATTATCTGGTTGAGAGAAAAGAAACAAAAAGAAAACAATTTTAATATAAGGTGGCTTTTAGAGTCACAAAACAAGTGAGCAAAAAATAATATATTTACTCTGAAAATAAATGCGGGTCCCGATACAAATCTGGGGTCCAATGATTAAGACAAAAAAGTTATTGTCCTTGAATTTTCAATGCCAGACATACAAATAAAATGATAAGTCAAAGAACTTGGATTTTTTTTGCGTGGAGAAATTTAAAATGTTGAGTGGATTAAATTTTAAAATTTAAAACGTTGTCAGGTGACGGCAATGAATAGAAATCACCCCCCTCCCCCAAAAATTTTTTTTTAAAAATCAAATTAAAGATTAAGATTAAAAAATAAAAATTTCTTTATTTTTTTAATCTTAATCTTTAATTTTTATTTTTTTTATTTTTTTTGTGATTTTTATTCATTGCTGTCATGTGACAAGGTTTTAAATTTTAAAATTTAATCCACTCAACGTTTTAAATTTCTCCACGTAAAGAAAATCACATGTTCTTTGACTTATTATTGGTTTTTTACCTATAATTGCTCTTTATTGTAATTTAATTTAATTTTTTACTGGCACGATCAAACATTGTTTTGGGGCAAAAAGTTGTGATAAAAAGCAAGGATTTTGAAAAAATAAGGTAAAAGCCAGGATTTTGAAAGCCAATTTTCAAGGCAAGCAGACTCTCCTACTTGTAAGATTGACAAAACAAAATCTTCCTACTGCCATTCCCCTCATTTGACCTGATGCCATTCTAAACTAAGCCTAATAAATATCAATCATATATTAGTCTTATCCACTAATTCTTAAGTGATGATAAAAAGACTTAATGATTCTAATATTCACTAAATATTCTATGACTATCTTCATTTTTCAAGTGATGTATGGTGCAGATGTAACAAAGTAGTCGGAGGGGGCATGTAAGAAATATAGCATTTGTTGCATGTTAGTAAAGGACGAACAAGTGTCTCAGAAAATCGGGCTTAAAATGTCTTCCACAAAATGTGGGTAGCTATGGACAGAGGAAAGGGGAAGTTATTTTGGAGGGAGATTGAGTTGGTAGGGCGAAGCCGGAGATGACAAACCTGGGATGGCTAGGACCAGTTGTTTTTTACTACTACGACGATGAGTAGCAGATGACCACGGTACACTGAAGATGGGTGCGAGGGGTGGATGTAGGAAATGGTAGTTCGCTTTGTTCTTCTCATTTTATCGGGCAGTTTCCAAAAACTGAATAAATCGAATTGCTAAAAACACCTATTCTTCGCATTGCCTCGTTATTTTTCAAGATGACCCATCTTCCCATTTTCAGCAGTGACTCGAAGAACCAACGACCGAAGTCTCGCCAAGTGCCAGAGTTTCCGCAACGGTATGTTGGCAGTGCACCGCACGGCTGCATCAGGTACCTGCATCATGGTAGATATGCAGACTTCTTTTCTGATGACCTGTTTCTTTTGATATAATAACTTATTTTCAACAAAGGGAAATCTTTTGTCTAATAAGAGGCAGATTAAAAGATTTTTCTCTTTATTAATCACAACTACCAAAGGTTTAGGTTATTCATGTGTTTTTATATCTATCTATGTATCCGGACTTTGCCCAGCCCTAAACATTCATAGTAGAAACTTGAAATTTTGTACACACACTCCCCTCAATGAGTAGGGAAAACGTTTGTTTGTTTTTTATTTTAAACCCCCCCCCCCCTAAATAGGTTTTTAGAGGGGGGTTCAATTTTATCTATCTATCCATCTGAACCGTTCATAGTAGAAACTTGAAATTTTGCACGCACGCACACACCTCAATCAGTAGGGAAAATGCTTTTTATTTTTTGAAAATTCCGCTCCAAAATAGGGTTTTAGTGGAGGGTTCAATTTTCACTGTAAGCTTATGCTAAATTGGTCACTAGTTTGTGCCCGCTTGTTTTTTGAAAATTCAGACATTTTTTTAGTTTCCCTTGGAATGCTAGTTTATAATAGTTTGTGTTTTTTCTACAAATCATGAGACAATTATATTTGATACATTGACAATGTTCATAATTTTTAATAGAAGCTTTGTATCATTAAAGGGGGAGGAAAAAATACCAATATTTCTTTCATTAATGATAAAACATTTTCCCCCAAAAAAAATCCAAAGAAGCCTAACATATTGAGACACAAAATGTCTTCTGGTGCAGAATAAAGAAAATGTTCAACCAACCTTTAACCTTTTCTTCTTCAATCGATGGACGATAATCACAGGGGATGTCAATTTCTCCAGGAATGGTAACTCCAGGAATTTTGGCCATATTAGCTGGAGGACTTTTGGCTAACGGAGAATTTCGGCACTGAAGCAGGAAGCTGCGTTCATAGAATATTCTAGTTCCTGGAAGAAAAAAAAAAAAAAAAGAAGATTTTTTAAAATTCTTTCAGTGGAAGTTTAACTTAACCATTATTATTTAGCTCTTAAAAGGAGGTGGTAGCACGAAGGGCATTTGGTTGTAAATATCTTAAATGAATATTGTGCGTACATTGACCTTGCCTTTGCAAACAAATAGCTTTTTGCCTTCCTTTGTCTTTTATCTATCTAACCATCAAAGAAGCCACATCAGATTACAGCATTATCCGATGTGACTCACACTGTATCTCCAATGCTGCACTATATTCTGTTACAGAACACAGTAACAAAAGTCGGGAAAAATACAAAGATTTTTAAAATATGAAGGAAATAGCTGGTGATGTAGTGTATTTTCTGTCAAAAGTGGTGGTTGCCATTTTGTAGCTTCTTGGAATATCTGAAGATCAAGAAATTACACCAGTTTGTGTATCATGGTCATTTTTGAAACCACAAAGTCAAAGTCTGGTAATGTCCCAAGATACGACTGTGACCATGAGGGTTGAGGAGAATGATGTTTCAGACTTGAAATCATGCCTGACCCCAGGGTCATCTGATTAACTATTTGAAGCATCAAGGGTTAAATTCCATCCCACTTTTGAAATGTTGCTATCTGCATTTTGGGTCATTTTTAATACCACATTTTTATCTTTGTATATCTAGGAGTACAGAGGTTTGTATTCTGTCGCACCATTTTGTTTAGTACCAAGGCTGATCAACAGATGGCGGAGTTGTTCAAGTTGGAAGAAAAATTAATGGGCTTCAAAGAGTTAACTTATCTACATGTAACGGTTTTGCTCTCAATGGTTTCCACCTCTTTGCTTTATTCAGGAAAATTTGGATTGTTTAAATGAGATAAGTAAAGAGTAGAAGCCATTTAAAACTAAAGGGCTAGATGGGTTCTGTGGATATTTATAATGATCTGATGACAGATAGGGCTGTATATCATGAGCTGCGTCCAGTACACCTTACAAGTCAATACCGTTAATCTCCATTCAAGGCCATGTGCCATAACTGAACATATTACAACAGTGGTTAACTATTGCCCATAGCCAAGCAGATCAAATAATCAGCTTGACTCTGAACAGCACAGGTTAAATTTCATCCCACTTTTGAAGTTTGGTTTGTTGGGTTTAGTGGCATGTCCACCTTTTAGTAGGTCATATAATGCCAGAAATGGTTTTTGTTGGGATATTGTAGTTAGTTGTACTGTTTAGTTTTGATGTGGGTTTTATTTGGTTTTATCTTTGCGTTTTATGTGTATTTGAGGAGAATAGGTGTAAATAATTTGAAGTATTTTGATGAAGTGAATATATTTTCGAGTAGAGTCTTACTTCTTTCAGGAATTGGATTATTTTGTGTGGTTTAGTTTTGTTGAATAGATCTTTCAGGTTGTTTGCTTGATAGTATTTTGTTTGAATTGGATTTAAGTCTATACAGTTTATTAATATATGTCTTACTGTGAATTGTTCTTCACATGCTTTACATATTCCACTTTTGAAGTGCTGGTATATCTGCGGGGTGGGTCATTTTTGATATCATGCATCTAGAAGCACAGATGTTTATATAAAAGAAATGTGCCTCAAAGAGTTAAGATCTTGTCTATAACTTTGAGAAGGGTCATTAACATACTGACTGTTTTTTTCGGACAATTTAAGCTCTTTTCATCTTTGATGTAGTCACAACATTTCAGCAGATTCATTTCTACAGCTCTCTTCAGGTGTGAAAGAGTCTCTCCTATCTTTCTTTACAGATATTACATTTTACACCCGAAGAGGACTGTAGAAATGAATTGGCTGAAACATTGTGACTACATCAAAGATGAGAAGAAGAGTTTAAATTGTCCGAAAAAACAGTCGGTAAGTTAACCCTTAATGGGGCAAGTGACTATATATGATCACCTGTCAGCCTCATGCAAATATTGTAGCCACAAAGACAACATAATCCGCACCAATGTGGTCTACAAGCTTTGCAAAGTACACATGTGCTTGAACAAAGACAGAAACTCTTTTGAGGCATACCACACCCCATTAAATTAGCCCATTTTTTGGCCCGCACAATCAAATTTTTTAAATCAACCTGGAGGTAGATTTTGGTATCTATTCATTATATTGAATGTTATTCTTTAATTCTAAGTTTTATTAAACTTTCTACTTTTTGAGCAAGGCACCATATATGATCACTTCATCATCAGAAAACTTGCAACTAAAAATATCTTGTAATTAGGTCTAGTTTAACATACAAAAATGGTTGTTTTGATGTCTAAAATAGTTTTAGGGGTGCCCTATAAAGGGTTAAGATCTTGTTGGAAGCATTTCAGCAATTTGTGGGGGAATAAACCAGTTCAGTTTCGCAATTATTAAATTATTTCTATTTTTATATTTCTATTATATTTCGGACACAACAAAGATATGGAAGAAAAATAGCGACTATATTTTTTTTCTTCAAAAACACTAATTTCATAATTGTTTCCCCAAACCCAATTAACAGCACAAATTCATAAGATCTGACTCACCTATATTATGCAATAAGTAAATACCAAAGTTAATTTACTCTGACTACTAATAAGTAAATTAGTATCCATGGTTACAAGTTAATTTAATTATGTGTTTGTTTATAAGTCAGTCCAATGACCTTTTGCACAAAGTCTGGCTCTTAGTAATTGGTCGATTGTAATGAAGGATAAAGAAATAATGAGGAAAAAAATCTGTGTTCCTTACGTTGTAAGAAATAGCCATACATTCTGAGGAATGTACTTTTAGAAAACAGACTAAGACTAATTAAAAAAATGTCCCAACAAAACAAATACAAATTATACATATAATAGCTCTATTCTGTCAGTAATGCCTGCATTAAGTCCCGATCACTGACAATCTATTCCTTCTTGATTTTCAATGCATTTCTGTAGTAAAATCACTAGTAATGCATTCACATTAGAGATATATAATAGCCCTATTCTGTCAGTAAAAATAATTAGTTTCTGACCACCAACAATACCTTTTCTTCCTGATTTTTTGATGCACAACACAGATTGAGTGCTGAAACTTCCTAAAACAGATTTTAGGTAAAAATTGCCAAATTCAGTGTTTAATCATCCAAATTTTCTCACCTACCGACAAAAATCAACTGTTTTGAAACCTAAATAAAGCAACGTATTGTCTAAAATCATTTATAGTAAACAAGGGTCCTTAGGTGCACTGTGCATCTCACACAAAATAGCAGGTATCTTTAGGTTTTTATGCAAGAGAGAGAGACAGTTCAACCAAATTGTTTTTTATTACAAAAAAGATTCACAAAATAAAACGTTTTAATAAGCCTAGTTTATGCAGGGTCAAATTCCACTCCTATTCCCACTGAAGATGATTACTGTAACTTTTGTATTATATAATAAATTTTTTTTTTAAATGATGAAAAATATATATTTTTAGTATAAATGCATTTATTTATTAGAATGAAATAGACCCTTGCGTATTTGTAACATAAATTTTCGTCAAAATGTAAGACTTGTCAGTTTGGCTCAGTCGGTAAGAGAGCTGCCGACCAATCACAGTAGGGAAATATTCATTTTATATATCGGTTTGGTTTAACGTGACAGACAAACAGTGAAGAGTTTACTCCTCTAAATTAGGTGAGGATTGTTCTTGTTATGGTGGAACATCAAAGTCAACTCCAGCTTCAAACTTGGAATGGAGTTTGAATATCTGACTAAACACGAGGATACCTTTTTTTCTTTCCTTTTAAAAAGCAACTGGAGACCATTTTCTTTCAACATTCAGAATTACAATATTCAGAAGCTGCAAAAGGGTGATGGTATTTTTTTAAGGACAAATATTACGATTAGTGTTTTTTGTAAACAAGAACACAAAAGTATTTTTAGTTGTTTATATATTGATTAGCATGTTTGTAAACAAAAACACAAAAGTATTTTTGTTCTTAAGAAACACAGCAAAACAAAGATATCAAATAACAACAAAAGTGGTATGTGCCACCCAACACAAAGACGGTGAATAACAATAATAAGAGTTAATAATAGACCAATATGTTTGCGTAATGAAATGAATAAAAATGCAACAAAGACTCAGGAAATTCTTCAGCTAATGTTTGTTTAAAAAAAAACAAAAAAAAACACTGCTACCCACAACACTGATTTGAATACTGTTGCTGGGTTTAGCTTATTCATGTGTTCTGACATTTATACAGTATCGCCCATAAATAAGTACACCTCTAACACTTTTTAATATAAAGTTAATTGTCTTCTAAACCAAATATAGCAGGATTTTATTATTTCTAGTGGAACTATTGCCAAAAATATCTTCGGACGGCAACATATTCATATTTTTGGCAACAGAGTTTCAATGCTGTAGAGTTTGGTCATAAATAATACCTGATAATATCTGTTTTTATTGTGTAATGTTCCACTAGAAATAATAAAATCCTGCTATATTTGGTTTAGAAGAAAATTAACTTTCTATAACATAATGGTAGGGGTGTACTTATTTATAGGAGATACTGTATCTATCTATATATCCAGACTTCGCCAAGCCCTAACCGTTCATAGTAGAAACTTGAAATTTTGCGCAAACACACTTCAATGAGTACGGAAAATGTTGGGGTTTCAATATGCAATGTAAGTTTATGCTAAATTGCTCACTAGTTTGTTCCCACTAGTTTTTGGGGGAAAATTCAATTTTTAGTGATCACAGCCCAACAAAAAGTAACTTATTCACTGATCACTCCTTTTCCAACTTTTTAATTGATCACCCCCAACACAGCATATATGGGTGGCTGTTTTGTTAAAGATAAATAAAAGATCTGTTGTCTTCTTCCAAAATTATTAGAAGATTATTTTAGCAGCAGAAAATGGACAGAATACATAAAAGTTATCACAAGCGATTTATTACCAGTAGATTAGACTACTGTAATTCACTTTTCTTTGGCTTGAATAAATCACAAATTAACAAAAAGTTCAAAATGCTGCTGCTCGGTTGGTTTTGAAACGTAGGAAATGCGAGTCAATTAGGACCAGCATTATTGGCCTACATTGGTTTAGGATAGAAGAAAGGCGTATTCAAAATTTTAATTACAGTATTCAAATGTCTGCATGATATGTGCCCTTATCAACTCTGTGCTCTTATTAATTAACATCCGATATTTAGATGGTTTGATTTTAGAACTTGTCTTTATGAATATGACTCATGGGTGCAGGAGTTTCAGCTATATAGCACCCAGACTTTGGAATCAATTACACTATGATATCCGGAACATACATACATTAGCAGGTTTTAAATCAAAAATAAAAAACTTGTTTCGAGACTTTCATAATTATATGAACTCAGTAAATAAATACACCTTGTAACTGTAGCTCCTGCCCTGCGTTTTGTAAAAAGTTGCACTTTCTTCTTGCTCTTCTTTAATAGGTTTTATATTTTTACTGCAATTGATTGCACATGTTTTCAAGCGCTTTTGTCCAGAGGGGGACTTAAGTATTGAAATTCTCGAGAAATGGGCACTTTCTATAAATGTTGTTGTTGTAGTTGTATTATTATTTCTTCTACTAGCATAAGTTAAAAAATAACAGGATTATTTATGTATGGATTGACAATTCAGCCTAGGATTAAAGTGTCACTCACCGGCACTACTGCCTAAGATTAGAGTGTAGTATCTGTGCGCTCATTAAAAAGTTTTACACACATAAAAAAAAATTTTTTTTAAATAAAATATATATGGATGCACATTATTTTATATTTGTGGGTAAAGGAAAAAACGTAAGAAATTAAGGTTTTTTACTAGTAATAGATGATTATAACGGGAGAGACAAAATCAATACCTAACAAAAAGAAATCTAAATTATAAAATTTAGTTGATACACTTTGACAGAAACGCAATGCACACCAAGGGAGATAAATGCTGCAAACTATCGCAAGGGAGGTAAGCCATTTTTGTTAGGCAGCCCCAAGGGGTTCAAGCTTTATACAGGATTGGTGTTGGATTTATCAGTGACAAAAACATATTTAACTATTACATCCATAATCAGAGACTTAAAAAATTCATAAATTATTGTACACATATACAGATGTTGCTTTCATTTCACTAAGCAACATGTGCTCCCAATTTGAGGATGACAAATGAAACCAGACCGGGTGCATTTCTTGAAGGAAGTGTAAGTGTGATTGTGCCCCCCCCAAAAAAAAACTTAATGAAAGCACAAAAGATTACTAGCGGAAAATTCTTTACTACCTTCACAAGCGAAGTAACTGAATACTTTGAAACTATACTTCTGTACGAATGGCGGAAAGTTACATTGTAAATAGACCCCGCCCCCCCAAAAAAACGTCAGAAAATTTACTTTCTTCAAAACTGTATGTAAGTGCAATACACAGCATTAAGACACACCAATTAGTGTTGGAATGGCGTTGATATCTCAAAAACTGTAGGAGAAGCGGCACCAAAAATGAGCAGAATAATAAATAAATAAAAATACATAGAAGAACATTAGTGTGCGTGCACAAAACACTAATGTGATTATAAATCATATAAAAGGATTAAAATTATTACAAACAAATCCTGGTTGGAAAATATAAAAATATTATAAATATACAATTCCTTTGTTTTTTTTACAATAGCAAACAATATTCTAAATTCAAGCCTCCCCCCGATATAGCACAGTTCGCAATATGGATGGTGGACCAACATTTTTTATATATATTATCGCTCACTTGTTCAGAAAACTGGAAATTAAAAAAGAATTTCATCAAAAGATTTATTTAACAAGACAAAAATATTATATATAATAATGATGTCAAAAACAAAGGTAGATAACTTCAAATCCCAAATAGGATTTGACTTTTTTTAATGTCAGTCTTTCTTACTTTATTCCTCAATACAGGTCTGCACAACTCAAAAGCAGTTAGAGTAAATTTTCAGGCTAAATTCCAATTTGACAAAAAAACTTAGAAATTATGTGTATGACATTATTTTTTTAATATGAAAATTACTTACTAAAGTAAGTCCAGTAGGCTGAGTTTAGTTGTTTATACATAAACCTAGCCCAGGCTTACTGGAATTCTTTATGATAGGGATGAACAAAAATTTCCAATGGGAAATTGATAACCTATAAAAATGTAATTAAAATTTTAAAGAAGTTTTTTTCTTATTATTGCAAAGGAAATTAGCCCAATTTTTGTCGAAAAAAAAAAAGAAAAAAAAAAAAGTGAAACAAATTTTCATTAATTATTACTTAGAATTTGACTTATTTTAACACGGTTTACTTTGATCTGCAATAAATTAATCATTACGCTATATTTCAAATATAGCTATAATTAAAAATTTTTTTAAAAAAAACCCCCCAAAAAACTAGTTAAATTCTACCCAAAATTAAGTAAACATCAAACAGATGAATATAAAGTGGAATAACTACAATGATAATTGCAACAAAAGAAAAATAACTACAATGCTTACATGGCTTTGAATAAACAAAGAAAAAATGAAATAATACCCCAGTAAATATTTTTTCATCATAACAGTATGTTTTATTATTTAGCATTGTTATATTGTTAATAACAAAATTTCAGGATAGAGAAAGAATAAAAAAAAAATACTTTGGAAATTATCAAATTAATCTAAATATTCGATAAAAAATCTTTTATAAAAAAAGTACTGATTTTTCTTTTTATAGAATTAAATAAAACTAAAAGTTGCCAAGAAGAACAATATTTTACTTGATTTTCAAGTTTTTTAAATTCCAATGTATGGCATCTGTACCCCGGTACCTTTTTTTAAAAGGCAAACAGAATTTATTTATCCAGGGATTTATCTTTAATATGTAAAACTCAATGAAAACACTATTGCAAAAGTAAAATAAATCAACAAATTAATAAAGGCGGTGTAATCACATAAAAAAAAAATATCTCCAAAATTTGTAATGGGAACTTCATAAACAAATTCTGTCCTTTAATAAATAACGAAAATTTTATTAAAATCCAGTAATTAGTTGATTTCTAGTAGATTTTTAAAATCGGTGTATTTTCCATTGAAAGATAAATAATTACAAGTATTTTTTTTGTTTACAGTTAAACAACTGTGTGTTAATTTTCATATCTCCAGTTCTAGAGTTTCTTCAAAGTGTACCATGATGCAGGCATGTGTGCAACGCCAAGATACCATTGTGGAAACTCTGGCACTTGACGAGACTTCAGTCGTTGGTTCTTCGGGTCACCTCAAAAGATAACGAGGCAATGTGAAGAATAGGTGTTTTTAGCAATTCGATTTATTCAGTTTTTGGAAACTGCCTGATAAAATGAGAAGAACAACGCGAACTACCATTTCCTACATCCCCCCCCCCATCCCATCTTCAGTCACCCGTCTTCATACCGTGGTCAACTGATTTCCCCCCAAAACCCAAAGGCATCCCCTTGCTCCCACTCGGCCAATCAACTCCCCGCCAATCCACACTTTGTCACAAGCTCTGCCACCCTGGGTGACCTATATTCAGATTCAATTTCCTGTTGAAAATGTTTGTTCTTTATGAAAAGTGCGAGTCCTGAAGCACAAGTTTATGATATTGTGATACAGAAATAGTAAAAATCAAAGAAATTTGAGTTATGGCCAAAAAGCAATCAGTTATTACAAACTGTCAACATAGGTTTCTTCAGTTTTCAAATTGGTCTTGAAGCCTGTATCATAAAATCAAGAAACAAAGCTATATAAGATCTTATTCAGTCCTATGGAGAAGTTATTTGACTAGTTAAAACTAAGACACAAGTTATCTGCCCGTAGTTAGCGCCATTATAATAAAGATATAACAACTGAGATACATTTCAAGAAGTCTACAGGGATAAACAACAATTGATAGACATGACAGACAGAGATAGTCATATCATGACACCTCGACTGAGACAGGTGGGGTGAACAGACAGAGATAGGCAAAGAGGCTTTATGGACAGAATGAAATCAATAGGTAGGTAAAGAGATAGATATGGTAAGTAGGAAGATAGCAGTACCATTTTCTGTCTTTTCTCTTGCAAGAACGGTTTCAGTGTCTGCTTCCGGCTTTTAGACTATTTCTAGCTTTGACCTTTTTAATGAACCAGTAACAAGAGACATCTACGTTACGACTTATCAGTTCCATGTTCACTGTTTCTCACAATCTTTTAGTTTTACTCACATTCGCAGACTTAGTTCAATCGGCCAGGGTTTACACGAGAGTGGGGAGAAGTGGTTTTAAAGTTAAAAAAAAATAAAAAATGATATATATATATAGGAGAGAGAAGCCAGTGTCTGTTCATTTGTAATGCACAAAACATGTAATGCTATTCAAATGGTTCTTCGGACAATTGAACTCTTTGTTATTTGTGTTGTAAACACAACGTTTGCATTTAGTCAACATTTTGATGTGAGCTGCCTCTTTGATTTTTCTCTGCTTCCAACATCATTCTCTGTCAAGAATCTGGACTTCCTCCCAAAGAAGCAGCTCACATCAAAATGTTGACTAAATGCATTAGCCAGACAAGTGCGGATTTCAAACCGATGTGGCTTCCACTTCTCAACAAGACAAAGACACAGAAACACCTGGGCCATGTGCTATAAAGGTTACCCCCCCTTTAAACATAACTTCTGTTTAACCCATCACACTCGGATTTTACACCCGAAGAATGGATTGGCCGAAACGTCTTGTTTACAACACAAATAACAAGGAGTTCAATCGTCTGAAGAACCATTTGAATATTAATGACCCTTCTCAAAACTATGTAATGCTGTTTTTGTTCATATCTTCGAGTATAGACCAGATACACCTTTCATGTTTTGCATACATAAACCCATAGACCAGATATACCTTTTATATTTTGCATACATAAACCCATAGACCAGATACACCTTTTGTTAAGTTGGTCTGGCTGGCTGGCTGGCCAGCAATGTATGTATCATGCATACAGGCCGCACCAATGGAGCTAGAGGGCTAAACATTTATTAATGTTGTAATCAGTTCCATTTTCACTTTTTCACACACATTTACAAAATTAGTTCAATCTGCCAATGTATATTCATGAGTGTGGGAAGAAGTGGTTTTAAAGTTTAGTAAATATCTATCTATCTAATGATCAGTGTGACCTTTTCTGTTTGTTTCTTTTTCTGTCCATACCTTACACTATCTAACTGATGAAAAATCTATACAGGTATGCATTGCTTAATGTCTGGGTTATGTCCCAGCCAGTAGGACGTTAAATGATTTGGACATTAGGCGAACATCATATAATACTATATACTGTACAAGCCTAAGGCATACTGGACCATAGCTATACTAGTTGTACTTACTAAATAGCCAAATTCATGCACCATATTGCAGATAGTTACAAATAATGTGGACATTTATAAATAAGATATATTTTCAAAACTATAATGTGCATCATTACACTAGCTAAAAAGCTTATACTAGTCAAGGCCTGCTTACATACCAACACCAACGGTCTACAATTTCTAATCTGCATTCTGCATTTTTAACACAAAATACTGTAGCAAGTATAGTTTTAATATGAAATAAAGAAATATTGTACAAGTACTGTCTGTTTTACAGCTAGCCCACATTGACAAAAATTTGTCGGGGGTTATAAATTTCAGTACGTACGTAATGTTTCAATACCATACATCTTGCAATATTGAATGCAATTATTTTCCTATCTTCTCCGCGAAAACTAAAAGGAAAATAGAAATAATATTCTGCATATACACTGGGAATTTGCGAGTTTGACTTCGGAGATCATTCAAGGTCTTTTCCTAGCTAATCTCTGGTTCTATACATAGGAAAGACATGATTTTTATGTTAAAATGTTCTTTTAATTCTTCTTACAGATGACACACTCTTGTTTACTATAATTGTTTTTATTTTACCAGTTCTGGCGTTTTTTCGTCAATATAACAATATTAAGTATTATTTTTAATAGTAGTAAAAAACATGCATGCACGCATAGACAGTGTCGGCCTCACCTTTCATTTCTTTCAACAGGTGGGCCTCACCTTTCATTTCTTTCAACAGGTGGGCCTCCCCTTCATTTTTGTCACAGCCGTTTTTTTTACTTAACAAGCAAACAGTTTACACTACACAACACAATTTAAAAAAGTGAAACTAGATATTCCCATGTACCTTTTTTTCTTCATTATTAACAGTTTTAATTAATATTTATGTGAAATATAACACATTTTCACACTTCTAAAACAGCCTTTTAGCTGTAAAATTCTGGGACGTAATTTACATCCGTCTTATAGAAGTAAGGCCTCGAAGTATGCAGTTTGTATATTACTGTATTTTGTAAACAATTATTCAGTTCATTACTACTAGTTACTCACTGGTTAGTTGTGACGGTTGCTCTCGCAACTTCTAAATGACCTATCAAGACAATAAAACTCTTCTTGCTTTTAACCATAATTCTGTGTTTTGTGATACTTTACTGTTTCCCACAAGTGTGATAAACTGCTTCATTTCTGATTCGAAGTTTTCATTTTTTTCTATTAATATTTCAGGGAACTAAACGCATACTTTGAGGATTTACTTCCCTAAGACAGACAGGAGATAACAGCCCAGTTTAATACAGGCCTCCCACATTATAACACATTGTGTTGTTAGACCAAAGTTTGTAGAGTCCAAAATATTTTACTAGCTCAACATTACCGACATTTAGCTCAACATTAGGTAGATCTAGTGCCTAAATATATACATTGGTCGTGGCAAGTTTAGAATGCAGTGTTCGTTTTGTTACGCCAATTCACACATTATAAATAGGGAGGCCTGTATTGCACTTGGTTAGTTAAAATAAGCCACCACACCAACACTAAATTAACAATTTTTTCCGATCAAGACTGACTAAATTCCGGAGGTACCTAGGGTATTATGGATTTTATGCAATAACTCTATAATGCAATCTAGACTTCTTCCAACGTCTATGTTCATATCTAATGGTGTAACAAAACTTGTCACACTATGTTCATATCTAATTGTGTACACCAGATACCTCGCGTATTTTGCATAAATAACCTCAAAATATGTCTGCATAAAATGGTATAATTTATATACTGCTCATCTTAACTTGGTAGCAAAAACATTACAAATTGTAGCAATGATCACAGACTTTTTAATAACATTTTTAGAACATATTTCAATAATTTAAATATATTCTGTGAAATTTTAATTGAAAAAGAATAGCATAATGTTAGTTGCAAAAGAAATGAAAATTACTTTTGCATACTAAAAGCAGACTTTAGACTGTTTTTAATGTCAAGTTTTGTCATCCAAAATTAAATTTTGCCATGATTGATGTCTGCCGACAGAAATTTCGAACTGTAATTAAAAACCTTCCAAAAATAAACTCGCCATTATAGAAATATAGGATTTGACAAAAGTTAGTAAATTTAATGAGTACTTAACTGGATTTTGGAAAAGAATTACTTACATCCTACTTAAAATAGTGAAAAATACATTCGTCAGTTACCTGTCAACTCAGTTCAAAGGTCGAGTGGGTATTGTGTCAGATTTCCTTTCCCATATATGATGAAAGCCTGCTTCGGCTCATAGGGACAGCTGAAGTATGGATGACCAAAAATGACATTCTGATATTATCCACAATAGCAAAAGTATATTCCCAGCATTAAAACACTGTCATATGAGGCAACACTCTAATAATATCTATATATATCATGAATGATCAATTAGTAGCTAATAAGATGCAAATGGGAAGAGCGGCGTATATCCTCAAAGAGTGAAAAATGAAAAAAATAAAATTAAAGTAAAAATAAAGATAGGAAATAAAAATAAAAGTAAAATGAATATAAGAATTGTAACAGGAAAACCAAATAACTCAGACAAAATCAGAAACTAAAAAAAAATTAAAATAATAAACTAATAGGAATAGTATCACAGCCAGACTCTGGATAAAGTGCCTAAGTTAGACAGAATATAAGATAAAAATTGCTGACCGGAAACTATGGGACATTCAATCCCCAGAATAACCACCACTTCAGAACCATAAAATAGATAACATGTTAAAAAAGATTACCCCCGGACTAACCACCACTTCAGAACCATAAAATAGCATGTTAAAAAGATTAATGAGCACATATACATAAATGAACAGACAAATAACAGATATAAAATACATTTTTAAAAAGATAAAAAGGAAAAAAGATTAAGGATCACATAATGATCAGCTAATTCAAATCTCACATCATTGAATTAACATTTCATTTCTGGGTTTATGAACATTGACTGCAAAGTTGTGTATATCAGAAGAAATATATGATGAGAGTGCATTTTCATCTGTCATTCCCACATTGTGACTGAAAACCAACAAAGTCTGGTGGTATCGTAAGGCACTACTGGGTCACCGTTAGTGATAATGATGCTTTGGCTCTGAAACCATGGCTGACCCTTGCTAATAGCAAGTTCACTAAATTCTAATTTGCATAATAAAATATTCTTGAAAAGTTTAGATTACAGAATAAATGTCAAGTCTCTGTATTTATAGAGGAGCTGCCAACCAGATGTTGTTATGTGCAAATTGTTTAAATGGCACATAGTCAGTTCTGGTTAGAAACAGTCATTTGAGTAATGGACATACACATTTTATAATGATATTAAACGGGGGCCCCTTCCAATGGGATATAGACATAGTTCTGGTTAGGAACAGTCAGTTGGGTAATGGACATACACTTTTTATAATGATGTTAAACGGGGACCCCTTCCAAGGACAAACACTTTGAGCAGACATAGCATAAGAGACAACAAAATATCTGGTGAACTTAACCCATTTTCACCCAAACGGACGTAAACACTTCTGGTTGTCAGCACTCAATATAATTATTGTATACTATCTGTAGAAGAAGCATGCATGTGTCTATGTATTTACCAAATGATACTTTTATAAACAGAATAGTTTAAGCAGCTGAGAATTAACAGCAGATACAATGTTGTATAATTTTGAGAGTTCTTTTTTTGTTTTCTATTCTTGTGCATATGTTTTACAGTAAAGGGCAGAACAATGATGACGCAGACTAAACAAGTTTTAACAAGTACAACGAAAATTAATTCCTTTAACAGACTCAACAGTTATTTTGCCCTTGGACAAAAACACACTCTTGCTGCAGCACGTTCTGTCTGTACCTGTTGACAAAACAGAAAAAGCAACATATGTTTGCCACAGTAGCTCTCGACAAAACAGGTAGAGTTTCCTAACTGCTGTTTTTTGTACACTCCCAGGTCTACTTTGGGCAAATTGGAGTATTTGGTCACCTCTTTCTGAAAGTGTTTACCTGGCCTCATATTCTAATCACACATTTTTAAAGCTTAACATGGAAAACAATTTTTAATAATTCAAAGAATAAAAATCCTGATTGATTATCACATTTCTTTTCTGAGTTTATGAAAATCATTGTGGTGGGATTGTGCTTTAATTTTTGGATGCGTAAAAAGAAATGTTAGCTTTAAAAATGTGTGATTAGAATGAGGCCAGGTAAACACTTTTCCTCAAGTAAAAATAATAAGGTAAAAAAAAGAAAAAAGAAAAAAAGAATACTGTTAACAAATACTAAAATATTTGTCAAGTGTGAATTTAACCAAGGGAGTTTTGTCCTACTTTGCCCCCCAAGAGGGAGTTGCCCTACACTTAGTCTTGAAAGACATATCTACAGTCTTATTTAAACTTTATTTTAAAAATAAAATAAATATCCAGGTTAAATGTATATTTCACAGGGATGGGAGAAACGGTGCATTTTTACCCCATAAATTTGCGTAATGGAAATAAAGAGAGTTTATTAGGGGGAAAAAAATGTTAGGGCACTGTTGCATGATAGTTAGCTAGCTTGTTTTGCAGGCCAATTCACCAGTGTAGTGAGTTTGATCCTCACTGAATGCCCCACTACTGTGGCAAATACCAAACTAAGCTAAGTTTAGTAAATAAGTATAGGGAACTTTGCAATGGAGTATTAACAAGATAGTTTCACAAACAGTGAGTTCAATCCTCACTGGATGGCCCACACTTGTGGCCTTGTGCCAGACTAAGCTATGCTTAGTAAATACAGAGGGAGCCATTTATTATAATCATGGATAATGTTATCAACCGGTTATTATTATCAAAATCAGTCAGTCCCAAACACTTTGTATAAAACGAATACATATACCTCCAACTTTGGTGGCAGAGGTAATGAATTAAAAAGATTTTTTTTAAAAAGAAATTTTTTAAATTTCAAATTGATTTTTTATAATGTAAAGTTGTTTATAACAATAAATTAAATTGTTCCAGTTTTTATATCGTTTGCTTAATGTTATCAGCCGGTTATAGTTATCTTAAAGAGTCTCTCAAAGCGATCACAATAAGCGGCTGCTTCAGTACCTGTACACTGATATACTCAAAGTCTACGACGCACAGTTCTGTCGTCATCACTTGAAATAGAAAGAAAATAAGCAGTAATCAAAAGAGGAGGGGAGGGTAAAGCCTTATCTTATAGTAATGGGAACATTTATTTAAAGGTTTCAATCAACTACTTCAAAATTGCCTAAAATTACTCATTCACAACCATTGAATGCCTTATCTTTTTGTCCTATTATTCAACACATTTTTGCAGACTATTGTCGCCACCACTAATTTTTGACTAGTGTTTTTTTTTTAAATCTTTATTTTAGTCGCTTTTCATTGCAATTACTCAGAGCATCAGCGGCAGTGAGTAAACAGCGCAGATCAAAAATAAAGAATAAGCTCTAGGGCGAGACTCAAACTCGCGTCCCTTTTACTCCAGGAAGCTTGCCTATGTACGGTAACTGCTCTACCAACTGAGCTACTAGAGCTCTTACGGCTGGCAAAAGATCAAAACTAAACCTTAAACGCTTGGCACCGTATTTGTTATAGGCAAGCTTCAAAGATTTGTTAATCACCACTCCAAAGGTTTAGGTTATTCATGTGTTCACACATTTATATGAAATCAAATGATAGATAATTTTATATCTGACAGAATATGATAATTATAATGACATTTATTAGTTGAGAGCCTATATTTGCCCGGCACTGGTGTAAGTGACTGCTAGGCTCTCAACTAATAAATGTCATTATAATGATCATATTCTGTCGGATATAAAATTATCCATCATTTGATTTCATACTGTCGACATCAAGAGCCGCATTATATTCATGCCTAAAATAAGAACGTGAGAATGGAGAAGCCAACAAAGTGTAAGACTAAAAGAGTCCTGCCTACCAGGAGACCTTCATTAGCTCAGTGGGTAGAGTAGTACCTGCGTATAAGGTAGCTTCCAGGGTGGATGCGGGTTCGATCCCCACAAAGAGTTTGTTTCTTTATTCACATTTACCATTTAGGCCGTTTATTTGGCAGTCGTTCACACCGGCGCTGGGCAAATATTTTCAACAAATAAATGTCATAATTACCACACATTTATATGTATCCGGACTTCACCTAGCCCTAACCGTTCATAGTAGAAACTTGAAATTTTGTACATACACTCCCTTCAATGAGTAGGGAAAATGCTTTGTGTTTTTTGAAAATTCCCCTCCAAAATAGGGGGGGGGGGTTTCAATTTTGAATGAAAGCTTATGCTAAATTGGTCACTGGTTTGTGCCCGCTTGTTCTTTGAAAATTCAGACATTTTTTAGTGATCACAGACAAACTTTTTAATTGATCACTACCATCACAGCATATATGAGTGGCGGTGATTCATAATTTCCCTTGGAATGCTAGTTGCTATTATTTTTATGAAACAAAATCTATTAACAAGGATAGTTAATAGATTTTGTTAGTTACATAAATATGACCAAACCAAAGGAGGTGGTCATCAATAAACAACACTTTCTGTAACCATGTGACCAACTTAAAGAAGTGCAATTAATGATTGTCACAAACACCTTTCTTGATATGAACATCAGCAGGTGTCATGTGAGATTTGCTTTTCTCACAACAAATCCAACATGTATACACACACACACACACACTAGAAGCAGGTGCTAATAGAGAAGTTAATATATGCATCCCTATTATCATATATATATATATATATATATTTCTTTTTTAACTAGTTGCTTAACTCTTGAAGACCTAAAGAGCATGAGGCCGTATGTAAACAAACATGGCCGAAAATCCTAAAAGGCACAAGTCTTTCCTGTAATACTGCCAATTTTCACAACAATCTGCCCACAAGTAAAGGCACTATAAACATATGAATGAACAAATCCATTTGTTCTGCTCAATCATTACAGGACTGGGCTCTGAAAATTTGCAACAGGATGTTAAGAGTTAATAATAAACTGTTTATAAGAAATGAGAAATTGATAAAAGAAAATTAACAAAGAAATGTAGAGATGACCTTAGAAGCTATTTTAACATATGTAGCCGATTTGTGTGGATGGTGTGGGAGATATAAACATGACATCGCGGATACTTTTGGAC
>VCCN01000353.1:10464170-10482090 GCA_006491835.1 Architeuthis dux | reverse complement strand
CGACGATGATGATGATGATGATGAATATTTGCGTTAACCCTCCCCCTCCCACTTTTCACTTAATCCCAACTAGTATACAAAAGTATCCATCCATTGAATAATAATGAAAAAATAGCCTACCTAGGGCAATGACAATCCCTTTCAAAGTTCTCCTCTTGGGACCTTAGACACTTATCTCAGTGTCCCTTCAACCCAAAACAGTCTGCAAAGTCATCTTTCAGGATTGCCATCAGTGTTGGATATTTAGGCAGCCGTGGGCGGAGGTCACAGATTTGACCCCCACGGTGTTGAAAGTTATAAACAGGATATCGACAAAAAAACAATATTTTTATAAACCAAGTTTTGAGTCTTCCTGCCAAAAATATGAATATGTTGCCGTCCAAAGATGAAAAAATATTTTTGGCAACAGACTTTCAATGCTGGAGTGTTTGGTCATAAATAATACCTGATAATAACTGTTTTTATTGTGCAATGTTCCACTAGAAATAATAAAATCCTGATATGTTTGATTTAGTAGAAAATTAAATTTCTATGAAAAAGTGGTAGGTGTGTACTTATTTATGAGCGATACAGTATGTTGTAAAATATTATGCAATTTGTCCCCTTTAAAATAAGATAAATTTTCATAGAAAATTTATAGGTTTTTACGTTACAAAGCCTGAGAAGATGTCGTTTTCTTTTTTGCTGATTTCTGTGACTTATGTATTCGTCCTAATCCAAACATATAATAGCATTGTCAGACCTTCCAAGTCACACGCATTTTAATAGATTTTCACGCATGAAAGGAAAATTGCCACACATTTTATAAAAAGTGTTAGATTTATTAGATTTCTTAAATTGGTTTAGATTTCTGATAAAAATCTTATCTTAGATGAGAGAGGTAAACTTTCAGTCCACATTCAGCGATAGTATCGATGGTGAAATTGGAATATAACCTTGTAAATATATTCTTGAAATATTCTTGAATACATTTTACTCCCGATTGAGAGGAGAGTTTAGAATCTGAGCCAAATTCAAATGAGGCTGAACAAAATGAAAGTGAGCTGCCTGTACGCGAGGAAACCTTTTGTTAAGAATTGTTGGTTGTATATCTGTTTGTATTCAGTATATTTTTTATAGAACTTTAGAACTCACATTATTTTAAAAGACCACATGCAAAGCTTTTGAAAAATGTTTTAAATAGACTTCTAGACAACACTTAATTTCAGTAGCTGATATGCTCTGAAATTCAATTTTAGCCAATCTTGAATACATAATCTGGGGAACATGCTCCCCAGAGTCTATTAGAAGCCCCCTCCCCTAATTTCACTCCCTGCGCTTGGAAATTTTAGGGGTTCACACAATTTTCATTCATTCTTAATGTTGAAACTTGATAGGTCTGCAATGTGTGTTTGTCGTCTGTCACGCTAAGGGACGCAACTGACGTATTAAAATGGAATTTTATGTTCCGATGACATAGTAAAAATACTGAATTTAAAGAATAATAAAAATATAAAAAGTAATAATAACAAAAACAAAACATAAAAGAAAATCAGTTTGTGGTCAACAGAACGCTATTCTCCAAGCTCACTGCAATACAAAACAAAAAAATAAAAATGTATATGCCATCATTTTTGACAGCACAGTAAACTAGTCTCATAATAAATAGCAATCACTTTCAGTTTCAAATACTGAGAAAATTCTCTCGCTATAATAATAGACAAAGACATCTATAGGTATTCGCTTTTGGCAATAACATAAGGGTCCCACCATAATTATTAAAACTCCCACTCTTTCAGTTTGAGAGACATCAAAGGGAGATAATAAGAAAAATGTTAAAAGACAGTCATCTCTTTCATTTATTAATGAAAAGAAATGAAGCAAAAGCTCCTAGAAATACGCATTTAATCGTATAGTTTACATTCTACTCTCATTGTTATAGTTATGGAGATTTGTAAGGAGATTATTAATGACTCATGCCATACAATTCAAAATGACAGCTCTTCCATTTTTTTAAATATGTCTTAATGTGAGGCAATTATTATTTTTCTTATACACAAATAATCATAGTTTTCAATCTGGGAAAATATGTGTAGCTTATTAAATAAACTAAAGGAAGTTCTACCGAAAACAGCCAAGGTGTCGAAAATGACACCTGTCACTCTTCATCAAGTTGATGACGTCAACAAAAGATTAATTTTTAAAAAAATTATGGTATGTACTAAAACAAAATTACAGTTATGTAGATCTGTTATGGGTGTGGCTTATTATGGGGTGATGAGGAGGAGCAAGGAGAGACTAAGCCATCAATGTTCCATGTGCTTTAGTAATTCAGGTCTGTGACAGCACAAGTTAGATATACGCCATTGAAACTTGGACATTAACGTATATACTAGACTATAAGATTAATGGTTTACAAAGGTATTTGGAGGACTACTGCTCACTGCAACTCATCCAAGCCCCATTACTGTCCATATTGAGCTTCGGTAGATGACACCCTAGTCATAATACCAGTACATTGGATGCAGCATGGCCGGCACAAGGGTTTCATGTACCCTAGCCGAGACTTCAAATTTGAGCAAGGGTTTCATGTGCCCTAGGCGAGACTTAACATTTGTGTCCCTGGTTGTATTCTAATGACTATTTTTTCAGTTTGGAGTGCGCTCACAGGCCCTCCGCGACAGCCAAGGTTCGCCTAATGGACGGGCCAGCCCTGAGATGCAGTGTATTATTTGCATTTTTAAAAATATTTTTAATTAATTGCCTGTCTTATAAACCAGCATATTTGGTATTCATTATTATTGACCGTTCATAAAAAAGTTTAAAGATACAACTCTGCAAAAAGACATGTCTGATGAAAATATGGAAGCGTTGTTAGAATCTGGAGATGATATGCTTAGTGAAAATGACAATGACACAGATTTTTCTGAAAGTAGTGATAATGATTTAATTTCTAGCAGGTCTTTTGAATTTACCAGTGATGATGACATGTTAGTGTTTAGTCAATCTTTGGTAGAAGATCGTAAAAAATTGTAACACATTGTGGGGTTGTTTGGAAAACGCTCAAGAGTTCAAAAATTGAACAAGCGAAGCAAACAGCCATATTTAATGTTCACCCCGGTGTACCTAGTTCCATAAAAAGCAACATTTTTGGATTGCTGTACATAGCATGGAAACTCTTCATAAATGATACAATGATTAGTATGGTTCTGGACTGCATGTCAGTAAAGGTGGATCATGCAAACCAGGCTGGACTTTATCTGTAGAGAAAATGGAAGCCTTCATTGCATTGGAATATGCCCATGGCATATATGGCAAGAAGAGTCATAGTACTGACTTTCTCTAGAACAAGTTATATGGTCCTGCTACCTTCAAAGAAATGATGTCATGGGGTAACTATAGTGATATCAGAAAATTTCTTCAATTCGGTATAAAAGGAACCAGGACACAAAGAATAAAACAAGATAGGTTTGCTCATCTGTGAGACGTTTTTTACTTATTTGCTGAAAGTTGTAGGAAGAATTACATACCAGAATTTAGCTTGGCAGTTGTCGAGCATCTTTTACCTATGATTTATTCTATTCGTGCCCAATAATAAGCCAGATAAGTTTGGTATGAAATTCTGGATGATGGTCGAAGTAGAATCGAAATACATTGTCAATGTTATTCTTTGTTTAGGATTGCAAGAAAGAGAGTCAAAACAAGACCTTCCTTTTGCAGATAGTGTTATGCTAAAGATTACCGAACCAATAAAGAACATTCCAAGGAAAATTATGAATCACCGCCAACCATATATGCTGTGTTGGGGGTGATCTATTAAAAAGTTGGAAAAAGGGACGATCAATGAATAAGTTACTTCTCTCGCCTTTTGTTGGGCTGTGATCACTAAAAAAGGTCTGAATTTTCAACAAAACAGGTGGGCCCAACCTAGTGACCAATTTAACATAAACTTACATTGCATATTGAACCCCCCCTCTAAAAACTTATTTAGTGGGGTAATTTTCAAAAAACAATACAACCATTTTTCCTACTCATTCAGGGGAGTGTTTGTGCAAAATTTCAAGTTTCTACTATGAACAGTTAGGGCTGGGCAAAGTCTGGATACATAGATAGATACATAGATACATAGATAGATACATACAAATGTCAGAACACATGAATAACCTAAACCCAGCTGTTATAAGTGTTATATCAGTGTTCTAGACAACACGAGTTAGCGGTACTATTTTTAGAAGCACTTCCTGCGTGTCTAGTTGACCTTGACGCAAACATCAAGGTCTAGGATTTCTGGCGCGTTTAAGTAAATACCTGGCAGTTCAAGTTAACTACACAACAAAACTGGTCGTGTCTACATGTGTCTCCAAATTCAGAGCCATATCTAAAGATCAGCTAAATCTTCTAAATGCTAACCACACTCTATTCTATTTTTCCTCCCTATTATCTCAACTACTAACCAGTAGTAAAGCCACTAACTAATGCTAATATCAAGAAGAAACAGATGAACTGAAAAAAACGGATTAATCACCTTGTGTTTCTACATGTAGGTTGCCTTTTATATATTTTGTTTGACTTTGTGACTTCCTTCGAAGCTCAAGTCATCACACCAGCAATAAACCAGCGTTGTGTTTAGCGGTGATTAATAAATGCTACAATGTAACAACAAATAACTTTTTCACTTCTTCTGAAATTGCAAATAGATTTCAAAAGCAAGGCACTTCTATTGTTGAGATAGTTCGTGCCAATAGCAAACATCGATCAAAAGAAATGACTAATCCTATAAAAGGTGGAAAGTATATAAGCTGATTTTTTTATAATGAAGAAAGTGGATGTATATTTGTAAATTATCAGTGCAAGGTAAATAAATCAATGTGTCTCCTATCTACCATGTATTCAGCTCCTACGACGTCACCAAGAAAAAAACAGACATTGTTGACAAAAATAAAGTGGGAGTAGACGTTGTTGACCAAAATACTGCACTCGTGTGGAACAAAACATTTTGGATATGGCAAAAGCTTAGATTATCTATAAATATTCAATACAAAGCAGAATATCCCACAAAAGGTTTATTCTTCAACATAGTGAAGACCTGCGAAAGAATTATGTTTAAATGAAGCAGGTGATAACAACAGGAATCGTAGCAGTGTTGTATAGCCATCTTGGTCTGCGGGAGTAAAGACTCTTAACTTGTTTATAAACATATGAGGATATATCTTTATTTCATAAGATACATTGTGTTGTGGCAGAGCATGAAGAGTGGGAGAGAGCTAACAAGAGCCAACAGACTGTTCCCAACATCGTGCATACAGGCCACACCAATGGAGTTAGAGGGCTGAAAATTTAAACATTGACTCCTTATGTCTAGAAAAAATGTTTTTTGTTTTTTGAAAATTCCCCCCATAATAGGTTTTTAGTGGGGGTTTCAGTTTGCAATGTAAGTTTATGCTAAATTGATCAGTAGTTTGTGTCCAGCAGCATTCACACTTGTTTTTTTTGAAAATTCAGACATTTTTTTCTCAGATCACTGCCCAACAAAATATGTATAAGTATCTTATTCATTGATCATCCCTTTTTCCAATTTTTTAATTGATCACCCCAAACATGGCATTCTGCCAAAAGATGTTGGTCATGAGACGGTTTCTATTGAGTGACTAACCAGACCTGTTCTTCTATATTCCACACAATTAGGGGTTCACATAAGGGGTTCCCTTAGGGGTTCCTTAGGGGTCAATTTCTCTTTTCCAGCATTTTCTGTGGTCAAGCAATGTCCAGGCCCCAGTTGCCTCATTAAAGAGCAACAAATGTACTATAATTCTTATTATTTAATTATTATCATTATTACATATTTATTAAATTATTTCAATGATAATTAATATTAAATATACTATATATGACTGTTTCTATTGAGTGACTAACCAGACCTGTTTTGCTTATTCCCAAAGTTCTTACTAAGAGGTTGCTTGCTTGAAAGGACCTTGGTCTTTCCAGTGTATACGGATCGTCGGTCTTTCTAGGGTTAATTACTTTATTCCTCTCATTCTCAATCTCATAACTTCTACAATGCTGCCACCTGATAATAAGTGTCGAAAACAGCACATACGCCCATTTACCAGATTTTTTAGTGCACAACAAACAATTCAGATTAAATTTTCCAATAATAATCAATTTTTACAGACATGTCTGAGTGTGAGCTGAGCAGAGAGAGAGAGAGAAAGAGAGAGAGAGAGAGAGACCCCAATCTAATAATGTACATTGTAATTGGTTTAACTCAAGACTTATTTTTATTTACAAGTGTAGACTTTTAAACATTTAACTGCAACAATTTATGGCCCTGTCGGCTGGGGTCTAGAATATGCCGACTGCATACTCTGCAGAGGGATAAGAACCCCACTCCCCAAACGGGCCACCTGTTCTTTAACCAAAGTCGCAAGAATCTATTAAAAAAAATAACCTTTCACCAAAGTCGCAAGACTATTAAAAAAAAATAACCTTTCACCAAAGTCACAAGACTCTATTAAAAAAAACAAAAAAACCTTTCACCAAGGTCACAAGACTCTATTTGTTTAAAATTCCTAATGTCAGCTTTGTTTTTTTGTTTTTTTTTTATTTCGGCATTAAATGTCCTTCAAGGGTTGATATGCCACTAAACAAATTAATCAATCATGCACCAATTTAGTATAAATTTAAACAATTAGTCTGTTTTCTTTGGGGTTTTTTCAATTTTCGTTTTACACTTGAAAGACATTATTTTAAGGAGGGTTATGGACTTATGAAGTAGTGTGCATACATTTTCTGTGAACACCCTATTTAGTAAAGTATTACTTAGTTACTGAGTCTTTTGTTTTTAGTAAGTAACAGTTAAATTTTACGTAAACAAAGAATTTAGTTTCAGACAAGTTTCAAACTCACATTCCCAGACCTGCCAAGGTTTAGAAATTCTCAGGAGGGAGATTTCCTAAAAAAGAAAATTTTCAATTCTAGTAGCTCTAAAACAGCTATTTCAGTATATTGAAACCAAGATAATCAACAAAATGCGGGAGGCTTGGTAGGTCTACAAATAGGACAGAAAAATATTTTTACCAGCATATTTTTTCCAATGCAGGAGATTTGTACAAATTCATTACATGCGGGTGGGGGGAGAAGAGACAGCACTTCAAAATGTGGGAGTCTCCCTCAAAGTGCAGGAGACATCAGCGCCATTTTATCTTCTCTGCATCTTCCTGTAAACTTTCACAGATTAAGATTGGTTTTTGGCCGCACGCAGTTAGTTCCCCTAGAAGAAAATTTGTTTTTCTTTCAATTTTAGGTGCTTTCAATCCATTAGACCATACAACCATCCAGAAATTTGTTAGTTTTTAGAAAAATTAATTTTTTTAAGGTTTTAGGAAGGGAGTTCTACTTACAATAATGATAAAGTGGACACATACTTTCTGCCATTTTTATGAAGGTACGGCTTACAAGAATTATCTTCTCTTCTTCCGTCCATCAATATCAATACCATCAACCCTAATCCCAACCCTAAACCTGGCATAACACTTCTTAAGAAAAAGGGTCTCAGTTTCTGGCCTCTTAAAAATCAAAAAAAATGTTTTCGCAAGTATTTTTTTGGTGTTTTCAATCCATAACACCCTGGGGTACCAGGGAATTTGAAAATTTCAGTTTTGAAAAAAATTTATTTTTTAAGTTTTGGGAAGAGGGATTCTGTTTACAATGTAACTATACTGAAAAAGTGGGCACATACTTTCCG
Source organism: Architeuthis dux (assembly GCA_006491835.1). Lineage (NCBI taxonomy): Eukaryota > Metazoa > Mollusca > Cephalopoda > Oegopsida > Architeuthidae > Architeuthis > Architeuthis dux. Next base: position 10,474,367 of record VCCN01000353.1, on the reverse strand, counting down.
CCATTATTACGGAGATACAGCTTACATTAGATATCTCAGTCTAAAATTTCAAAACTTTAATTCTTTTAATAATTTAAAATTTTTTAGTCTTGGCGTTAGGGCACAATGTAGAGAAGGTGGTCCCGATTGTAAAGTTTTACACTCTCACTCACTCGATGTTAAAAGCGGCACACACATAAAAAGAAATAAGAGAAGTAATGAAGTAAAAACAGAAGTAAATTCATAAATTATATTGTTATTGCTTTGAATAAATTAAATTTTTTTTATTTGTGCACCATTTTTAACATCGAGTGAGTAGTGTGGGGGGTGAAACTTTACAATCAGGACCACCTTCCCTACATTGTTTCTTAACCCCAACCCTAAAAAAACTTTAAATTATTAAAAGAATTAAAATTTTAAAAGTTTAGAATGTGATAACTCATGTTAGCGTTAGAAATGACGGAAAGTATGTGCCCACTTTATCATTATAGTTATATTGTAAATAGAACCCCCCCTTGTAAAACCATTTTTTCTAAAAACTAAAAGATTTCTGGATGTTTGAATGTCTAATGGATTGAAAGCACCTAAAATTGAAAGAAAGAAAAAAGATTTTTCTAAGAGAACTGCGTGCTGCTAATAAATGAATCTTAACCATTTCAGCAGTGGCGTTTCTAGTACTTAGCAAGTGGTGTGGCCACTTGGGGGCCGAGATTGGGGGGCGGGGGGACAAAACTCAAAATGCATGTTACGAGAAATCTTAATATACACAACTTGATATACACAACTTATATGAATGATTTTTAAAATATAAGTATAATACTTTACTAAATTGAATAAAATAGTCAAACAATTTTCATATAGTTGGGCACTAATTCACTTTCGCAACCCCAAGCGGTCAGACGACAAGGGAGGTTATTCTCAAAACAAAAACAAAGGGAGTTAAAATGGTATATTTCTTCGATTCTACCAAAAAATAAATGAAATCATTTCTTTCGATTTCAACAAAAAAAAAAGAATTTTTTTTAATGGGAGCAAAAACATGTTTATAAGAAAGAAAAAAAACTTTTTTTTCCTCAAAAATGTGAGATAATCAATTATATATCAGCTACACCCCTACATTAAAGCATATGAATGCATTTCGCATTATTTGAGCACACATAATATTTCTCAATTTCTGTGGCAGTCTTAAGACACTGGCATTCTAATTAATTATTCAGGATTTTTTAACGAACCAATTCCACAAGGTAACGAGCAAATTAAATAAACAATTAAAATATGGAAAGTCTGATCAAAGAAGTAGCTTTAAACAAAATTCAAATTCCGATCCCATAAATCTTTTCTTTTTTGATCAGAATATCTTTTTTATCAATGCTAGGCTGGAAGGTTATTCACCTTAGAAATCATATTCAATCAGTTTGAGGTAAAGATCTACATCGTGCCAAAAAAGAAACAATCTTTTTTCGCCAGTAATATTTGTGCTTTTAATTCATTAGTCTCTAACAATCTTCCTGGAATTTTTTATTTTTCAGAAAAAATGTTTTTTAAGGTTTTACGAGGGTTTTTTTATTTACAATGTAACTGTATGGTAAACGGGACCATTACTTTCCATCCGTTGTATAGAAGTGAGGCTTTGAAGTATTCGGTTACTTCCGTTGTGAGGCTTCTTTGATATTTTAATGATGATTTTTCAGTGCTTTCATTAAGGGTTTTTGGTGGGGACCATGCAGGGCTGCCTGAGGGTGCTCGTGTGTCCACCTGGGAGTTAACAACCTTCACAAGCGTTGGTAGATCTTTACCCAATTTGATTATAGGTGCAAGTAGTGTGGTCCCTAACAAGAAATGTAGACCCTCCTACTTTATTTTGGCATTCCATACTTTTACCAAAGGGTTTTATTATTGAAATGAACTGTAAATAATTTTAGAAATGCTTTTTAAGGTTTTATGAGGGGGGTTCTATTTACAATGTAACTGTATGGTAAATGGGACCGTTACTTTGTGTTCGTTGTATGGAAGTGAGGCTATGAAGTATTCAGTTACTATAGAAATGCATTGAAAATCAGGAAGAATGGGATTGTGCAATGGTCATGTATTAATGCAAGTGTTACAAACATTAATGTCAAATGCATTACAAATGATTTTACTATTGAAATGCGCTGTAAACGATTTAGGAAATGCATTGAAAATCAGGAAGAACGGGATTGTCAGTGGTCAGGAGTTAATGTAAGCCTTACTGACAGAATAGGGTTCATATATGTACATTATAATAAATTACCAGCACGGAAAACAGAATTGACAAACCAAGTTCAAATTTCAGCTGTAGCTGCTTTATGTTCACTTCACACAAATACCCTTGGAAAAGGCTTGAATCCACTTCTCCCTGCATTCTATCTCATCACATATCTTGAAAAATGTCTCATCACTGGAATGCTACAATGGTTGACAAAAAAGAGAGTACTTAAGTGAGAACTTCTGCAAACCCATAACTACCTTACCTGCCCAGGCAGTAGTAACTATTAAAAAGCTGTTACTCCCATAGCTAACCTTGACATGGGCTGATATTTATTATTTATCTTGAGAAGATTAGTCCTATACATAAAGAAAACTCTCAAAATGACTCATGGTAAATAATTGCTATCGATTAAATGTCAGTAAGCTTAGATGTGAAACTGTTTCAAGATGTTATGTAGATCTTATATAGATATCCACTAGACTAGAATGAATTGTATGTCTTCAATCATGTCCTACTTTTTTATACTCTAGTGCAACACTTCTTAAACTATTTCTGTGTCATACACCCTAGAGTCTTTATTGTTAAATTTCATTCACCTGCGACCAGCATTGCCAATTTAGCGCGTTTCGCACTAGATTCAGTGTGTTTCTTGTTTTGCGCTAAATTAGCCTAAATGCTTTTGGACATTTTCTGGATATTTTTGACCATTTTTAGCTCTTTTTAGTGGTTTTTGGCCATTTTTTACTATTTTAAAATATTTAGTGATTTTTGGCATTCAAACTAGCGCAAAAATATTTTTTGTGTTGGCAACACTGCCTGCGACCAGTGCCGTACCATGGAGGGGGCAGAGGCAGCAGCCCATCCCAGGTGACACTATCAGATGGGGTGACACCAAGATGACTGCCTAAAAAATGTTCATATAGTTTCTTGGTAATTCTAATTTCTGTCTGTCCATACGATATCTCCCAAAGTATTCAATGAATTACAATGAAGATTTGTGGAAGGGTGGGAAATAGGGTAGGGAAGAGTTGGTTAAATTTGGGGGCAGATCCAGATATTCTTTTTGATTGAGAGATATTTTTCTGGGTTTTTTTTCATACATTTATGTATATTCTATTGACTGTCCACCCAATATCTCCAAAAGTTCTCAATGGGTTTTAATTGAATTTTGTAGGAGCATAGATAATAGGGTATGAAATAAGTGATTATATTTTGAGGCGGATCCATGCACAATTACCTCCCCTACGTCGTAATTATATGTCCACACCTCATAATATCTCAAATTATTTTTTTAAGTTACTGAATAAAACATTTTCATAGTACCCATATTTATTTTCTTCATATTATTTCACAAAGTCAGAACTGAAAAAGAATAGAATTATTAGTAAATGTAGGCTTAGTCCATCATATTCAATAATATGGGAGAATCATGGTGAATGATGAATAGTATTAGTACAAAAAGATCACCAAAATTCTAGATATCCTGGGAAGAGAGCAAGTTCTGTAGGGGGTGGTGTGACACCATGAGTTACCGCCCCGGGTGACACCAACCATAGGCCCACCACTGCCTGCGACTAAATTTCCTTGTTTTTTTCATCATTTTTGGTTGTGTGTGTTCATGTGTTTGCATGTTTTGGGGAGATAATATTGATACGTGATCAAAATGCCATATCATGTTCCCAGGGCTAGAAAATAAGTCAGAACAAAGAAAATGCATTTGACCAACCAGAGTGGTTTAAGGGTAGCCACGATTTCAAATCGCTGGCAGTTTAGAGTCAGTTAGGGCCCAACACCCAGCAGCGACGGATCAAAAACAAGCTAGGGAGCTTGGCTCCTCAGCCTGTCAGGGTGAGGGAGGAGAAGGAGGAAGAAATCTGATTTGAATTACAATCATCACACTAGTTGGTCACACACGGCAGAGCAACTGCTTTGCCATGTGTGACCAACTAGGAACAGATTTAACAACTCGTTTAGAATTTTAACCAAAGCAAAATTCAATACCCCAAGTGATCCACAAACCGTCCTGGAATCGAAGCTATCAATGGGAATAAAACAAACCCATATTTTCAATTGAAAATAATTAATTTTGTTGTCTTTCCATCCAACCACACGGGAGAGCCTTTTCTCCGGTATGGACAAAATGTTTTTTTCCCTTCATAGAATTCTTGCTCCCGTAAATGTACTGTTGTATACTTGTCTGTTTTCCAATGTTCTGCCGACACAAGATGTCTCATTTGTGGGAGGGAAATCTTGATCTTGAGAAAAAGGAAGACTCAAAACTTCTTTATAAAAATATCCGGATATATTTTTATTTCATAAGATACATTTTGTCGGCCGGAGAATGAAGAGTGGGAGAGAGATAATGAGAACTGACAGTCTGCCTCCAACAGGGACACCGGTCTCATGCCTTTCAGCCCAGCCTAGGTGGTCTGCCTCTCTGGCTCTCTGCTCTGTGCCGGCTCTGTCCGTCTCTCTGATCTGCTGGCCTGTGTCTTCTTTTATCAGGTTTGAATGCCCACGCTTGTGTGTTCAACATTCTGTTTTCGGACACCCACGCATATGCATATTTCCTAAGGTGGCCGGGGTCACTTCCACTTCCACCTAGGTGTTGGCCCGGAAATGACCTCTCGTGGCAGTATATCATAACAGTACAAGTTACTTCTCTTACCTTTTGTTGGGCTGTAATCACTAAAAAAGGTCTGAATTTTCAAAAAACAAGCGGGCACAAACTTGTGACCAATTTAGCATAAACTTATATTGTATATTGAAACCCCCTCTAAAAACCTATTTGGGGATGGGAGGGATTTTCAAAAAACAAAAAAACAACATTTTTCCCTACTCAATGAGGGGAGTGTGTGTGCAAAATATCAAGTTTCTACTATGAACAGTTAGGTGAAGTCCGGATACATAGATACATAGATACATATAAATGTGAGAACACATGAATAACATAAACCCAGCAATAAACCAGTGTTATGGGTAGCAGTGATTAAAATAACCTAAACCCAGCAATAAACCAGTGTTGTGGGTAGCAGTGATTAATATCTGAGTAAAGTCATTCACATTCTATGTTTCATTCATCCTTCATTCACCTCTCTAGTTTCATTCATCCCCAAAATAATTTCATTCATCCCTTGGGTGAATCATTCACCAATTTAAGAATCTCTGCTGTAGTGATTTATTAATCACAGCTACCCACAACACTGGTTTATTGCTGGGTTTAGGTTATTCATGTGTTCCGACATTTATATGTATCTATATACATATATAGATAGCCAGCCAGCCAGCTAGCTAGTCAGCCAGACCAACTTGAAAAACTGAAGAAAGCTATATTGATAGTTTTGGTGACAGTTTTGGTTGACGGTTTTGAATTGTCACTTAGCTCTTTCTATGCTTAGCTCAAAAAAGGTATTATCAATTGTCACCTAGCTCTTTCTATGCCTAGCACACAAAAAAGTATTATCAATTGTCACTAGTTCTTTTGTTGTAGCTTTTCTGTAGCTAGCTCCTTTGTGGCTGGCTCTTAGTGAATGCACCAAATGTTATCAACTTGTTATTGTTATCTAAAAGACCATGTCCCAAAGAGATCATAATAAGCAGCTTCCTGTGTACTCGAAAGAGCAGTCATGCATGAGATTTCAATATGGAACAAAACAGTGTCGCTGGTGGCTTTTAGCAAATAAAACTGACCTTATTTCTATCCAATAGATTTTCATAGGTCTTACATTGTTTACTGTTCTCACCATAAAGAATGACAAAAATGAATAATAAGAAGAAAAAAACTCAGATAAGAGAAGGTATTTTCCCCTTCAGGCAACGGATGGCCTGACATCTCTTTTAGTCAGTGACAGTCAGTTTGGGTCTTTGAATGGCCCCCTCCAACATTTAGTGAGATATGATGAAAAAGGAAATTTTTGCAATAAATAGACATTGATTGGACATTGATTGGTGAAAAACAACCCCAAAGCCTGAATTATTATTTTTGCAATTCATCTATGTTCAAACATATCCTTGTTGTCAAACTCTAGGCCAAAGTCAGAGTTGACTTTACTTTCCTATGTAACAAGAACGAAAACAATAACAATCCTTACCAAAAATAGGGGATTAAACTGACATATAAAATCAGCATTTCACTACTGAGATTTGAATTTGCGATCAGGTGATTTCTAGCATGGTGTGTTACAATTTGCACTAAAACTAACAAGTCTTACATACATACAAAATTTGTAGTAGAATTACACAAGGAAGTAGAAGTAGGAGCAGAGTTTAACTCTAGAGCAGGCTTGTTATTATATAATGTCAGTAGAAATGGAGTAAGTGAACTATAATTCCGGAGGTGGAGGGCGTTTTCAAATAGCCCCCAGCTATGCCTCTGACAGGCATATCATCTCATGAATTGCTGAGGAACCTTGTGTAGTAATGATATTTAAGCCATGCCTGACCCCAAGGTCATTAGGTGCAGGCTTTGTTGGAGGTACTGCTGCTGTTGTTTCAGTGCATCAACTTTATATTTCTCTAGACATCGTTGTATCCAGCTTTCCTAATCCTAAATTTCTCTTCAGATATCTCCTCTGCCCTTCCCGAATAGTTAAAGTATTACTTCTCAAAAGTTGCAATAATAAAAATGGTTAATAGAGTGTTGATACCAATTCTTTGCGCAGAGGCGATACAATGGCCAATGAGGATTTTCCAAGGCTTGGTAGCTCTTCTTCAGTTCTGGAAATCATTGCCCAGGACTAGTCCTGTGACCCTAATCCAGTGAGCTCAGGATTCGTCCTGAGATCAAAGTTCAGCATGCCCAGGATTCGTCCTGTGACTATGTCGAGCCTACCCTAATGTCCTTGTGACATTAGTCCCAGGGATTAGGGGGATTTTTAGAACTGCCCGCACATACTTTTTAGTAGTAGGCAGGGGTGGATCAAGCCTGTTGAGCTGACAGTCTCCCTCCCCCCCAATTTTTGGTGGGGGTTTAAGCGGGGTCTGAAAATGTTGAAAATTCTGTATCCAAGATTGGATAAAATTGCGTTTCAGGGCATATCTTTTGGAAGAATTCTAAGGGTCTTGAAGGTTGTCATGTGTTGAGATGCAAAGATTTAAAACTTGGAAGATGCTCAGAAAACAGTATAAATAAATATTTTTGGAAAAATTCTGAGGGTCTTCCAGAAGACCCTGGAAGACCCCCTGGATCCGCCCATGGTAGTTGTGTGCAAAAACCTTATGTTGTGCAAATTTTTTCCTGTGACAAAAGTATGCGTGCATTGAATGCTTGTCCAATTGAAATGAAATTGTTTCAAGATAATTTTGGCACAGCTTATCTCTCACGGCTAATAAAACTGTACTGGCATGTTTTAATATAGTACTAGTATGATTGCATTAGTTAAGATTCTATTCTATATTTTGAACTATTTTGTTCAGTTTGTTGTTCCATCAAATAAAACATCAATGAGTATTTCTTATTTTATTTGATGCCATGTCGAAATAAAGTAATAACAATAACACCCATCACAAATGCGGTATTTGAAAAACTGACTAACTAGTTAATAGAAACAGTTAGCTAAAAGATTATTTTCTCACACCCACTTAACAGTTCACACAAGATATCCAATCTAAACACCCCACTCGCTACCTCCACCCACTTTATAACTGATACACTGACCTTTTCTAAAGCACACCAGCCCACAGCTCGATATGTAACTTCCAACTGAACAAACTAGGTCACCAAAGCACATAAAACACCCTTCATTTCATTTTATTGCCACCACTCAGCATGGATTGTACAAGACTCTGCTATGTTCAAATCACTTCTGATGATGTCATTCGCAACGACGAAATGCATAACAATTTATCTTCATGATAATAAATATGTTTGAGACATAACATGCTTTTCTCAATCTTTCTTTTCCACATTGTCTAATCAAATCTACCATAATTATAATTATACTATTATACTCATAAGTATAATTATTAATTACTACATTATTTTAGGTTACTAACCTTTTGTGCACACATTTATTTCCTTTGTGCACTGATTACAAAACGTGTGTGCATGCACACACACACAGCTTAGAGGGATCTATGGTTGATACTTATATTTTTCTTGCATGTGTTATCACTCCAGTGTGTGTCACAAGACACAGATGGTTGATATAGAAAGTTACAATAGAATAGAAAATTACAATAGAATAGAATAGAAATAGAATAGAATAATCCCAGGGACTATTTTTCTAAAAAGGGAGAGAGAAGAATCCAAAACAATAAAGAATTGAAAAGATTATCCTGACAGAATGAAACAAAGAGACAAGTAATTGTTTAAATTATAATGAACAAAAGGAAGTGGGGAATGGGGATCCTTTGTACATTTACTTCAACTCAGTTCAGTGACACCAAGGCAAACCCTCATTTCTAGCTATTAGGCTATGAATGTGTTTGAGAGATTTTTTCCAGGATTTCATGAGATCCTTTTTATTAATCACTGCTACCCACAACACTGGTTTATTGCTGGGTTTACGTTATTCATGTATTCTGACATTTATATGTAACTATGCATCTATCTATGTATCCGAACTTTGCCCAGCCCTAAATTTTGCACACACAGTTCACTCAATAAGTAGGGAAAATGTTGTTTTTTTTTGTTTTTTGAAAATTCCCCCATAAATAGGTTTTTTTGAGGATGGGGGTTCAATATGCAATGTAGGTTTATGCTAAATTGGTCACTAGTTTGTGCCCGCTTGTTTTTTTAAAAATTCAGACCTTTTTTAGTGATCACAGCACAACAAAAAAAGTTTAAAAGTTGATATTTTTGTTATTTTTAGGGCTACAATGCTCAGTTTTTATTTTATTTTAAAGCTTGAACACTCTGTATTATGATTCCTAGATTGTTCAAGCTTCAAAATAGAAAAAAAGTTGGAACCTTATAGTCAATAAAGGATATGGTGCTGTATTATTGTTTTATGTAACCCATATAAAAAGATGGTATTATTATTCACTGGTAACAGGGTTGCCGCTAAGATATATTCCGAATATCTCATTTTGCACCCCCCCCTGGAAATATAGCCCCCTCCCCTGGAAAAGTGGCAGCAGGCACACATGTGTGCAGCCACTCATTTAAAAAACAATACATTGCCTCTAAGTGTTATTTGGTCAGAGCATTTAGTTATAAATAAACAAAGGGATTATACAAAACATTGCTTTGATATAACAATTCCTTAATGGCTGCATAATTGGCACATTTGCATAACTATTGGCTTCTCAGATGTTGTTGACAATTATGCAATTATAATTGCTTGGGAGATCTAAACCAAACACTCCAATAATAGGAAAACAAAGCAGATGAAAGAGAATTGCAGTCTAATCGTGAACATCATATATGCAGCATTATTGAACTAAATAATTATTCTGCAAGGTGAATAACCTCTACTTGCACTCTTCTTTATATGATATGACAACACACATACACCCACACAAGGATGGATCATTTTAACATCCTCCCTCCCTAGAGCAGCCATTTGAACATCATCTCCGCTAAGTTTTAGACAATTAAACACGCCCCGTTAACCAGTCTAGTGGGGAGGGTGTTAAAATGATCTAAAAGAATGATAAAGAACTATGATGAATACAGGATATATGTGAGGTTACTAAACCAGCAAGAAGAAAGCAAACAAATTTGATGACCAGGAAAATGGAGTCACTAAGTCTATTTTCAGGGACACTTAATGAAATTTCTGAGGAATATTTCATCATTTTCTTGGACCCCTTATTTCAGAGACCTCAGAAAATTATTTAATGTTAGAAACCATCAACCAGAACAAGGTTTCTTCAGTTTTCAAAAGAGTTTGGCTGGCTGGCTATGTATGTATCAATGCAGACTGAGGGATGAAAATTTACCTCATCTTAATTTTTAGTAGTTTTTAAAAAAATCACAATCTGTAAAATGATTTACAATGAACGAATAATAACTTTTTTTTTTACTAAAGCCAAGCTGAATTGTA
>VCCN01000353.1:10451991-10462911 GCA_006491835.1 Architeuthis dux | reverse complement strand
ATATATATGGAGAATCTAGATGTTTCTAGATGTTTTCTGACCCGATTTCAGATGTAAATAAATATAAATGTGGCAACACTGCTTTCAAGGGAGGTAACTGTAACGAAAATTGGGCGGAGCTTGAGTGAAAAGTGCACGTGTGGGGAACTGTTTACCCGCAAAGTGCCAAGGACAGAAAACTGTGTTACATTTTTTTCACTTAACATTTCTTTGCGCGAAAAATAAACACACACACACTCACTGTTAGGCTAGCTGTGTAAAATGTGCGTTTTTCTCAGATAACATTTAAGAGTACACAGTGACCCAGCACGACAGAAAGGTAAACACAACTGATAAACAATATCAGCGTTTAAGAGTTGGTAAGTTGAGCAAGAAGATAAGAAGAGAGGGTTTTTTTTTTAATGTTTTTTTTTTGCTGATTCAGATTTAGGTATAAATGTGGACTGGAGAATTGGGGCGTAGTTTTTGACGCGGAGTCAAAGTCTTTACCAATACTGAATTACTCCCCCCCCCCATATTTTTTTTTTTACACAGCCTTATATACAAAAGGTCAAAGTACGATTACTTTTCTACAAGATGTAAACCGTCAATCAGGAGCGGATCCAGGGTCTTCTGGAAGGCCATTATTATTTCAGTATTTATACTGTTTTCTGGTCGTCTTCCGAGTTTTAAATCTTTTCGTCTCAATGCATGACATGGACAACCTTCATCAAGACCCTTGGAATTTTCCCGAAAGTTTTTATTTATCTTAATTTCAGTAACTGATATGTCCTGAAACGCAACTTTGGCCAATCTTGGATACATAATTTTCAAAATTGCATGCCCCCAGAGCCCCCATTTTGGAAGGCGGTCAACTGGAACTGCAGGTTGGATCCGCTCCAGGTCAAGAGAAATTCTGTTGCTGTTGTTTGTTATCATCATTTTATTATCGTTTTGCCGACAAAAATAAACATTGAAAATTTGTTTTTCTTCTTTTTTTTTCAAAATAAAAAAAACGAATTTTTAAAAATTTTAATTACGTTTTTAAAAATAGAGTGCGGAAGGAGGTAATTCAGTATTGGTAAAAGCTTTGGGCTATTGTTACTTTTCCTGTTTTAAAATGGCCGCCGCTTCAGCGTCTGAGTGGCAAATTTAAATTCAAATAAACAGACAAGATTCCTCAGAACAGCATTTTTTAGGGTTAGTAGGTAGGTTTTGGGTTAAGGTTAGTAGGTAGGTTTGGGGTTAAGGTTAGTAGGTAGGTTTAGGGTTAGTGTTTCAATTCCCAGAATGGAATTTCCAGTTGGGTAAAAAATCTCTTGTTACATGCAATGGGGACAATAGGTGTAGGTGCAGCAGGCCTACCACATTTAGGTACAGCATTTCTTTTTTTCTATAAATGAACACGTCCTTTAGTCATTGTGAATTTAAAAAGTGAAAAAAATGTTGAAATTGTCATCTGCTTCTTTGACTTTAAATTTGTCGTCAGAAGCTGCCACTCAGCCGCTAGAGTGGCAGCCATTTTGTAACAGTAAAGTTCACAATTGCCAAACTTTGACTCCGCCTCAGAAAGTATGCCCCAATACTCCACATTTACCCAGATTTATTTACCTTTTACCTATCTTTTACGTGGAGGAAATTTATATTTTGCTTATTGCAGCCATCAATAACTACACAATTTACACGTGTCATTTTTGGTAAAGTTTTCTTACATTGAAAAACAAAAATCAGTTTTTAATCACTGCTACCCACAACACTGGTTTATTTATGTGTTCTGACATTTATATCTATCTATGTATGCAGACTTTTCCCACCCCTAACCATTCATAGTAGAAACTTGAAATTTTGTACACACACTGCCCAATTGTGTTTTTTTTGTTTCGAAAATTCCCCTCCAAAATAGGGTTTTAGTGAGGGGTTCAATTTTCAATGTAAGCTTATGCTAAATTGGTCACTAGTTTGTGCCTTCTTGTTTTTTGAAAATATTTTTTTAGTGACCACAGCCCAACTTTTTAATTGATCACCCCCAATACAGCATATGTGGGTGGCAGTGATTCATAATTTCCCTTGGAATGTTAGTTGTGTTTTTATTTATCTATGTATACAGACTTTGCCCAGCCCTAACAGTTCATAGTAGAAACTTGAAATTTTGCACACACACTCCCCCCAATGAGTAGGGAAAATGTTTCTTTTTGTTTTTAGGGGGTTGGGTGGTCAATTTACAGTGTAGATTTATGCCAAATTAATCTGTTAGTTTGTGTCCAGCAGCATTTTCACTTTTTAAAAAAAAATTTGGACTTTTTAGCAAACACTGTCTACCACCACTGTTTAATTTACGAGATAAAAAGAAGTATGGTGCCAGTGACTCATAATTTCCCTTGGAATGCTAGTTTAGTTTTTATTTTGCAAATGAAAGAGTACTAGAACTAAAGAATGAAAAATCTTTTTAAAACTGAAGGCACTCTGAGAGTGCATAGCTCTGCCAACACCATTATCACTAAAAATTGAATGAAAATCAGTTCATATATAGCTACGATGCAGGGGAGGTTATTGTAAAAATACCTGGATCCGCCCCAAGATTTAACCAATTCTTCCTAATCCCATGGCCTACATTTCCAGGAAATTTCAATGAAATTCATTGAGAACTTTTGGAAATATTGTATGGACATATAGCTGTGATGCAGGGAGGTAACTGTAAAAATCCATGGATCCACCCCAAAATTTAATCGTTTCTTCCATATCCCATTGCCCTCCCGTACACACAGTTTCATTGAGAACTTTTAGGGATATTGTGTTGTATGCATGCAGCTACGATGCAGGGGAGGTAACTGTAAAAATTCATGAATCCCACCCCAAAATTTAATCACTTCTTCTGTAATTTAATTGAAATTCATTGGGAACATTTGATGATATTGTGTGATGTGGACATATAGCTACGATGTAGAGGAGCTAACTGGAGATGGACAGACACATGTGAATACATATACCTCACCCAATTTTGTTGGCAGAGGTAAAAACGATTGCACTTACAAGTTTCCAAAAGAAAACCCATATTATTTTTTGCATATTCTATGTCAGGAGTGGCAAACCTTTTTGAAAGCATGTGCCCATATCAGCAATAATCCTCTCACATGCCCATCGGAAATTTTGAGCAGCATATTATCATTTTTATTATATTTGTATTTTACAAATTATTTTTTGTTATATTTGTATTTTGTAAATGAAGAACAGAGTCTGACGCTTCTTACTGATGTACATGAACAATCTTTATTCTCTGAAGTCTCAGTACAACGTGAAAACTGCAATATAAGTGATGAAGCTGTGAATTAGGCAAATACACAAGTGCAGTTAAACATCATAAATCAACATACATACCATTTGAACGTAGAAAACTGCAATACAACAATGAAGCCACAACAATGAAGCCGTGAATTAGGCAAATATACAAGTGTAGTTAATCATCATAAATCAACATGGTCAAGTTATTCTGACCCCAGTTTTGGTGCAATCAATCTGGAGTCCCCTTTTTGTGATACTCAGATACCCACAAATTCACCAGGGAAGTCCCTGGGGGTCGGCCTACCGACTTGCTTGGAATTCCATCAGCAAGAGGAGTTGGGATGTCCTTCTCGGGAACTTCTTGGAGACCTTTTAGACCTACTTAAATCTTGTTAGCAAGAAACAAGGCTGGGCATTTAACCTCTGAAGCCCATACTGGGTTCTACCTTGTCTCTTCAGAGCACCGCCTGTTATCATGAAGCACCTTACAATGACGCTTGGTTCCTCCTTTTTCCAATCCTTTACTTCCCATTACACGGCCAGACATGCTGATGTGTAAATTATTATTTTATCTTTTTCTCTTGTCTGTCTACAGTTACATATTTTACAAATTATTTTTTATTATATTTGTATTTTACAAATTATTTTATTATATTTGTATTTTACAAATTATTTTATTATATTTGTATTTTACAAATTATTTTTTATTATATTTGTATTTTACAAATTATTTTTTATTATATTTGTATTTTACATATTATATTTATAAAATCACTAACAAAAATGATATATCCGGCGTGCCAATAAAATGTTTTTGCATGCCACGATGGGAACACATGCCATAGGTTCACCACCCCATGTCTAGGTTTTACCACTTTTTCAAGTTTCATTAAACTTGACCTTAATTAAGTGCTTTGTCAAATATATCATTTTAAAAATATCTTCGCATTTTCTTTTATGCAAGAAATATAAATGTAGGTGTTATTCTAATCTGAAAATTTATTTAAGTCTTTTCATTGACTATATTTTTATTTTCTGTATTTTTTATTGTTGTACATTTTATTTTTCTACCCTAAACTGCAAAGACCTTGTGAACTGCCTTGCTCCACAAACAAAACAGGTTTGGTGAGATAAGAGTGGTACACTACTTACTTACAAATCTTATTATTATTATTATTTTCTTATATTTTCTTCTTCCTCTCTATCTCTCTCCCTCAAATTCTTTTGAATATTTTCCTTCCATCTTTCTTTCTCTCCCTCTTTCCTCCATCATTATTATTATCACCATTTTCTTTTGTCAAACTTCAATCCAAGTCTGGAGTTGACTTTGTTTTTCTACCATAACAATAACAACAAGAACAATCCTAACCAAATTTAGGGGAGGAAACTCTTCGCCGTTTGTCTGTCCCATTAAACCAAACTGATATGTAAAATTAACATTTCCCTACCGTGATTTGAAATCACGACCAACTGATTGGTAGGCGGCTCTCCTACCGACTGAGCTAAATTGTCAAGTCTTATATCTATGAGAATTTATATTTGAAATACACAAGGGCTCATTTCATTCTAATGAATGGATACATTTATAAAATTAACATTTCCCTACTGTGATTTGAAATCGCAACCAAGAGATTGGTAGCAGACTCTCTTACCGACTGAGCCAAACTGACAAGTCTTACTTATCTACATACAGATGTGCAAGAACTTATTTCATTCTAATAAATAAATACAGTTATACTAAAAAATATATTTTTATAATTTGTTATTTATTATATATACAATACAAAAGTTGCAGTTATCATCATCAGTCGGAATAGAAGTTGGAGTGAAGTTTGACCCTGCAGCAGCCAGGCTTGTTTCTCTTGTTTTTATTTTCTGTCTTTCTACTTTTTCTTTCTTTTCTTTCTCTAATTTTTCTAATTCTTCCATCAGATTCTGATTCTGGTTTGTTTGCTGATTAGTGCCAGGGGTCAGTGTTCAAACCCAGATAAAAGCCAGGATTCTGAATACTGTTTTTTAAGGCAGACATGTCCTCTTTAATTTGAAGATTATTGGAATAATTTTCCTAAACATATTAACCCTCATTTTGTGCCACTTTTAGAAGTCTACTGGGACATATGTGTCACGAAAAATAAACACAAAAAACAATAATTGTCTACTGGGACATATGTATCCCATAATGATGTTGGTTCTTCAAAATATGGAAAATCTTTGATTTAATAAAAGAATAGTTTTCTTTAACCATTGAATAAACATTAACATGTCTTTGGGTTTTGTATACCCTTTTAAAAATTCAGGTATTTTGAGTCTTTTTATACCCTTTTAAAAATTCAGGCATTTTGGGTCTTTTTGTACCCTTTTAAAAATTCAAGCATTAAGCACCCTGACAGGTTAGTCTTGAAAGGATTAAAAATTGTACTCTATTCTTTCTATCTGTTTTTTTCTACTTTATTCTCTTTCCTTTTCTTCTATCTCATCTTTTTCCTCTTTTCTTCTCCCTCTCTTTTCTTCTCCTATCTCCAACACCTTCTTTTCTTTAACTCCAACTATCACTCCTTTTCTTTTTCTGCTACTCTTTTCTCCAGCAATCCCTCTCTTTTTCTTGTTTTCTATTCTCCTCCTCCTTTCTCCAGCAATCCCTCTCTTTATCTTTTCTCCTCCTCCAGTAACTCCCCCTTTCTCCTATTGTTTTCCCTCCTCCCGCAATCTGTGTCTACTTATATTGTTATCTGGTTTAAACACAGTTGCAAATAACATCTTGTAAACAACATTCTCTCTCTCTCTCACCCCCCTCTCTCTGGCTCTCTCTCCCTCACTCTCACATCAACATGATTTACTTATGATTTATCAACTTGCTCCAAAGAGTTTGTCTCGAGAGAAGATTAAAGAGAAGATTACTGCAAATGGAATGACTGACCCACATCAAATACAAAAAAAACAAAGCTAAATACAAAGTGCAGCAGTTCTCAAAGTGTGGTCTGCAGACTACTAGCCGTCTGCAAGACCCATGTAAGAAGTCTGCGATTTTTCAAATAAATGTAGTTTCTAGTAACTCGTAATAACTTATTTTTATTATATTGATTGAGTCTTGTGACTTTGGTGAAAGATTATTTTTTAAAACTAGAGTCTTGCGACTTTGGTGAAAGGTTACTTTTCCTTAACTAGAGTCTTGCGACTTTGGTGAAAGGTTGTTTTTTTGTTTTTTTTAACTTGAGTCTTGCAACTTTAGTGCAAAAACAGGTGGCCCCTGTTTGGGGGGTTCTTACCCCTCTGCAGGGGATGCAGTTGGTGTATTCTAGGCCCCAGCCGACAGGGCCGTATTTTTATTATAATCACCTAATCAACATAAAAACTGGTGTAGGTGCAGCAATAGTCGTCAGGATATGCTGCTCTGGAACCCAGCAACAGTCTTGTGTGGATGGCCAGTGAAACTGTCTCTGGCACATGATGATGCATAAATGTGATATATACATCTTTTTGTTCTTCACAAATTTTGCAAATGTTTCCAATCCATGAGAAACCCTCAAAAACATGCCACATATTGGCCTGGTTGCACTTTTAACTCTCTGTAGATCCCAACATTTGCTGCGAAAGAACTTGTTTCTCATGAAACTCAGCTAACTTGTATCTGTTCTCCATTTACGGGAACAAAATGATAATTTTTCTGAATTCCAGCAACTGTATGTCCTTGTTGGATTAAGGTTAGTTATGGTAAACTGAATGACTTGGTATGTTGGGTTAGACTAACTGTTCTCAGAGCTTAACCCTCTTCCATGAATGATTCTGAGAACTTACTAAAGACCTCACTGGAATATATTACACCTTTGGTAAAATGTTCAACCCAAATCTCTGTATTTGGTGACATCACTGGGAAGACAGCTGTCTTGAAACTGCATACTTCGATCAGATCCTAATTCTCACCCATATTCAGGTAGGCAGCATATTTAATGTTTAAGGGTTTACCTACAAAATGAGGTGAGTAATCTCTTAAGGAATTTTGTGCCCAGTCATCTAAAGTTGACTTTTATTTATATAAAATACATGGTTGACAAAATTGCTGTTCTGTTTGCTATCTCTTTTTCCATTAAATAAAAGTATTTTATTTTATTTTTCTGAAAGACATCTGAGGTTTACAATTCTCCATTGTTCTGATATCTATAATGTTGGACCAGTAATTGAAATGGGTTTCAGGAACTAGGTATAAGGTAAGGTTGGAATTTGGAGGCTAGGTATATGTTAAAGTCTCCATTAATAGACATTGAATATACAAAAAACCTGGAAATTGAGATGTAGGTATATGCTGTATTCTTGCATACCCCCTATTTCAACCACTGATTAGAACATGAAAGAATCAAGACACCAACTTGAAAGTCTAGCCCCAAGTATTTTAAACATTGCTCTTTGCAGTGGTTCTTGGTAGAAAATTGTGCAGATTGTTCCACATGTACATTTTTGCCTTTCAAAATCTACATATAAAGTTGACCCTGAGAACAAAGTTTCAGTGCAGTAGAAGTCCTGTTGTGGAATGGTTGCTAGTTGAAAATGGAAAAAAAGATTTGGTCGTCGTCGCTTCGACCAAAGTAGTCCTTGTTTTTGGATCCATAGTGACTGAACGAGTAAAGATAATTTTACAGGACTTCATTTCAAACCCAAATGAACATCTGAGCAAATCTGAGATGGTCGAGTGGGGAACTTTCCCAAAATTGGTCCACTTGACACAGAATGACCCCTTAGTAAATATGTTTAGACAAGTCTGATCAGGAATTCTTTCCTGCAACCGGTACCGTGGGCGTCTGCTGCCATCTTTCCAGGTGGGGAGGGCGAGGGGTGCAGAACCAGCAAAGAATAATACCATCTTTTTATATGAGTATATTAAGTTGGGATTCATAAAACAATTGTTCAACATCATTATCCTTTATTGACCATAAAATTTCAACTTTCAAACCCCCTCACCCTGGATGAGAAGTCCTGATCCAGGAGGCAAATGCCCCCCACCCCCCACCCCGACCGGTAACATGTAACAGCCTGTCATGTTACTTGGAGAGTAACTCACTTTGCCTGAGAGATGGTATGAAGTACAAGTTCGACAAATTTTCTTTCTGAAATTAATGGAGAGGGTATCACGTCCCAACATATGCTTTGATTGGGAGGCATTCATCTTCCCCAAAATCACTTTCCCAAAGTTCAATTTGCTGAACGTTGATTGACCGAATCATGACTAGGCTGACTTATCATCATCCCGACTGTTTATTAGCTTGAAAAACAAATGAAGACAATTCGAGTTACCCAACCGGCCATGCTTTTGTATTTTGTTATTTACAAAAGCACTGGTTAATTTTTTTTTTTTTAAATTAGTACAATGTTTACAACTTATGAAGAAAAAGGTGGCAATCCATTAAATGTAATATTTATTTACGATAGGATTTAATATTTACAATATATATCATGTTTAAGATTTATAGAAAAAAAGGATTTTTCGATTGAGTATTTATTAATTCCAGGAAAATGAACCAGACCCACTTTGATTGCAGACGTTTGACTAAGTTTGTACTTATCTATTAATTGGACCCATATCTTGCATCAAAACTCAATATGAACATTTTTCCATAATATAAAGATTCTACTAATCAAAGAATCTTTTTCTGATGCCTTAGAAACTCATAGCCAAAATGCTTTCATGTGAAATTTCTCAAAAATTGGCAGTTATATTATTGAAAAACATAACAGCGATAAGGCTCAGTTATGGAGGGACATTTTAAAGTTGAAATGCAATTTTGAAGTAAATAAAATAAAATAAAATTGCTTAATTACGATGATAATTATGGAAAGAAAAATAAGAAAGCAGAAGAAAGTTGTGGAACTAATGTTATGATATACTACCACGTGAAGGTCATTTTTAGGCCAAACACCTGTGCGGAAGTGGAAGTGATCTGGTCACCTTAGGAAATGCGTAGGTGTTCTAAAAACAGAATGTGGAAACCGGAAATGACACCAGTGTGGGCGTTTAAATCCCTATAAAGCTCAGAGCCAAGACGAGGAAGCTTAAGAGATGGAGAAAACTCAGACCCGAACAGAGAGGCAGACCGCCTAGGGCTGGGAAGGCATAAGACCAAGTTCCCCTGTTGGGAACGGTCTCTCGACACCCTTATATCTCTCCCACTCTTCATTCTCCGGACGACAAAATGTATCTTAAGAAATAAAAATATGTTCACATATTTTTACAAACAACTTTCGAGTCCTTCCTTTTTGCAAGTGACCAATCCATAAACGAGATGACCCATGTTGGCAGAACGTGTAAAAGAGGTACTATACAACACTAAGTGTGTATTTCCACGTGTTGTTTGGACTATTGAACTAATTCTTTGTGTTGCTTCTTCAGGTGAACAATCTGTAAGGAAGGGGGCAGGGTCTCTTTTCTACAGAAATAGGTGGTGAACAGAAACGAATTACCTAAAGAAGACTGCAGAACAGATCAGCCAAAATTATGTGGTAACAACAAAAGCAACACAAAAAAGAGGTCAGCTTAGTTACTCGATAGAAACCGTCATGTTACCAACATCTTTTGGTAGCATGCCATGTTGGGAGTGATCAATTAAAAAAAAAGGGGGGAATGAATGAATAAGTTAATTCTCTCACCTTTTTTAAAATTTTCAAAAAACAAGTGGGCATAAACTAGGGATAAATTTAGCATAAACTTACATTGTAAATTGAACCCACCACTAAAAACCTATTTGGGGGGGGGATTAAAAAAGAAAGAAAAACAAATAAGGAGTAAATGTTGAAATTTCCAGCTCTCTAGCTCCATTGGTGTGGCTTGTACGCGTGATACATACGTACATATCCAGCCAGCCGGACCAATTTGAAAACTGAAGAAACCTATGTTGACAGTTTTGGTTGATGGTTTCTAATTAGTTCATCAGTCTGAACAACTATTGGAATGATACAAAAATATACAAGCTCTGTCCAGAAAGTATCCGACAGACCTGGGTGACATGATGTTTGCCAAAACATCCTGCATGGGACATGAAGAATGACTCACTCAGTTATTGTGAATGCGATGGTCACACAGCATACAAGCCCACTCAATGGCATATCACTGCCCACTGAGTAACCCTACTGGAGAGTTTCTGTTACGCATGCATAGTAAGGTCACCCCTCTGATTGTTTCCAAAGTTACATCAAGGCTACGCACCCAGTTCTCGGGGTGTATTCAAAATGGCTGGATACATTCCGGATAGACCTCGTAGACAATATCTAAGAGTGCATTTGTCTTACCACAGATACACATGGAACAAAGAAAGCAACAGAGTCATAAATAATGAAGAAAACAAAACTATTTGCAATGGACGAATAAATGTGAAAACCAGTTCAACTAAGATTTATGCTTTTCTTTGATGTGACACATGGAAACAGTAGATAAAGACTACCTAAACTAATTTCTTTTATGCTCAACTAATGTTATTTACCCAGGTCTTTCCACAGGAAGTGCTGCATTCCCATGATTCCCTGTTTTGCTATTAGAAACTGTCAACCAAAACTGTCAACATATGTTTCTTCAGTTTTCAAGTTTGTCTGGCTGGCTGGTATAGTAAATATCTATCTATATATCTATCAGAAACAGTCAACATACATTTCTTCAGTTTTCAAGTTTGGCTGGCTGGC
>VCCN01000353.1:10420336-10430796 GCA_006491835.1 Architeuthis dux | reverse complement strand
AATAAAAAGGGGTCCTTGGTAATGAAAATGTTGGGAACCACTGTTCTAATGTTTTTATTCCTTTGGTTTAAATCAAAACAAATCTTCCCTGGTTATTTGATTCATATGTGTCAAATACATCTGACATTTATTGTCTCAATTAAAGAATTCGAGACTTCAATAACAACGTTTTAAGGCAAATAGATAATAAAGTTAGGCTGTTTTAATAAATCAAAATGAATTTGTTTATAATTAAGTTTTGACATTTCCTTGAATTACTTTCACTAATGGAAATGCTGGAAAAAAACGTAACAAAAAAAACAAACAACCTTAACCCATAAGAACTGAGACCCATTTCTACTTGAAGGAACATTATATGGGATTATGGGTAGGTGAATTTACACACAGTCACGTGACTGCACCAGGATGTTCAGTAGATGTCACTTAGTACACTTCATGAGTTAAAATCAAGGATAAAATATAATATTATATAAGTGACTGAGCAGATCAATTAAATTGTATGTGACACCGGTGTCGCAGTGGGTTTGTATGGGTTAAGTCAATCTACATTTAGAGGTGTGGAGTGGCGTAATGGTTACCAGCACTGAAAACAGAATCAGCAGACTGAGTTTGAGTTTTGACTGAGGCTGTTTATGTTCACTTTGCACTAATGCCTTTGGGAAAGGCATGAATCGACTTCTCCCTGCAACTATGCATAAATAGCAGGTCAGTTGGAGCCCTTTAGACCTGTAAGGCTGTCTGTCTAAAATAGGGGTTTGTAAACTACAGCCCGCGGACCAAATGTGGCCCAAACCTCATTTCATCCAGTCTGCCAACTTCATTGAATATGTGACGTTGCATACCTAAATTCTTTGTTTTTCTTATCTATATTTGGTTACTGTAATGAATAAGAAACAAGAGATTTGCTTGTGGAAAGCTTTGTTCAACTTATATGTGCTTACTCATACATGGAGTCTGAAGTACCTTTCTTTATATAGTAGTAGGAGAGTTCTAATAAGGGGAAGTAATCACTTCCATTTCCTTTGGTACCAAAAGGGAGACCTTTTGATTACTTTATTACCACAGTTACTGAACAATAAACTTCACTATTGAAAAAAATAGAGCACAAGTCTCATTTTTGTAATGGCCTCAGACGAATCAATGTTTTATAGCTAAAAATGTTTTAACACTACACATTCCTGGTGTTCTATTAATATACTCAGCTTAATTTAAACCATAATTGGACAATATTATATATCAAAAACAAAAATTCCCTAGTGAAATCAGCTTGAAGTATTTTCCCTTGGGCAATGTAAAAGAGCTGGTAATCGAATGCTTTAGCAATGCATCATTTGGTAATTTAGAAGGCCAGTAATAATCCTTCTTATGTCTCTAGGATTTCTTCACTGATCAAACACCTCTTTCCTCTGATTCCTTGGCTTATATAGCTCCAATATGGCGCCCCCCACCAAGGGGGATAATACCTTATGCCAGCGCAATCTACCTTGAAGCCTTCAAGGGCATTAACTCTAAACACCAATTATCACCTAGTTCTTCTTGATTGATAGTACATGGAAGTTTATGTAGATATATATTTCTATATTGAAAGTAATTAAAAAACAAATTGTTCCGATAGCTATTACGTCTTTGTGTTTTTTTGTTAGTTGTTTTGTTATTTTCTGTTTTTAGCTGTGTTGGTTAAACGTGTTTGGTCAGAACTGTATTTAGATGTGTTTAGAAAAAGGAGAGAGAAACAAAGACACGTGTGTTCAGGTCAATTGCTGGTGCACCAAGAGACTCTTCCCAGCTCCCACAAAAGCAAGACAGTGGAACGACACGCGTGCGTTCAGGTCGGTTCTTTATGGGGTCTGTTGGGTAGCTCTGCTTCGGCATGTTTATTGATATTAAGCATATATATATATACATATATAAACATTACACTAGGAAAATGGGTTCCATATGAATTTACAGAAAGGGATATTGATCAGACTTTCTCTTCTTGCTCAACATAGAAAAAAGTCATTTTTGGACAAGTGATGAAAAGAAATGGTGCTCGTTAATAGGGGCTGTTGGGTAGATTCTGCTTCGGCATGTTTATTGATATTAAACATACATATATACATACATATATAAACATTACAATGGCCTTGTAGGATCATTTTTTCATTTTTTATTCACTTTGGCCCACAAGACATACTAATATTTCTTAACCGGCCCCGCCTCCCAAAAGGTTTGCCAACCCCTGGTCAAAAAGAAGGTTTGACAGAATAAACCTACAGCTTAGCATAGCTGGTTCCAAGCCTGGGTAAAGCAAGAGGGTTGGACATGGGGCTAGCAACTTCACCCCATAAAACCTACTTGCCACTGACACCACAGCAGAGTGGTTGAGGCCCTATGCTCCACAAGGAGTCTATGGGAATAAACAAAAACAATCTACATTTACAGAATAAAGGATCAAATTGCAATAACTTAGAAAAAAATCGAGTGTTTAGATAAATATCCAGGATATAAAGCCAAATTAATAACGTTTTAAGTATTAGTGTTAGGTTTGAAGATTTTCCTGTCCCAGACTGGCCTAGATTCCCTGAGCAATCGACTGATGGAAAAGAGTAAACAATGTACCATAAAAAAGTTGGTAAAAATTTGTTTTCAAAGAAGTTATAGAAATAAGGTTAGACAGCAGAGTTATTAATAATATGAGAAAGAGAGATATAGAGAGAGAGCAAAACACAAAAGGATCATTGGCCCAAACACACTCATGAAATGAATGAGAAATAAAGAGAATAAGATGGAAAGATAGGGAGGGGTAGAAAAAAGTGAGAACAGGTGAGGATGATAGAAGTGGAGAATGAGAGTGGGGGGGGGGGGAGAGAAGGAAAGAGAGAGAAAGAAAAAAAAGACGAGAGATAAAGAAGGAAAGAAAAGGTGAGAGAGAGAGAGTGAAAAAAAGAGACAAAGAAAAAAAGAAGAAAGGAAAAGAAGTAAGCCGAGAAGGGAAAAAAACAAGAACAGAAACAGAAAAAGAAAAAAAAATTAATAATAATGAAAGAACAGAAAAAAAGAAAGGAAAAGAAATGAATAATTTTAAAAAAACAACATCAGAAATTAAGAAAAGCAAATAAAAAAAACCAGATTAAAAATGAATAACAATAGACAAAAAAATAATAAAATATCAAAGAAAAATAAACCAAAAGACCAATAAACCAGATTGGAGAGAAGAGAGAGAATAATAAGTAGGAATAAAAATAACCACAGATGGAGACAAAGGAATAGACAGAAAGCCTGAGTCAGCAGGAGATAGTTTAATGTCGAACATAATGTGACCTATGTTCCATTGTGTCGCAACACCAATAATTCCAAGGACGTCTTATCTATTAATACTTCTGTGTTGCCGAGAAATCAGGACCGTATTCTATTGATATTCAATAATCTGTCTCATATTTCAAAGACACAGATTTTATTTATCAAAATGCTGAGTATTGAATATGAGTGACTAATTTCTGGCTGGTTTCTGCAACATTCTTTGGTGTCCGTCTGTATATTTGTTTGTTTGTCTGTTTGTCTTTCACACTATAGAAACAACATAAACATGGGTGCAGACCAACCAAATTTGGCATGCATATTCAATGGATGAAGTTTTTAAAGTAAAATGTTTTTGGATTTGGGAGAAAAAGTGGGGTCTGCATCTGTGCTCACCCTCGATAATAATGATCCAATGTCCATCTATCTATCTATCTATGTGATACCAAAAGTTTGATTCTCTAAGTAGCTGAATTGGTGCATTATGTATAGCATGAGGTATTGAATTAAGGTACCCCATAATGAGCTAATTTAAAGAAAGCAAAAAAAGTCTAGGTGATTTGCAAATAATAGTGTGGGATCTGCATTCACGCTCACCATGATAATAATGATCTGATATCCATCTATCTTCTATATATATAATTTGGTGGTGTCCATTTGTGTGTTTGTTTGTCTGTTTGACTGTCAAACTATCGAAACCACATAAACATGGGCACAGCCCAAACAAATTTGGCATGCATACTCAATGGACTTAGGTTTTAAAGTAAAAAGTTTTTGTGGTTTTGGAAATTCATTGAAAACCTTTGGAGATATCTTGCGGACAGGTAAAAATAAAAACCATATGACGTAGGGGAGATAATTATGCATGGATTCCCTCCAGAATTTAATCACTTCTTCTTTTGCCTATTGTCCACCCTAACAGAAAATCTGAATGAAGTTCATTTAGAAATTTTGGAAATATCTTGCAGAAAAATATTAACCATACGATGTAGGGGAGGTAATTATGCATGGATCCACTCTAATATTTAATCAGATCTTCCTTTGTCTATTGTCCACCCTTCCAGAAAATCTAAATGAAATTCATTTAGAACTTTTGGAGATATCTTGTGGACAGGAAAAAATGCGAGCCAACAAACAAACTGTAGTAGCCACTTTCCTATTTGATAGTAAATAATACGTAAATAGGGAATTGAATATCAGGCTGGTTTTATCACCTCGATGAAGCCAGCCTAAATAGATAGAAATACAAAAGTAAATATAGACCCTTTTTCTCGTGACATCAGTTCCGTTAGCGGTTCATTATAAAAAGCCATGCTACATTAAATCTTCGCCTATTTCTTAGATCTTTCCAGAATGGTGCCCTGGTTCCTTAACCCTTTATGGGGCAAGTGACTATATATGATCACCTGAGGACCTGTCAGCCACATGCAAATATTATAACCACAAAGACAACATACTCCACACCAATATGGTCTGCAAGCTTTGCAAAATACACTTGTGCTTGAACAAAAACAGAAACTGTTTTGAGGCATACCACACCCCATTAAATTAGCCTGTTTTTGGCACGCACAATCAAATTTTAAAATCAACCCAGAAGTGTTATTTTTTTTGTCAATATCAATCTTTTGTATCTATTCATTATATTGAATGCTATTCTTTAATTTTATGTTTTATTTAACTTTCTACTCTAATTTTTAATTTTTTTAATATTTTTTATTTTTGGGTGAGGCAGCATACATGGTCACTTCACCAGAAAAAAATGTCAGAAAACTTGTAACTGAAAATATCTTGCAATTAGGTCTAGTTTAACATACAACAAGGTTGTTTTGATATCTAAAATATTTTTAGGGCTATAAAGGGTTAAACCAGTAACTCTTCTCTGACTCGAATGAATGCCTTTAATATAGGCCCAGGAGATAAGATGACACGAGAACACATTTATAGTTTCTAATTCAGTTTGAGGCTAAAATAGCCCTAAGATATTCTTTCTGATAGAAACTTCTTAACTATGCTGGCTCAGTCTTTCTGTCATTTGTCTTTTGTTACACTGATTGTACCCTTTTGTTTAATGCATTATTAAATGTCATGTTCATTTGTATAGTTGCATCTGTCTTCTTTGTTTGATCAGATTTTTCTTTATGGTGTCCACCACATGCTAAAATGCTGTATTCAAAATGGCCATCCAAATCCACTTATTTTTTGGCAAGTCACTTAAAATATAGCAATGGCGATTTGTGTCTTCTTTAAATGATGAGTGATAACCATTCCAGCCAATTTGAGACCTCCATTCACATCACGTGACTTCCACACACATTAAACAAAGGGGCTTTCCCGTTCTGCTTTCTTCCTCTTTTTCTTTCACCATGGGAACCACTAACAGCTACTACTACTGACTTCCATTAGTCTCTACCATATTTCTATCATCATCCTCATCATAATCAAGAATTTTGTTTGAACTGCCTGCTGGCTACTATGAAATGTGGCCAATTTTCAGTTCGGAGCACTGGTTATTTAAAGCTTCTAGAGTGCATGAGGAATACCACTTAAGAAATATACATATCCATTTTGCAGGAGCAGAGGAATTCTTCTAATATTCACTACTTAACCTGACAGTTCTATGCAAGACAATTTAGCGGAAGACAATTCAGCACCAAAAATTCAATGGATCACATATAAAAGCCAAATATGCAAATGAGTATGTTTGAAAGGTTGTATAATGTTTGGTTGTCTATAGTGTCTGCTAGCTGAGATCCTACAATTTATAATGGACTGGTCCAAATGAGATAGATAGTACAACGAATAATAGAATTAAAGGGTGGAAAAATGAGACATTCTCATATCAAAGAAGTACACAGACCAAAGCTGTTAATGCACCGCAGAACGCATCAAAGGGACAGTCTGTATTTCTCTTATCACTTTCCTTTGGTTCCCTTTGATGTAAGGCTACAGTGAGAAATCAGTTTCTTTCTGTATTTACTTAATGACTTTTTAATTGGCAACATCTTCTAATATCAAAAGAAAAAATAATAATACAATTTTTCGTCTATAGAAGTAATATTTTAAAATTTTTAAAACACATTTGTTAGTCTTTTTAAAAATATCATCATCATCATTATAAGTTCACTGCTAGACAAAGGCCTTTCCCATCTCCCTCCATGACAACCAATCTTGTGCTAACCTCTGCCACATCTTACCGGCAAACTTTTCTATCTCGTCCCTCCAGCCTGTGTCTTTTTCTACTGCATTTACTGTCCCATGGGTATCAATCGGTTAGTCTTTTCCCCCAATCTATTGTCATCTCTTCTTGCTAGGTGACCAGCCTATCTCCATTTTTTACAAATATAAATCAAATTATATTATAAGATTTTCAAATTTCAGCAATTTTCTGATTTTTTGTTAGTTTATTTTTTAACAAATACAACATTTTTCTACTTGTTTTTACAGTTCATTTAAAAAAAAATTCTATACAACCCTAATTACATACAATCTGTGTCTGTCAACACAACACTGAAGGCAGCAAAGAGAAAGTCTTTCTTTCTCCTATAACTTATTTTCGGTTCCCTTTGATGTAAGCCTACATTGATATTATCAGTTTGAAGTGGGACGGGAAGGAGAAAGTCAAAATGGCTCAAAATTTAATTATGGACAAACCAAAAAGTTCATGGCCAAATGCTTTTAAAAAACTTTATTTTGTAAAGAAATAAGTTATATTTGTAATAAAACAAGTTTCTTTCTATGACTGTTTTTCATACCACACAATGTCAGAGTTGACTTTTCTTAAGTTGAGACTTTCAAAAAACTTAAAATTAGGATACTTGAATTAATAGAAACAACTTACCTAATAAAATCACTTTTGGCTCCTTATTGCTGATCAATACATAAAAAAAAAGTCATTTTTGACGGGTATATGTTAGTATATAGATATTTGGCAACACACTCACAACATTATTTATATTTGGCAACTTAGGACAGTATTGTTTTCTTTTTAAGTTACACACATGTTAGCTTACTATCAGGTTGGTGCAAAAATAATTGTGTTTTTTGTTATTTTAAACTTTGATGCTTATTTTGGAATAAACTATTATTTAACTGTTGTTAATGGATTATACCATTTTAAAGCGTGAACATTGGTTCCAAAAATTCTGAAATGGAGACAAGAGCCTTGAAGATGAGGATGGTTGTAGATGTCCTTCAGTGATTGATGACATCCAATTGAGGGCCATTATTGAGGTGGACCCGTGCAAAACAATTTGAGAGGTTGCAGATGAACTAAACGTTGACCATTCAAGAGTTGTTCGACACTTGTACCAAATTGGAAAAGCAAAAAAGCTTGACAAATGTGTGCCGCACGAGCTGAACAAAAATAAAAATAAAATGCTGTTACAAAGTCTGCTCTGCACTTCTTTTGCACAACAAAAATGATCCATTTCTTGATCGCAGTGACTGGACAGAGGTGAAGTACCAAAACACTTCACCAAACCTGCATCAAAAGAAGATTATGGTCACTGTTTGGTGGTCGGCAAGTGGAATCAATCACTACAAGTTCTTGAATCCTGGCGAAACCATCACAGCAATGGAAGTCGACAAATAGTACCAAGAACTGCAACGTTTATGTCTAATATTGGTCAATCGAAAAGGACCAATTCTTCTCCATGACAATGCCCGTCCGCATGTTGCGCGAATGACCCTTGCGGAAATTGAACGAACTAGGCTACGGAACTCAATCTCACCCAGCTTACTCACCAGACATCTCTCCGACTAACCTTTTCAAGCATTACAACCATTGCAAGGGAAGGTCATCAACAACCCAGCAGCAGTTCAAAACGCCTTTGAAGAATTCATTTATTCCAGAATAAATGGACTTGTTTCTAGTTGACAAAATGTGTAGATTCTGAAGGTTCTTATTTCAATTAATAACTTTTATTCTAAGCTGAGATATACTGCTTTAAAGTTGACGATGAAAAAACGCAATTATTTTGCAGCAGCCCTTTATTAACTTAAAACTAAATAAATTAGCCGTGGAATTTATTTTATCAGAGAAGGAACAAAAACACATCTTATTAAATGGATTTTGCTATCATTTAGAATTAACTCCATAGTTTTGTTTTTGAACTCATTCTGCAATAATAGGAGTTAGTTAATGACTATGGAAATCGAGCCAATAAAGTGGGGAATCTACAAACTATAAGTTACTAAGTTACTATAAGTTACTAAACAGAACTACAGAAGTAAATTAATTTCCCAAACTAATTCAACTCAACAAATAATTCTTATGTTGACCATAAGAATTATTTTCTTCTGACATGCAATCTATTGAACATATCAGAGCCATTTTAGATTGTGAAATAAGGAAAATGTCCAGGAAGCTTCTGCAAAATAACATTAACTTCATGTTTTGAATGCAGCCTGGTTGGATATCTCCCAAGAGAAGAGAGCAGACCTGATAAATTTGATGCCTAAAAAAGTAAAATCTTTTAAATCTTCTAATGGCAAATCCAACACATTTCAATTAGCATAGTGAAATATTCATGAATTGTTCAGATCATTAAATAAAGGTTCTTGGTTGGAAACAGAGGTGTTTATTTACTTTGGTCATGTATTTGGATCTCTGTTTAGGATTGAAATACAAGGGTTACTCAGTCAGTAGTGAGACACCATTGAGTTAGCTTGTGTATTGTGATTGTCGCATTCACAATGACTGAGCAAGTCATTCATCACATCTCTGAAATATTCTTTCATTTTAATAAAAATAGAACTAGAGGACATGAATATAAAATACAGAAAATCATTGTAAATTGAACTTAAGACAAAATTCTTTCAGCCAACGTGTTGTGGACTCTTGGAATGGATTGATTAAAGAGGTGGTTGCCGCCACATCCATTGGCAATTTTAAATTCAAAATTTAGCCAATGTTTGAAGAAATTTAGTGGGGCTGCCCCAAACCAACATCTGGTATCTGGTATCTGGTATCTGTGCTAGTTCTTTTTGTAAAACGTCACATCATCCAGATCTGTCAGCCACCCTGCTGTCCAGATTTGGCTCCATGTGACTTCTGGCTTTTCTCAAAGAGATTTCAGACCGTGGATGCAATTACAGAGAACACAATGAGGCAGCTGATGGCAATCCCGAAAGAGGACTTTTGCAGACTGTTTTGAAAAGTGGAAGGGATGATGGGTTGAGTGAGGTCCCAAAGGGAGTACTTTGAAGGAGACTAAAGTGTCATTGCTCTAGGTAGGCTACAGACTTCATATTTAACGTGCTTCAAGAATAAATTTTCCAAGATTCTTATAATAATGATGAGAATATTCCATTTAACTTATTTTTTGTAAACATTAGGATATCATATATATTAAATATGTAAGTTGATAAAAAGTTTTGAGAGCATATTACAAAAGAGACCTTGATCAATTTGAGGAAGGTTGAAGTAACACACTTGAAACTGCCATTGTGGATTTTAAGTGAAACAGATGTTGTCTGTTTCCTTGGCCAGGTAGATGTTTTATGAGCTGGGAGTTTTGATAAAAGAGAAATGGACCAACACTGAAGTGTAGAGCGTCTGAACCAACATGTTTTAGGTAGAAGTGATTTATCGATTGTTATAGTCCCACAAGTCACAAACAACACTTAATGGCTGGAGGTAGAATAATGGATAAGTAATTCAATACAAAATCAATAGTTTTGAGTCACATATTTCCACAATCCCTTGACTTATGACACTGTATTAAACAAAACTTCTGGCTTCTATTTAACTGACTGCACACACACACACTGTATTTGATTGCATATAGACAGTGTCGGATTAACTCTTTATAGGGCAGCCCTAAAAATATTTTAGATATCAAAACAAACTTTTTGTATGTTAAACTAGACCTAATTGCTAAGATATTTTCAGTTGCAAGTTTTCTGAAATTTTTTTGTTTATGGGGGCAAAACCTCCTCTGATGAAGTGATCATATATGGTGCTTTGCCCAAAAAGTGACCAAAAATGGAAAATATAACAAAATTAAAAATTAAAGTAGAAAGTTAAATAAAACATAGAATTAAAGAATAACATTCAATAAAATAAATAAATACCAAAAATTGATATTGACAAAAAGAATAACACATCCGGGTTGATTTTAAAATTTTATTATGCATGCCAAAAACAGGCTAATTTAATGAGGTGTGGTATGCCTGAAAAC
>VCCN01000353.1:10304765-10315831 GCA_006491835.1 Architeuthis dux | reverse complement strand
ACCCATATATGCTGTGTTGGGGGTGATCAATTAATTAGTTGGGCAGTGATCACTAAAAAAATTTTATTTAGCATAAGCTTACATTGAAAATTGGACCACCCAGGTTTCTACTATGAATGGTTAGGGCTGGGCGAAATCCAGATGTATAGATAAAATTGAACCCCCCTCTAAACCCTACTTTGGAGGCAAATTTTCAAAAAACAAAAAAAGTCATTTTCCCTATTCATTGAGGGGAGTGTGTGTACAAAATTTCAAGTTTCTTCTATGAACGGTTAGTGCTGGGCGATGTCTGGATACATGGATACATATAAATGTGTGAACACATGAATAACCTAAACCTTTGGTTGCAGTGATTAATAAAACTTTGGTAGCAGTGATTAAAACCTAAACCTTTGTTGGCGGTGATTAAAACCTAAACCTTTGGTAGCGGTAATTAATTAGGATGAAGGTAAAAACTAGTCAAATTTAATAAAAATAAACAAAGATGTTCAAATCTGCTTTCTTCTCTCTGATCCACTTTTAACTTAATTATCATGGAGGAAGTATATATGCAGAAAATCAACTCTATTCCATCCCTATCTCCTCATCTTTCATACCCTTTTTGACCTGGATGACTAATGGAGAAGGGAAAGGGGCCTGAAAGAGATCTTGTAACCCCTGATAAAATCCCTCTCAGAGGCCCTGGTTGGTATTCCCCACCCATGCCAAAAATTGGTGATTTCAAATGCTGATTTTCACTGCTGATACTTGAAAGATTGGCACAAAAGAATCTTCCTACCCTTATTCTCTCTATCATTTGGCCTTGTGCTATACTAAACCAAGCTTAGTAAATATTATTATTGGTTATGTCAACTGTACTACCTACTCACTTCCATGATTAGATAAATAATAGAGACAGTTTATGTGTTCTGCATAAAATGTAATTAGTAATTTTCTAAACAGTTGATTTCAATCATTGTACGTGGTTTGTTCAGACTAATTTCCTTGTCTTTGTTCTGAGTTTTTTTCACAATGTTTTGGATGTGTACCCTCAGGCCTTCCTCAGGTGTCTGTTTTGTTTTTAAATGGTGTTGTCTGTCTCCTAGACTGGTTGCCAACCGTGGCTAGAGAGCCGTGTCTGCCCCACTATTTTATCCATAGCTGGGGGGAGAAGAGATCTATTCATGTCTTTTCCGAGGGCATTAGTGCCAAGTGAACACAAACTGTCTCAGCAGGGTTTTGTTTATGCATCTCTGTTTTCCCTGGGATTGTCTCTTCCTGGCCTCTGTGCTGACCTTGTGACCTCCTCTTGAGCTTTGCACACGCTTTCATCTCTCAGGCCATGCTTATGGAATCCAAAATTCATTGTTTGTTCCTTCCTGATTAATGGTTCCCACAAGCTGTCAATGTTGATACTGGGTCTGTTGATTGAGTTATCTGAGCCTAGCATGTGGGCAGATTCTTTCAACCTTCTTATTCGCCAATGTTTCTCCCTGTCTATTATTTTGACTTCATTCCATAAAGGTTGGTATGTTCCCCTCTCCCTCCACACATAGTCAGTCATACCAGATTTTAAAGTATCTCCATGTATTACAGCTTTTTCAGTGTTCTTTCCCCAGAACAAGATTTGACAACATTCTAGAACGCAACAGAAACCCAAGAAAAGCCAAAAGGTACATGGCTGAAACGTTGTGAAAAAAACCCACAATAAAGACAAACAAATCTGTCCAAAAACGATATACAATGATTAAAATGCCTTGTATAACAAAATTTAGACAAGAGTTGAAATCACTATTCCCAAGTTTATGTCACAGTATCTTATTTTCTTCTCTGTTGGATTCCATATTTTTCAATTAAACCATAAAGTAGAAGATATAAAAGCATTGTTATATTCTTTAAAGAATTTTGACACTTGTGGTCCTCCATATCTTCTGCAATCACAAAAAAAACTGTCCTGAATCTTAATTATAAACAACCATTTTTATTACTGGGGTTTCCTATTGCCTGTTACCAGGTATAAAAACAGATTTTTCATTTTCCCTTTTTACTTTCTCATGTTTCCTCTCATTTGGTGCAAAACAGGGATATTGCTTAGGTTTTATAATCAACTCAGAAGCATTGTTTCTTAATTACCTTTACCTTTACTGTTACCTAGCAAAAATGGAGATGGGCTGGTCACCTAGCAAGAAGAGATGACAATAGATGGGGGGAAAGACTAACCGACTGGTGTCCATGAGACAGTAAACACAGTAGGAAAAGACCAGATACAAGATGGGGAGATGAGATAGAAAAGTTGGCAGAGGTTAGTACAATCTAGGTCGTCATGGAAGGAGATGGGAAAGGCCTTTGTCCTGCAGTGGACCTATAACAGCTGATGATGATGATGATGATCCCGTAAACCAGTGCAGGGTCATTGGGGCACTACAGATGATTTCAGGGGTGTGTCAAGGGTGAGATTGCCATACGGAGCCCATCCCTCTTCAAGCTTGTTTGGAATCAAGTTGTCTGTTTCCTAGACTGGTTGCTAACCATGGCTAGAGAGTCCAGTCTGCCCCACTATTTTATCCATAGCTGGGGGAGAAGAGATGGATTCATGTATTTCCCAAGGGAATTAGTACAAAGTGAATACAAACTGTCTCAGCTAGAGTTTGAACTCGGCTCACCAATTCCATTCTCTGTGCCCTTAACCGTTCAGCTACTCTGCACCTCCTAATTGCAAAAATAGAATTGGATACTGCGATATATATTTTTTTTAAAAGAATATTCTGAATCAACACAGAACCATGAGATAAGTTTATAAAAAACATACTATAATTAGAAAGCACTCAGAGAGCGCATACCTCTGCCAACGAGGTAAGTAATTGTACATGGATCCACCCCAAAATTTAATCACTTATTCTGTAGCCTATTGTCCACCCTTCCACAAAGTCTCATTGAAAATCACTGAGAACCTTTGGAGATATTGTGTGGATAGGCACAAGAATTTGGAGATAGCTGTCCACACAATATATCCAGAAGTCCGATTGGGATCCTCCAAGAGGCGGTAGGTGCCTCCTCAAATCAAATTCTGTGATGTGATGACTTGGGCTTCGAAGGAACTCACAAAGTCAAACAAGATATATAAAAGTCAACCTACTTTTTTTTCTATGTAGAAACACAAGGTGATCAGTCAATTCTTTCAGTTCATCTGTTTCTTCTTAAGTATTAGCATTAGTTAGTGGCTTTGGTACTGGTTAGTAGTTGAGACAATAGGGAGGAAAAATAGAATAGAGTATGGTTAGCATTTAGAAAATTTAGCTGATCTTTAGATATGGCCTGATTTAGGAGACACCAAATAGGTGCGACCAGTCTTGTCCACAAGTTGACTCGTGATTTTACCTAAAAACACTGAGGTTGACGCCATGGTTAACCGTCTAGACAAGCAGGAAGTGCTTCTAAAAATAGCACTAGCCAACTCCTGTCATCCAGAGGCTTGAGCCGGCCCTGAAGAATTGCCAGAAATTCAAATATCCATTCATAATTTTTTTGTGAATAAAAGATGTTCTGGACCATCATTTGCCACAAAATCCGGGGTGTATATGTATATATGCAAAATCTGTAGTTGAGATAGTTAGTCATTTCCTACCTATGCCATTTAGCTTTGTTCTATATTAAGCTTATCTGCTTTGAGTAAATAAACAAAATTAGATACCACAGATGGGCTAGTTCTTCTTTACAGTAAGTAGCAGATAAGAAGATATCTACAAACTATATTCCTCCTTTTTAACTGTAACTGGTGTCTCTAAACAGGTAAAATCAGTAAGAAATCTAAACACAAAATGTGTGGGTGTGCAAATAGTTAGGTAAGTAGGGAATAAAGTGTTGTTGAATTGTTGCTATGAGATACAACAAAGTTAGATACAAATAAATGGATGAATAAACTCTGTGTTTAGTTTTAACAAAAACTGATAACTTCATTTGATAAATTCTTATTCAATGTACAGAACTCCACTGTTCCTCTACTTGTGGATTTTTAAAGTTATAAAACTCAAAAACTATTAAATCATTTTTAAGAATTTTTTTATGAAAACTAAATCATACACTTAAACTCTTTGAAGTACTGAGGGTTAAAGTTCATCCCACTTTTGAAGAGTTGGTGTCTTTATGGTGTGTCATTTTTAATATCACCATTTTTTCTTCATAAATCTAGCAACACAGAGGTTTATATTCTGTCCCAACATTTTGTTTAGTACCCAGGCTGATCAACAAATGGTGGAGTATTTCAATTTGGAATAAAAATTGGTATCAAAGAGTTCAAATATAGCTAAGTATTATCTATTAAACTTCTTCAGGTGTTGAAATCAACAGAAGGACATTGTTATAGAAATACAAGTCCTGTAGTTTGTCCTTCTTTTAATTTGATCAAATCTTTTTATTTGTTCGTGTTTCTACAGGTACAAATCCTGCAGTCTGACTTTTATTAATTCAACCAACATTTGATCACACTTACTATTTGTGTGTTTATGTATCTAGTATGGTACTTTAAAGATATGGTAGGTGTAAAGAAATGGTAGATAACCTTTCATGGGTTGACAGGTTATTTGGGAAAGGCTAAGTAGTATTAATCCACCTTCGTAGAAGTGGATTATCCTGTTATGTATTAGATAACAGAGAGGATAATAAATAAATATGAGCAGATGAGATAGATAGCTAGATAGATATGGACAGACTGAGAGATATGGACAGATATAGATAAACAGATAAATGAATATGGACAGACTGAATATAAATAGATATGGACGAACTGAGATAGATAGATAGATAGATAGATAGATAGATAGATAGATAGATAGATAGATAGATAGATAGATAGACAGATCTGATCAGTCAAATCAGTCCTTATGATGCAATCCATTTTTTAACGGTTAAGTCATCCAACTTTGCTGAATAGTGTTTGGCAAGATTATTACCCCTGCAAACGAAATTGGACAGAGTTTATGTATTCACCCATGCTTCTCGTTCTGTTTGTGTGTTAGAAACTGACAACATTTCAATTTTAATTCCCCCCTAAATAGGGTTTTAGTGGAGAGGGTTCAATTTGCAATGTAAGTTTAAGTTATATTGGTACCTTGGTTTGTGTCCGGCAAAATTCACATTTGTTTTTGAAAATTCAGACTTTTTAGTGATTCAACAAATGGCAAGATATTCATTGATCACCCTTTTTCCAATTTTTCAATTGCTCACCCCCAACATGGCATGCTGCCAAAAGACATTGGTCACGTGACGGTTTCTATTGAGTGACTTACCAGACCTGTTTGTTTGTTAATCACTGCTACCCACAACTCTTGTTTAAATACTGTTGCTGGGTTTAGGTTATTCATGTGTTCTGACATTTATATGTATCTATGTATCTATCTATGTATCCGGATTTCACCCACCCCTAACCATTCATAGTAGAAACTTGAAATTTTGCACACACACTCCCCTCAATGAGTAGGGAAAATGATATTAATAGGATTTTAATGGGGGGTTCAATTTTCAATGTAATTTTATGCTAAATTGGTCCCTTAGTTTGTGTCATGCAGCTTTCATGCTTGTTTTTGAAAATTCTGACTTCTTAGTGATGCAACAAAATGTGAGTGAAGTAACTTATTAATATCACCCCTTTTTCCAACTTTTTAATTGATTACCCCTAACACAGCATATATAGATGGCAGTGATTCATAATTTCCCTTGGAATTCTAGTTTCTTTATCTGTTTGTCAATGGAGTGTAGTAAATATTTTCATCTCAAAATTGTTTCCTTTGAATTGAAGAGTCCATTACAGAAACAGAAAAAAACATACTCATTCACTATTATAGTAGATATGATAAAATGCATTATAGCTGTTGATATGTCTCTAATGAATGATTGTTACAAGCTTTTGTCACGCCATAATCTAGGATCTGTAACCTGATTGTTTTTTTTTTTTAGTGACAATGACGTTGGCATAGGAATGCCCTCTCTGAGTGCTTTCTAGTTGGGTGATAATTTCTTATAGATTGATTTGAATGACTGACCCCAAAAACCCTATACAAAACCTCTCACCTGTAGTAACTATTTGATTAATACACCTGTCAATTATTTTCATATTTATACATGATAGGTATTGCTTTTTGACTTGTTTAAGATCTGTTTAATTTCTCTTGAATGACTTATTGCTGTGTAATAATGATAGGTATTGCTTTTTGACTTGTTTAAAATCTGTTTAATTTCTCTTGAATGACTTATTGCTGTGTAATAATGATAGGTATTGCTGTGTAATAATGATAGATATTGCTTTTTGACTTGTACAAAATCTGTTTAATTTCTCTTGAATGACTTATTGCTGTGTAATAATTGCAAGATGTCAAATGTTTAACTTGTTCGCTGCTACGGATGAGATAAATCATCTTAGCAAGTGTTCAGTCCAGTGGCATGGACGAGATATCATGTCTTACAATAGTCTGTAATCCTTTTTTTTTTTACTTTTATGCCTACTGTTTACCTTCATCTTGTTTTTTATTAGTTGCTTTTTATCGCAACTTTTTGTTCAGACTGATTACCCTCTGGCAGTGAGCAAATAGCATTGATCGGAAAATAAAGAATAAGCCTCATATGCTTCTATTTTTAACCTGTTCACTTCCAGGGGGGAGATAACTCCTCTCGGCAAGTCAGTGCCATGGATGAGATAACTCTTCTTACGATAGTGTATTTTTCTTTTTTTTTCCATTTTTCCTTAAATCCTTTAATGTATACATTACATTTATTAGATATTCTGTTGTACGTATCAGTTGATTTGTATGAAAATAGAACTGTTTTAAATATGCAATGAAGACTTTCTATTTTCATCAATATTTTACGAGAAAATCCTGGCACAGGAGTTACAACGTTAAAAAAGATGGCAGCAAACAGGTTTTAAAAAAAAAGATGCAGTGTAGGAAGACCAAAGAATATATCAGCCAAAATGTTGTGTTAAAAACAACAGAGATGGAGATAATAGCCCTATGTGTAGATCCATGTTCTAAGATATTAGAAACCATCAACCAAAACTGTCAACAAAACTGTCACTAAAACTGTCAAAATAGGTTTCTTCAGTTTTTGAGTTGGTCCGGTTGGCTGGCTGGCTGAATGGCTGGCTGACTATGTATGTATGTATGTATGTATGTATGTATGTATCATGCATACAGGTGACACCAATGGAGCTAGAGGGCTAAAGATTTCAACATTTACTCCTTATTATATCTAGAAAAAATGTTTCTTTACAATGTAGGTTTATGCTAAATTGATCCCGTAGTTTGTGGTTGCTTGTTTTTTTGGAAAATTCAGACTTTTTTAGTGATCACTGTCCAACAAAAGTAACTTATTCATTGATCACCCCTTTTTCCAATTTTTTAATCACCCCCGAACACGGCATGCTGCCAAAAGATATTGGTCATATGACGGTTTCTATTGAGTGACTAAATTGTTTAAATTATTAAAATATTTTATTTTAACACATTTATATAAATTCATGTTTATTAGATAGTCTGTTATACATAGTGTAACGTCGTCTGGTACTAGTGCCTTTGTTACCTTGTAATACTTTCTGTTTTAGCTGTGTTTAGTTCAAAATACGTTTGGTTCCACTGTATTTAGCATGTTAAGAAAGGAAGCTGAGAGACAAAACAGACACGTGTTGACACCGCGATTTTGACGAGAGAGACCTTCCCAACCGTTTTCATGACCGGAAGCCGGGGCTCATAAAACAGGGGCTCGTAAAACAGGGGCTGTTGGGTAAATTGTCAGCGTGTTTATTCACTTTAAAAATCGTATATATAGAAGCATAGATACATACATATAAACATTACAGATAGTAGTTGATTTTCTATAGTTTTGAGAAGGGTCATTAATATTCAAATGGTTCTTCGGACGATTGAACTCCTTCTTGTTATTTGTGTTGTAAACACAATGTTTCGGCCGATCCATTCTTCAGCCTTCTTCAGATAACCCACCACACGCGGATTTTACACCTGAATGAAGGCCGAAGAATGGATCGGACGAAACGTTGTGTTTACAAGACAAATAACAAGAAGGAGTTCAATCGTCCGAAGAACCATTTGAATAGTAGTTGATTTGTATGAAAATAAAGCCATTTTAAACGTGCAATGGAAACTTTCTGTTTCCACCAATATTTTACAAGGAAAACCCGGCACAGGAGTTATGTTAAAAATATACTTGCCTGCAAACAGGTTAAAATTTGTATTGTCTTTGGACAATCCAATCTCTTCTTCCCATCTGGATAGGAAAAAGAGATTGGATTGTCTCAAATTTGTAAGCCTTTTCTCACCTCTGTAATCTGACACTGAAGATAGAACTCTGTTCTTGGTGAGATTTCTGTGGTTCTGACCATTGAGCAATATCAGCAAGTGTGTTTCTGTCATGTCATTATTGTAGGTAACTCTTAACCACTGTTGTCAACCTTACAAATGAAACTCATTATTCATTCAAGATTAACTCTTTGATAATCACAGAAATGTCCCTGACTGATGTCTTCTGGGCAAACAGAGTAGACTATAGATTTCAAGGTGCCCCGTTCAATGAGTCTTGAAAATTTACCCTGTGTCCTGAAGGTTACTTTATTCATAGACCTATCCTAACCCTAGCCGAAGGTAATCTATGCCAGATAGTAATCTGAACTCCTGTGACCTCTGAATACAATGTATGAATTATCTACTTATATAATACTAGGGCAGACTTCATGGTGTATATAGCAGACATAATTATCATGTAAAATAATTTTCTGTCAAACCTACAAAGTATCATGTAAAATAATTTTCTGTCAAACCTACAAAGTATTGAAGTATTTTGGTTACTTCTT
Organism: Architeuthis dux; assembly: GCA_006491835.1. NCBI lineage: Eukaryota > Metazoa > Mollusca > Cephalopoda > Oegopsida > Architeuthidae > Architeuthis > Architeuthis dux. The sequence continues at coordinate 10,306,995 of VCCN01000353.1, read as the reverse complement.
TTTAGTGTTGCCAATTTAGATATTTTAGATCTAAATTTAGCTAAAGATCTATAATCTTTAATATTTTATTTATTTTTATTAGATTTCTCGAGAACCGCTGATCCAAAAAACTTCAAACATGACACTGCACTGCCTTGTATGCTGACTAATGCATCTGGCAAATTTCAGCTTCATACAATGGTCAGTTGTCGAGTAAACACGGTGCATACACACACACACACACACACACACAGAGTCACAGAGATTTCTTCAATTGTAGTTAGATGCCACATGTATATCTATATTTTTTGTCTGTAACATTTGCCAAGGGAGATAACTGTTAAATGCTAATTGTAGACTAGTCACCCATACTTCTTTTTTTTTGCAAATGTGTAAAAATCTGGGTTCATCCTAACAAGAAAATGCAGAGCAACATAATGTTTTTGATATTTTTTTTAAGTACAATGCTGACAGTGATTGTAACAGTTCAATTCAGATTTCTTCCTCCTTCTCCTCCCACAGACCGACGGGCTGTGGAGCCAAGCCCCTAACTTGTTTGACCTGTCGCACCTGTGTGTCGGACCCTAACTGACCCTAAACTGTGGGCCGATTTGAAATCGACATCCTAAAAACCCGGTGAAGCTGATTGGTCGGTCACATTCCCTTTGTTTCACTTGGTCGGCCGTTTGACCTATTTTCTAGCGCCAGGAACATGATATGGCATTTTGATCACATACTAATCTTATCTCCCAAAACGTACAAACACACGAACATACACAACCAGAGTGTATTTAATTACACGGGACATATATAATACTCGTACTGGACACATTCAAGGCTGGAAATGCTTGATTGTGTATTTGGAAAAAATTTACGTGGTACACTTGGAAGATAGTTGCGGCACACTATTGTGTCGCGCCACACAGTTTGAGAACCACTGTTCTACAGTATTGTAACGCAATGTTTAAACATATTTTGTTGGCATTCTGTATTCAGTCAGGCTTTTATAATCAATTATTAAAAAAAGATTGGCTCTACTGTGGAGAGTTCCACACCTTTCCAAATCTACCATTGATGAATGATGCCTTCTGATCAGATTTTCATTGTCTGAAGGGCTTCAATCTTCCTAGCATCACAAAAGAATTCAGTCACTATAGAAATTAATTATTAATTGAAGGAAGGTGATCAAATGCGTAAAATGATTTTGGAACACATTGATTTTCTTGTGAAGAAATCAAAGAAACAACATAACAAAAGCAGGAAACATTTCTTTAAACATTAATAACTCAGTTGTTTGATGTCAGAAATGTAAAAAAAAATAAAAGAGACAGCACTAAACAATAAAACAAAAATCCTGGTATATTTTGTATTCATTTGTTTGAAAATAAAGAAAGAAATGCTGGTCACATAAAATTAGCCTTTGGCTTTGAATTGGCTTTGAATTGGCTTATTTCTCAAAGTAAAGCAATAAAACTTAATAAATAAATTTTTGAATAATTTAAAAATTGCTTACCATATTAATGGTGTTCAAGGAGAAGGGTGATGACCATATTTTCTCTCAATCCATATCTATCTATCTATTCTAGTCTGTTCATTTGGATATTCGGATATTACAACTAAGGAAGACCGAAGAATGGATTGCCAGAAATGTTGTGTTATCAACACAAACAACAAGAAAGAGTTCAATCATCCAAAGAACTATTTGAGTGTCTGTTTCTATCTATCTATCTATCTCGGTTTGTCAATATCTATATGTTTTATGTGTTTGTTTATATATATCTATCAGGCTGTTTATATATATCTATCGTTGTATATATCTCTCTGAGGCTGTTCATAATTATCTATCTGTTTATTTGTCTGTCTATGTCAATCTCAGTCTGTCCATATCTATCTCAGTCTTTTCAAATCTGTCTAGCCATCTGTCTATCTCATATTTTGTCCATATTTTGACCTAATACTCAATTTGGTTTCAGTTTGAACTTGCAATCATTTGTGGAAGTCTCTCTTATTGGAGAAGTCCTGGAAAAACTCCAATGTTTGATTTCAAGATTCAGACTTTCTTTATCAAGCTTTCCATCTTCTTGCATTTAAGTCTGTCAAGAAGACATTTAGAATTTGGGGTTTTGGTTTGTCCACACACAAAGCTAACATCCATAATAGATGCCTAAAAAGAAAAAAGTGGCAAAGTAGGACGACTTAACCGTTAAATATGGATTGCATAAGGACTGATTTGACCAATCACCGCTAAAGA
>VCCN01000353.1:10269833-10281005 GCA_006491835.1 Architeuthis dux | reverse complement strand
GGGGGGGGGGTAGTTGATAAGACCTCCTTGCACAAATTACCCCTATTGAGCCATTCATAAAACAATTGTATCGACCCAACCACCACCCATCTCATCTGAGAATCACTTTCTGTTTTGTTTTGGTTTTGTTTCTGTTTCACTGCGTAAATCTCATTATGTTAATCACAGTCATCAAGATGCAGCTGGAAATTAATTCCTAATTAATTTTACAGCACAATTCATCCTTGTATCCATTATTTTGCTCCAATGAGATCCCTAATTGCGATTGGCTCAACCAGATTGGGCTACATTTGGTTACTCAGCTGAGCTCTTTACCATGAAAAATCTTGTTTAATATTGCCAAGATCTTCATTTAGTATGCAAATTAATTGTTATAATGTTCTATGGTTTTTATTATCTCTGAATGTACTTTTGCCAAGTAATGATACTTTTAGTTTTGTTCATAATAATAATGGTGGTGGTGTTATATGTAGTTTAGTTTGGATGTTGTCGATTGGTTTTCTCTACCAATCATTGAGGGTTTTGTGTGGGAACCAAGAACTAGGACAGTTAGAAACTTAAATCAAACAAATAGTAAATATAAACTAGCATTCCAAGGGAAATTATGAATCACTGCCACCTATATATGCTTCTTTTTACCTCGTAAATTAAACAGTGGGCAGTGATCACTAAAAAGTCAAAATTTTCAAAAAAAAACAGTGAGAATGCTGTTGGACACAAACTGATCAATTTTGCATAAACTTACATTGTAAATTGAACCCCCCCACCAAAAGAATATTTTTTTTTGGGGGGGGGGGGGTTAAAATAAACAAAACAAAATAGTGAGGGGAGTGTGTGTGCAAAATTTCAAGTTTCTACTATGAACGGTTAGGGCTGGGCGATGTCCAGATACATAGATAGATACATATAAATGTCAGAACACATGAATAACATAAAAACCCAGCAACTGCGTTTAAATCAGTTCGTTGTGGGTAGCAGTGATTAATTAAATGATTAAATGCAATACATTAATATAAACAATACAGTTTATCAATATAAATGAAACAGATAGAGATATATTGATTAAACAAATACAAATATCCTATACAGTTAATGAGCCAATAGCATACATATCACACAGATTCTGCACTGAAACACAGTGGTCAAGTTTTCTCAACACTTCTACCTTTTTTTGCATAGATATACACTTGGAAGCCATTACTAGTGGTAAATGTAAGCAAATTAGGCTAGGAATTTTACAAAACCAATGGAGCAGTAACAACCACTGCCGTATAAACAATTAAGAGATGGGTTCACACACAACACCACATGTGGCCACTCAGTGAAGTAGTGAGAGCCGTGAGAAATTCAATTCTCCGCTTGTAATTTTGTCAGGATCAAAAGAAGTGCTAGACCATCAGTTAACAGAAAATCACTGCTGTATCTGTACCAACTTTGCTGAAAATGACTGTAACTGTCTCTACGGCAAAATGAGTCAATACATAATACGATTTTTTATTATTCAAATGGTTATTCGGACGATTGAACTCCTTCTTGCTATTTGTATTGTAAACACAATGTTTTGGCCGATCCATTCCTCGACCTTCTTCAGGTGTAAAATCCGAGTGTGATGGGTTAAACAGAAGTTATGTTTAAAGGGGGGTAACCCTTATAGCACATGGCCCAGGTGTTTCTGTGTCTTTGTCTTGTCAGGTTTAGATTTGTTGAGAAGTGGAAGCCACATCGGGGTGAAATCCGCACTTTGATGAACACAAGAATGCCATAATCAGGGGCGAGATAGATAAATCTGCTATGGCTGACCACATCTGGAGAGAGAACGGCAAGCATCTTCCTCTTTGGGAGGAAGTCCAGATTATTGACAGAGAACGATGTTGGAAGCAGAGAAAAATCAAAGAGGCAGCTCACATCAAAATGTTAAGTGCGGATTTCAACCCAAAAAGGAGTTCAATCATCCGAAGAACCATTTGAATATTAATGACCCTTTTCAAAACAATAGAAAATATAATTCTTATTCATTAAAAACAGTTCATCTGCATTAGACACAAGTCTACATACAAGGTGCGGGTGGCCTAACAGTTCACAGCATGAAGAATGGAATCAGCAAACTAAGTTCAAACTCTGACTTGAATAGTTTGTGTTCACTTCCCACTAATTCCCTGTGAACTTCTTGCGCCAGCTACAGTATCGGCCATGAATAAATACACCACTACCACTATTTTATAGAAATTTAATTTTCTTCTAAACCAAATATAGCAAGATTTTATTATTTCTAGTGGAACATTACACAATCAAAATGGATATTATCAGGTATTATTTATGATCAAACTTGTTGGCTCCTTCACCTTTCCTCACCTCCAAATGTTTATTCTCCAAATATCACCAAAATCGGCTCCCACAGATTGCTGCCGTCAAGTTGAAAAGGGCGCAACCTTCAAACAGCCATCTGATTGCTCAACAATTATTTTGGGATTTTCAACCAATGAAAATTCATCTAATTTTCACTTGCACTGGGAGCCAGTCTAATTCGTATAAATACCAGACGATAGACAATTTCAAGCCAGTAGCAGTCGAACATTTCTTCTATTGTTTCATTCAACTTACTGACTCTTTTCGTTCCAGTCAAATTGAACATTTCCTTAATGCAACAAGCATTATTTTTCCCGATCAATATCCATTCATTCAGTCGTTCATTGTTATTGTTCCTGAATAAATTATATATGTTATATATATACATTTGTCTATCCACTTATTTCATTGAACTTTGAACAAGACCGAATTTATAATTGTAGACGGAGAGAGATATGTTCTGCCATATTCATCCCTGGACTTGTGTCCCTACCATGAAGTGGCACAAGGCCCTACAAACTATACCGCATTGAAAATCTGTTGCCAAAAATATGAATATGTTGCTGTCCAAAGATGAGTACACCACTACGAAAAAATATTTTTGGCAACAGAGTTTCAATGCTGTAGTGTTCGGTCTGATAATATCAGTTTTGATTGTGTAATGTTCCAATAGAAATGATAAAATCCTGCTATGTTTGGTTTAGAAGACAATTAACTTTCTATTAAAAAGTGGTAGGGGTGTACTTATTTATGGGTGATACTGTATAGGTACATAGCAGGATAGTTGGAACTCTTTAGCCCTGTATGGCAATCCATTTGCTACAAACAATGATTGGATTTTCATGGATCGTTCCAGAAATGGAGACAAAATTATTGCCTCATGTGTCGTTTTGTCACAAGAAGCAACTCTGCTTTTGCTTTGCTATATACTAATCTTCTTTTTTAACCATATTTTCATTCTGTCGTTTCCCTCTCCCCCCCCTCACCAATGCAGTTGTTGTTATTGCATTGACTTATTTGATTGCAACTCAATGCAGTCTCTATTGTATTCCATTCACAGCTACTGCAGCAGAAAGGCGCTATAATTACCTGTAATGTTTACTCACACTTAGTGTACCCAAATCGACATTTGATACTCCCTTTCCTGTGTCATTTAAACAAACAAATCACCCGACAAACAATAACTCAATCGATAAGAAACATTAATTTATGTTTCGACTTCTCATTTTTTCCGTCTGTTTCTTTCACTCGATTACTTCTTTGCACCTGTTCACCTGCAATGAACATGGGTGGTAAACACACATAAGTAATCAGCAAAGAAAGCAACTTAAAAATCAAGATGAAAGAAAATACTAGTCAAAAATTAATCATAACACATATAATAATTACTGTTGTGTTTTTGTTTATTTGTTTTCTGTCATGCGGAAGGAAACGTTATATCAAATTAAGTGGAACTGACGCAACTTGAACTCCGACAAGGACCTTAGCAGCTACATGACTTACCAATAGGCCTAGAGTACACAGGGGTTGAAATTTTAAGCATTAAGCATGTCAGTCAGATTGTATACATTGGAGAAAGGGGACAATACATCAAAGCATCTAATAGACTAAACAGGCAGAATTTAAAAAACAAAAACAAAAATAAAACTTCATTTTTATTAAATTTGACTAATTTTTACCTCCATCCCAATTTTAGTTATTTTTATGCAACTTATTAATTCGGGCCACTGTTTCCATGGCAATGAATAACAGCACGTTCAGAAGTAAAGAGTAAGCCTTCGGTGAGAATTAAACTTACGCTCTCATTGCCAGATGGAGACTAGTTTACGCCTAGCTGCTTTTCACCTATCGGCCACAAAGACTTCATGGATTAGCAGAAGCTGATTCATACTTATAAACTCACTCCCTACAACCTACACTCTGCACCATATTTATGTTGTTTTACATATGAGACCTAGTAGTCTTTTTTATAAATCAATCTTTATTATTATTGGATGAAGTATTGTAACACACCACTTTTTTATTAAATTTGACTAGTTTTTACCTTCATCCTAATTTTAGTTGTTTTCATACAACTTATTAATTCAGGCCACTGTTTCTATGGCAACGAATAACAGCGTGATTGGAAATAAAGAGAACTAAAATTAGGATGATGGTAAAAACTAGTCAAATTTAATAAAAATAATGTGTTACAATACTTCATCCAATAATAATAAAGTTTGAAAAATAAAACTGTCATCATTTTTGATGACATGGGTACACTAGTAATAATAATAATGATTCATCTAATAAAAATAATAAATAAAGATAAAATGTCTACTGCTATAACTGCTAGTGTATAAACAATAACAAATATGGTGCCGAGAGAGATCAGGGAAGAATGAAGGGTGGGTTTAAGGGTTAGATTTGATCTTCTGCCAAACTGTCAAGTCCTCATAGCTCAGATGCTTAGAGCAGCTGATGCATTTCATTAGGCTTCCTTGTGGCAGAAGGGATGTGAGTTTGAGTCTCACCAAGAGTTTATCCTTTATTTTCCGCCCTGTGCTGTTTACTCTCTGCCAAAAAAAAGCAACTAAAAAAGTAAGATGAAAGAAAATACTAGTCAAAATTTAATAATAACTAGCATTCCAAGGGAAATTATGAATCACCACCACCTTATTTTTACCTTGTAAATTAGCAGTGGTGTTGGGCAGTGATCAATAAAAAGTCCAAATTTTCAGAATAAAGTGAGAATGCTGCTGGACACAAACTAAGGGATCAATTTGGCATAAACTTACATTGTAAATTGAACCCTCCTCTAAAAACCTATTTTGGATAGGAATTTTAAAATATCAAAAGAAAACATTTCCCCATTGAGAGGAGTGTGTGTGCAAAATTTAAAATTTCTACTATGGACAGTTAGGGCTGGATGAAGTCCGGATACATAGATAGATACATAGATACATATAAATGTTGGAACACATGAATAACCTAAACCCAGCACCAGTATTTAAACCAGTGTTGTGGGTAGCGGTGATTAATAATGGTTGACAATGCTTCATCTAATCAAAATAATAAATAAAGATATATATATAGCATCTGGTGAAGAGTTTAAATAGTCTTTTATTGTTGAGAAAGCTGAGAAAAATAATTGGTATTGTTAGAAACAATAGAAGACTAAAATTATTAACTAAGGAAGGCTGGAGAATAGATCAGTTGAAATGGTGTGTTCAAAACAAATTTTTGATATACTAGTCTGCATAGTCCATGGAATAATGAAAATACTTTATCTCTGAACTTTAGACAATACCAAAGAAGGCTGAAATGGTGTGATCAAAACAAAAAAATTATTAGAGGAAAAATAATTAGAAAATCATTTCAAATCATAGAAAAGAGCGGTAAAAGAAATCATACCCTTTCCAAACTGTTTTATATAAGTATTGACATTTCTGCCTTTTTGGATCTTGAAAAACAAAGTTACACTTACAAGTGACTCATACATAGATACATCCATACATAGCCAGGCAGCCAGAATCACTTAAAAACTGAATGAACCTCTGTTGACAGTTTTGATTGATGGTTTCTAATAATAACCTTTCCAAACTATAAGGTTGTTTGGAAAATAGTAGCCATTTTTGGTTGTTAATGGTTTTCGTTGAGTCCATGTGGAACCCACTTTTCGAGCTTTTTCACTTTACCAATTTGCCTTAGATGGTCTGATAAAAGTCACACTGCCAACATCCAGTATCTGCGACATTTCTCTGACAGTTTTGCGTTGGTTTTGTTCAACCAATATTTCCAGTAGTTCATTTACAATTGCATGTAGACGTCCTCTGCTCTCTTGATCTTTGAGACTCAAATCTCTGCTACAAAACTTTTGAAACCAACACCATACTGTACGATCAGAAGTGGTTCCGTGCGAGAGGATTATACACAACTCTTCTTTTTTCATCTTTGGGTTTAAGGGTCTACATCTTCTAGAGATAACTCTGAAAATAAACAGTGAATATTAGTGAAAAGAGAACATTTGAATCATTAAAACAAGCTATATATATTGGTACAATATAATATAGTCATGTTTTAAGACATGACTAAAAGTTGGTATCTAGAAATGGCCATTATTTCCTGAACAACCTAATATATCTTATGTATGTATGGATACTTCTGGCTTTTTGGATCTTTTTATTTTTATATTTATTTTTAATCACTGCTACGCACAACACTGGTTTATTGCTGGGTTTAGGTTATTCATGCGTTCAGAAATGTATATGTATCTATGTATCTATCTATGTATCCAGACTTCGCCCAACCCTAACCATTTATAGTATAAAATTGAAATTGTGCACACACACTCCTGCCAATGAGTAGGGAAAATGTTGTTTTTTTTTTGTTTTTTTTAAAGATTCCCCCGCTAAATAGGTTTTTAGTGGGCGGTTCAATATGCAATTTGTGCTTGTTTTTTGCCCAACAAAAGGCGAGAGAAGTAACTTATTCATTGATGACCCCTTTTTCCAACATTTTAACTGATCACTCCCAACACAGTATATATGGGTGGTGGTGATTCATAATTTCCCTTGAAATGCTAGTTATTTTTATAATTTTTTTTTTTTTATCTTGAAAAACAAAGTTACATTAAGTCACCAGGTGTGCACTTTGTAGACTTTAACGTTTACAATCTCAAGGGTCATCAATGATTTACCAATATATATGAACAATACAGGTGAACAATACAGGTGAACAATTTGCATTATCAAGGCTCAGGTAACCAAAAACGCAAACAGCCAATCCTTTTCATAAACATCAAACAAAATAACCTTGGCAATAAAAAAAATTTCTCAGTCATTTTCAAGTGGCTGGAATATTTCTTTTTCCATAGTTCTTTATTTTTATATACATTTTTTGGCAAAGTAGGATGACTTAACCGTCAAAAATGGATCGCATCATAAGGACTGATTTGACTGATCATTGCTAAAGAAGCTAACATTTTTTTTTACTTCCATACTAAGCTGGCACAGCAATGACTGTTTGAGTTTTAGTAAAAAACGATTTTTTTTTTTAAAATCAAGTATTGTAAACCATTTTTATTAATTTTTGACTGCTATTTACCCTCATCTTAATTTTTAGTATTTTTTTTTAAATCACAATTTGTAAAATGGTTTACAATGAACGAATAATAATAACTTTTTTACTACCAAGTTGAAAAAAACTGAAAGTTAAGATGAAAGTAAATAGTAGTTAAAAATTAATAAAAATGGTTTACAATACTTGATTTAATAAAAAAATAAAAGTCCTTATGGTGCAATCCATTTTCGATGGTTAAGTCATCCTACTTTGCCAAAAGGTGGACAGACACGAGTTAATATACCTCTTCTAACTCCGTTAGCAGAGGTAAATAAGACCCTGCTGTGCTCGATAGCATATCCAGGTGCTCTATTAACACCTGTTTGATTAATTAATCTAATCAGATGCAGAAACACCGGAAAAAAACATCTGTATGCGGCTCATAGCCAACGAAGGGAACAATAAACTGACAAAAATGTCTTTCCATTGATTGTAATATATAAAATTTTCAATATAATGACTGTCCACTGTTTGTCAGCATAATTGATAATACAAGTTTGGCTGTGAGGTTGCCTGAACACAAAACATTGTAAATTCAATACACGTGTGAGCCATTGATTTGCTTTGGCTTGCGTAATTAAGCGTAGTGTAGAGATTGGTCTCCCCTTTGGATGAATAACGGGGTCACCACAAGGGGTTCTCTACATGATCGCCAGCTGCTTACAGCACCTGGTATTCCCAGACGGTCACCCATCTAGGTACTGACCAGGCTCTATGTTGCTTAACTTCCGTGATCGTACGAGAACCGGTGAGTCCAAAGCAATTTGGCCTTAACAATACACTTGTTAAATACATTTACTTGCCAGGAATGTATGTAGCCATTTTGAATATCTTGAGAACCGGTTGCCTGGCCTTAATGTCATGCATGAGCAGACACTCTCCTGTGGAGTCACTCAGTCAACAGTGAGACACCATCGAGTGAGCTCGTGTACTGTGTGACCATCACATTCACTATGCCCATTCTTCACGTCTTTTGGCAAAACATTGCATCACCAAGGTCTGTCAGTCACACTACATTCCAGATTTTCCTCCCAACAACTTCTGGCTTTTCACCATTAAATGGGAGATTTCAGATCGTGGTTGAGATTAAGGAGAACGCAACGCACAGCTGATGGCTTTCCTGAAAGAGGACTTTTCAGACTGTTTTGAAAAGTAGAATGGACGCTGGGATAAGAGTTTGGTTTCCAAGGGGGAGAACTTTGAAGGCGGCTAAGGCAGCATTGCCCTAGATTCTTTCGTTAATATTAAATGGCTAGATGGTTTCCGGGAATGTAAAGCTTAGTTTGGAGGGCGGAAGATTGTGTTGCACCAATCTCCAAAGTGGAGAGGGCCAACTTGTTACCTGCTGCCTGCCTCTAAAATTGGCATTTTAAATCCTTTTAATCACAGGGAAATACACAACTATCTCAATTACAAGGTTGGCCCAAAATGTAATTACTGCATTTTATATCATATGACCCCCACCCTTTTTCCCCAAAAATGGCTTCGTTGTCCAGCCCCCCATTAGCCAGAAATTGAGGAGGAGTTGGAAAAAGATTGGATGATACATGAGAAGAATTCAGGGAAATGCGTTTTTCTTAATATTTGTAACTACACCAATCACGAAAAGGTCGACGCTTCTTACTGATGCACATAAACAATCTCTAATTGTCTCTGGAGTATCAGTACAACGTGAAAACTGCAATACAAGCGATGAAGCCACGAATTAAAACAAAGAAACAAATGCATTTGTGATTTGTTCCTAAATCGAGCCGGATATTTGTGATTTTGTTCGTAAAATTGTTATTTTTTCTGCCTCCCTGCTGAAATAAGGGAGGGTCTTATATGCCATCAAATACGGTATTTATTCGGTTCGGCTCAGTGTAGTAAAAAGCCACATGGAGAAGATGGGGGTTCGGGATATTGTGTTGCACCATTCTTCCTAATGAGGAGGGCCTACCTGCCTTGAAAATCAAATTGCAAAATCTCAGCTTTTATCTTGGAAATATGCAATGAACTCAGCCAGGATGCAATCTCTATCGTGATTTGTTATCAATAAGCCCCACTGTAAGGCTAATGGACATTAGTTCAATATACTGAGCTGTACTTTCGAACACGCGTTGTGTTTATTCCTGTAGACTCCTGTGGGGCATAGGGCCACAACCACTCTGCTGAGGTTTCAGTAGCAAGTAGTTTTTTACGGAGTGGAGTGTTGCTAGCCCCACGCCCAACCCTCCTCCTTTACAGGGCTTGGGACAAGCTATGGTGCCTGCCAAAATGTAGTTTTTTTTACCAGAGTAACATTCTCTTGACACTTGAAATTTTTCTTAACGGGCTGAAGGTCACGTAGTCCTTGCAACTATAGCCCGGTCAACACAGAAAAAGGTCTAACGCATCTTACTGATGTACATAAACAATCTTTATTCTCTGAAGTTTCAGTACAACGTGAAAACTGCAATACAACGACGAAGCCGCAAATTAGACAAATACACACGTGCAGTTAAACACCATAAATCAACATACAAAACTGCAGTACAACGATTAGCCAAATACACAAGTGTAGTTAAAACAGTAAGAATCAACAATATACAACATACGTAGCATTTTAACACAAACGACAAATACAAACGAAGTAAACATGAATAGCGTGGATCAACAAATACATAAAGTAGAAATAAGTCGTAGTTTACTATGAATGTCGTAGTTTACTATGAATTGAACTTTGAGCATAGAAGTTCGAACTGTAAGAATACTGAGGCTAAGATGAAGGTAAAAACTCAATCACTATTTACCGTAATTCGCCCTTTAACCGGTTGTAGATTTTCTTAGGACATGAGTCCTGGGAAAATTATTGTCCTGATTTCTGAGGAGCCCAGAAATGCGGATTATCACTGCTCATTTCAGAATGATCCTGCACATTTTGGGAACACTGCACGCTTTTGCACTACCACTAACTAACCGAATGCGCCCCAACAATACCTCCCGATATCACCAGGATTTTCCGTCACAGTGCAGGAGGGCCAGATCCATACAGATGCAGCCTCCAAATCCTCCTCAACTTCTGGACAATGTGAGGCTGGACAATGAAGCTTACGTTTATCTCTTGAGTCATTTTTTTTTAAATTAAAGGTGGGTCTTATATGCCGTCAAATGCGGTAAGTAAGAGTATTGAAAACAGATCAGAATACTCTTAGTAATGTAGTTATTAGTGTACCAGTATTGAAAGCCATTTAGAGTGAGCTCAATCCTTGCTAAGCGCTCAAGACATTTACCATTGCGCTATAGTTGACAAAGAAATAAACTTATCATGTTATTTTTCTACTAGTAAGATGATACTATTATAGTTAAGAGGTCTGTTGGTGGATTGATAAGCTTATCACACCGGGAGGTTTTAGCTGTTAAGAAATTTAATTACCAATGACATACCTGCTAATGATGGATGCGTGTTGAACTGTAGTTAGTCTAAAGAGACACGTGTACTGACAACATTAGTAATAAATCTCTGATTATGGGAATGATGATAATATGGAAATGGTACTTACCTATTAGTTGGTTGAATAGTCAAAGAAAGCGAGGGAGAGAGAGAGAGGGAGAGAGAGAGAGAGGGGTTTGTTGCGATTCGAAGGCATAATGTGACAAACAGACACTGAGTTTATTTATCTCAATCACAATAACATAGTAAACCTAACACTGAATTCATATGTCAGTCTTCCACTAACCAGGCTGGGGCGCCATTGACTTAAGATC
>VCCN01000353.1:10253987-10269703 GCA_006491835.1 Architeuthis dux | reverse complement strand
TTTCCCTTCGTGTTTGTTTCCTTTTTCTAACGGAGGAAATGGAAAATCCACGGCACACAACAGCAGATATCACATCCTAAGAAAGTGAGTTGTTTTGGGGTTTTTTTTGTAAACAAGCAGAACAACAGCATCAACCTCGGAGTAGTTGTTATCATCATAATCTCCGGAACGCCAGGCGACCACAACTACGCCCATTTCCACTGCAAGTAGCGTAAGCTTGGTTTAATGACAGATATTAGTAGATTAAAAACGCAAACATAAGATGTACTTACAGGTCCTTTATTCAAACAATGACCACAGTCACGACACACGCACGTGTGTTCTCGATTTCTCTGATCTACTAATAACACAATGCAAATATGGCTGCTTGTTGACCAGAACATAAAACAGCGCCTAAGGGGAATAACTCATCATACTTAACAAGTAGTATCTCAACTGTCTCCTGCGTTAAACAGTTATAAGTCATCATCACGTCTCCTTAATAGTGACTATTACGCATCGCTATATAATTTAAACCATTGTGAATGGAGGTGTGGAGTGGCCGAACGGTTAAAGGTACGGAGAGTGGAATCGGAGAGCCGAGTTCAAACTCTGGCTGAGATAATTTGTGTTCACTTCGCATTAATGCCTTTGGGAAAGGCATGAATCCATCTCCCCTACCCCCCCTAGCTATGAGTAGGGCAGACTGGGCCATCTAACAACCAGTCTAGGAGACGAACAAGTCTGATTCCAAACCTAGAGAGTGAAGAAATTCGTCAGGCTATCTCGCCTTTAGGGGGCGACGCCCTTGACACACTCAGGATAAAATCATCTGTGGTGCCCCAACGACCCCAGGGGCGGATCCAGACTGTTAAGCTGGCCGTCTTCCAAAATTCTTGGGGGGGGGCTTTTAGGGGTGTCTGGGGACATGCTGTCCCATAAAATTTTGAAAATAATGTATCCAAGATTGGCTAGAATGTCAGCTACTGAAATTAAGGGTCTTGAGGATTGTCACGTGTTGAGACGAAAAGATTTAAAACTCGGAAGACGCCCAGAAAACGGTATAAATAGAAATTTCCTGAAAGGTTCTGAGGATCTTCCAGAAGACCCTGGAAGACCACCTGGATCCGCCCCTGGACCCTGTACTGTATTATGGGATGGGTAAAGATAAAAGCTATGGACAAGCCACGATACTGATTGAATCTGTTGGTCAATTGAAAACTTATCTTATAATTGATTTCAAATGTTGCAGATCAGTTTTAATTCCTTGCTATGGAGAAAGAAAGAAAGAAAAAAACAAAGAAAGAACAACAAACATCCTATTATGTGAAATGATTATCATGTTGCACATAAAAACAACTCTGAGATAATAGCACTGGATGACACGTTTTGATCTGTACGATTTAATTGGCTCTGTATTTTTATTGTTATTTTCTTACTGAAATATTTAATAGTTTTGATTTAGACCAACAGACAGATCGGTCCGTGGACACTTAAATAAATCAAGTTTTGGTTGGAGTTGTTTTAGCTATTAATGATTATTTATGAATCCGTTGTTCAGTGTAACTAATTGTTTCACTTGAGTTATGAGATGAACATTTTTGACTGGTCTTCTCCATCGTAGGGGGTGCAGAGTGGCATAGAGGCTACCGAAACACAGAATCAGCGGACCGAGTTCCAGTTTTGACCGAGGCTGTTTACGTTCATTTCACACTAATGCCCTTGGGAAATGCATGGATCCACTTCTCCCTACAGCTATGAGTAAATAGCAGAGCAGTTGGAGCCCTTTAGTCCCGTAAGGCAGTCCATCTGAAAGACGTTTACCCTGACAGAAATAAACTACAGCTTTGCTGATCCCAAGCCCGGTTGAGAAATGGAGAAGGTTGGGTGTCGGACCAGCACACTTGACCCGTAAAAACCTAGAATTGCTACAGAAACAATAAATAAACATCCAATGAACAAATCCCATATCGTTAAAAAATGATGCCATATCTGAACATTCAAAAAAAGAGGACATCCCCGAAGATCATAAAAAGAGGACGTTCCTAAAAACATCTTGCTCCCATCTGACTCTCGCTTTGGCGCTATGTAAACTTCAAGCAGCCGTTATAATTAATTTGGAGGGGCTTTTGGAGAATTTTTTAAAAGATCCTCCTGGATGAAGATTTCGTGACCTAAATGGAGGGCATGCTTGGGAAAATACGGACGTCTAGCAACCCTAGGCTACCCCGAACTCAAGAGTGACCTATTTAGAAGTAATGGAGCCATGGTCATTTGGTGGGCAGATAAGCGGCCAGTTCCTCTATGATTTGCGGCGGGATGAGGAAAGAGGCTGAAACAGTTAGTCGGAGGACGCCATGCGAGTGCACAGTGAAAAGATTTCCCCGAAATTCATTTACCCTCTCAACTGCTAAAATATAGTAGTTCTAGGCTGACTTCACAAAAGTACGTATAGGTAAAAGAAAGGTCTGTAGAGACCTTCACCCCTTCCTATGATAAAAAGACGAATGTTAACACTAACAGAGGAAGCAAAGACTCGGCCAGACCGGTGTTTGAGTCTGAAACCTTTGGAATCCATTTTCTGTCAAAAGGAAAATAGTCACTGCAAGTCTCTGCACTTTCTTCCTTCTCTCTCCATCACTACCTGGCGTGAGACGGTCGGCTCCCTCTTTTGTTCGTGATCACCGCTCTCTCCAAACACTTGTTGATTCCAGAACAACTGATCGCAGATGGACCCCCTGCTATTTAATTACGTATTTTGCTGATTCACTACCGTTTCTCCCCTGGAACTTGGAATCCTAATTAGTGAATCCCAAAATACGATCCATTCTCAGTAACACGCTACAGCAACTCTACCTTGGGTAGCATTACAATATACATACATATGCATATATATACACACACACACACACACACATACACGCACACACATGTTGTTGTATGGATGTAAAGTAATCCGACAATGGTAGAAGTTGTTTGACAATGTGGAAATGAAAGATTGAGTGTTACGTCTCAAGCATATTTATTATCATTAAGGTAAGCCTTGATGCATTTCGCCGAGTTTCATTCATTCGGCATCTTCAGAAGCTCGTTCCGAAGACGCCGAATGAAACACGACGAAATGCATCAAGGCTTATCTTAATGAATAATAAATATGCTTGAGACGTAACACGCTTTTCTCAATCTTTCATTCCCACATTGTCAGGTATAGTGATACATGATATGCCATTTTATTTCTTTCGTTGAGTTTTTCAATCGTCATTGTGATTTTTAAGATCCTAAAATTAATGGGGCTTATTTAAAAGCTAGCATAGTACCCGTCAAAGATGACGAGATTGTTTACTTATGGATCGGCACTTCTGTCTAGGATCAGAATATCTGTGCACTCTGCCTAGGATCAAAATGTCGCTCCTCGGCCCTCTGTCTCGGATCAGAGTACAGTATCGGTGCACTCATTGAAAAGCTTTACGCACAATATGTATATGTGTATATGGAAATACATTGCATTTTATATATGTGGATTACACAAAAATAGATTACCCTTTAACTGGAAACACACCAATGAGAACTTGAAACTGGAAAAATACAACAGAATTTCTGCTTAGGTGAAAGACTTCCGATTTTCTTCTTTTTTTATGTCTGCAGGAACATTTTACAATTTTTCACTTCACCAATGATCACGTGACCATGTTTCTACAGATGTAATATTATAAATTACTGATCTGATCGAAGCGAACCTGGCTATTGACGAAGATTTCTGTACAATCTTTCAAGTTTTTTTTCCTTCTTGTTTAATGGAAACCTTCTCTTTAAATCTTCAATCGTGATTCCTTCATATTGTTGTGCATTATTTTAAAAAAATAGTTTATTTGTTCAAAATCTCTTCAATACGTGGGACTTGAGAATAAATCTCGTCTGGGAGTAAGAAAGAGATTGATCTAACCTACCTCTCTCTCTCTCTCTCTCTCTCTCTCTCTCTCTCTCTCTCTCTCTCTCTCCTCGCCATACTAAAGTTCAATCATCAGCGACAGCTGCTGCTGATTGAAACAAAAATGTGATTTCAAGCTAAAAAGGTGTATATCTTTTTGTCGTCGTCTTCGTCGTCGTGGTTGGACCTCATTTATCAACCATAGACAGCGGCACTTCGCTCGGAATAAAAATTATTTTTGTAATTTTATTTACTGTAAAAAATAACTGATGCGAACCGATTTCTTACTCACACATATGATAATTAGTAATGTGCATTTGTCGTCTGTCACGCCTACGTCATCAATGACGTCTGGCGACGTAACCAATTAGACATAGATTTTTGTGTTACGTTAAACTTGATAAATTGTATCTTTACTTAATTTTACCTTAAGATTAGTTTAATATTCAGGAAATATTTAACATAAACAAGAAAATGCAAAGCAACATAATGTTTTTGATATTTTATAAGTACAATGCGATTGCAAGATTACTTAATTATTGCCGTCATTTTTTGACGGCAAGGGGTAAATTAATTGGTTAATAGAAATCATATTGAAAAATCGATCTACATCCGCATAATAATGTATGATCAATGAGAGCTAGCTAGCAATAATTGCAGGGTTAATATATATGCAACAGCTACCAATAATCGTTAAAGATGAGAACGCCTAAAGAATAGTATTAGGTTGTTACGTATGAAATGTCGTTTTTTGAATAGTAAGATGAAGGATGATATAAACAACTAAAACGATAAATATTTGATCAAACTATGACCCATTTGAAGCAATAACCTTTTCCCAACAATCATCTAATGATGATATGACATCTGTTTAAAATTCTCGAGGTTTGGTGGTCATAAATTCAGGAGAAGCACGAATTATGGTTTCGCTATTATGGATGCTTTTATTACGGATATGAAGTTCAAAATGCTTAAAAAGATGATAATCTGTAGGAGAAATGTCAGGTGAATATGGAGGATGCTGCAAGACTTAATATCCCAATCCTCTAAGCTTAGATACAGTCAGCTGAGAGGTGTGGTATCTGTCACTGCCATGGAGCATTTAATTCAGTTCATACGGGACCCATTTTCCCAACTTGTTAACTTTCTTAGATGACGTGATATGGTTGCTGTTGGGGGCCTAAAGTCTCCAGAAAATGCTCGAACCGTTGTTCGTGGGTCGTTGGCCATTACTGTCGATAATTCTTCACCATTAAGAACAAGTTTGGGCCTTCTTCGAGGTTTATTATTGGTTTCTATATTTCCAGACCTAAATCTATTGAACCGGCGCTGAAAAGCTTGCAATGTGGTAGTGTTCACTCCAAATGCTTTGCTAACGTTATTAGCAGCTTGAGCAACATTATGTCCTAATTTGAAATCTAACTTCTCGGGTAGACACCATTGTTGTTAAGGGCTCAAAACCTCCAACAATAACGAATTGTATCTATTTACATTGAATATGCATAAAAATGCAATTACATTAGTACATCTTTCACATTTAGTATCATTTAATTAATCTTTTTTAGTCAAGAATATGAACACAATATGATGATATTTGAAGTTTGCAAGCAAAAATAATAAACAATGCCCTCTTATATTCATTTGAGACTGCATTGAGATTAGAACTGCATGAATATATGTGTCATTTAAATTTTGCTTATTCATGGTCGTAGACTGACGGTCTGAGTAAGTTGCGATAAAAAGCAACTAAGAACTTTAAGATGGATGAAAATACTAGTCAAAAATTAATAATGACCAACACAAGCTTTCATTATTTTTTTCTTTTGATTTAGAAAACCGATCTAAAATGGAGTATCTTGGACATACACAGACAGCAACTTACCAAACTGGGCCGATGTTCGGACTGACCCGGTCCCTCCCAGCTATAGGGCACCAACAATCCTTTTTACCAAACCATGAACGCCCGCCCTTACGGCGGTCTTTTACGACCTTACCCTGGCGACCCGGTACTTGTTACCAGTCATCAAGAGTCAATCCCAACCTAGCACTGAGTAAGCGTATGGCAGAGCCTTTGAGCAGAAGCTCACAAATCAATGCCCTGGATCCTTTTAAGGCACCCCCGATTTTCCATTCAGCCCGAAACGCATTGTACACCCGATACACACCAAAAGAATGGGAAAGTTGCAACCTGACTAATTATCACACATCTGACCATCTACGCAGTGGCGCTGAACGTCTTAGATTAGATACGATGCGCATGTGCAAAGAGGTTGATGACAAGACGAAGAGGACGCAGACGGATGTTGGTAAGAGACTTGGAGAAAGGATCAATGATATTGTCTTTTGGAAGAATGAACTCCTGCGAGAAACAAACGAGCTTCTCACAGAAACGGCAACCCTAAATGAATCCAAGAGAATGGTCGAAAAGGCGCTATTAGAGACAGAAAATCCACTCAATATTGCACAGGAATGTCTTTATAACCGAGAGAAAAGGCAAGGAATTGATTTGGTTCATGACACACCGGAAAAGGTCTTGATTAAGGTAAGTAAAAAGAGGCCTAGTGGTTATTTGTCAGATTTTAGAGCAGGTTTTGTTTTTGTTTATTCCTCTAGACTCCTTGCGGAGCAATAGGGCCACATTGCGGTTTCGGTAACAGTGGGTTTTAAGAAGTGGACTTGCTAATCTCATGGCCAAGCTGTGGGGGCTTTTTGTCAGAGTAACCTTCTCTTAGATCAGGGGTGGAATTCGGGTAGTCCAAGGGAGGAATAAGGCTATTAGGTAAAAATAAAAGTCCAGTCTAAAGATAGGGTTTTCTGTATTTCTATCTATCAAGTCAAAGGCTCGAAATCAGCTCCAAGTTGAGAATGATTTAAGATGTGCTCTCTCTCTAATAGACGCACAAATCGAAGAACTAGTAGCAAAAAACAAGAACAGAGATAACATTGATGTTTATATCAGTTACGATAGCAGAATTCTTATTTTTTGTTTTGTAATAAATTGGAATTTCAAATGACGTATTCGAATTATTTTCGCTTGCTTTCTTTGAGTAACAAGTACACAGTAGCAGGTGTACAATTATAAAATTAAACTAATTCTTAGTATGAATCTGTCTAATTATACGTAAAATAAAGTTATTATGTGAAATCATTCTTTGTTGCAACTTAATAAATGGAAGGGGGGATACTAGTAATCTTGTTGGCAAATGTGGAGAATGACTCGAAAAGGTTGGGAACCACTGTCTTAGATGAACTGCTTTACAGGCCTAAAGGGCTCCAACTGCACTACTATTTACCCATAGCTGAGTTGAGGGGAAGAAATGGATTCATACCTTTCCCGAGTGCATTAGCGCAAAGTGAACGTAAGTGAGATTAAGTATAAAACTTAATGGTTAATGGCGTGGATCCATGGAGACGGCGAGCCGAGTTCAAACTCCGGTCGAGGCTGTTTACATTCACTTCGCACAACTCTTCTCCTCTCAGTAAATAGGAGGGAAGACTGGACTCTCTAGCCCGGGTTGGCAACCAGTTTAGGAGACAACTCTGATTCCAAACTAGGATGCCAACTTTGACGTCCTTCTGGCAGCTCCTGAGACGTATCGCTCCGTTTCCCATTGGACTACATCAGTGAGCCCGAGAGATGGATTATGTCGACTGGGCGTCCCAGGAACTCCATACCCTTTGCTCGGGCTTATGCCCTGGAGATGTCATTTTAGTGTCATCGCATTGTCTTTCAAGACAAAAGGCGGGGGGGGGGCATTCTTCTTGCATTTTGATCTTCAGAAGTCGCCGTTGAAAGGCTAATAAAAAAATGAAGGATTTTCTGATGCAATGCGATTGATTGATTTATTAGATTAATCTATTCGTTTGGATTCCACAGTAGATTAATTTACCTCTGTCAACGAAGTTGAAAAGAGGTATATGTTTTTGGTCGCGTCTGTTTGTTGGTGTGTTTGTTTGTTTGTTGGTTCGCATTTTTTCCTATCCGCAAGATATCTTCAAAAGTTCTAAATAAATTTCATTCAGATTTTCTGGAAAGGAAAAACTGATTAAATTTTTTGATTGAGAGATATTTTTCCGTTTTTTTCCCCCCCATACATTTATGTATACGCTGATGACTGTCCACACGACATCTCCAAAGGTTCTTGATGAATTTCAATGAAATTTAGTGGAAGAGCCACGGAAGGAGCGATTAAATTTTGGGGCGGATCCATGCACAATTACTTCCCCTACATCATAGTTATATGTCCAAAACACATAATATCGTCAATTTTTTGTTCTGTCCGCAAGATATCTTCAAAAGTTCTAAATGAATTTCATTCAGATTTTCTGGAAAAATGATTAAATTTTAGAGCGGATCCATGCACAATTATCTCCCCTACGTCGTAGTTATATGTCCAGGACATTTCGTTACATTGATTTCTCTTTCAATATATGCAACAGACTTAATTTAAACAGTTAACTACCCCGTCTCTGATCTATCCACTAAGTGATTTCAATGATGTTTATGGTTACTGACAGCGGCGTTGACAGAGGTAAGCGCTCTCTGAGTGCTTTCTTATTTGTTAAATGTGACTGGGTCAAAGCAATATCAGTATAGTCGGTTAGTAAAAGGATTGAAGGTTATTTTATGTTGACAATCATTAGGTAACCTTGCTAGTTATTTAAAACAATGAACTTTCTTTTTATTTTCTTCTCCTTGCAGGAAGTTGAAACTATTAAAAAAAGTCAAGACAAACTCAAAAATGTCATTGACAAAGCAAATTCACAACTCAGGTAAAATTACATTTTTCTTTTCTTCTTTCTTTATAATAATATATAGAAAACTTTTACTGTAAAACCATGAAACACTTTTGTTTCACATCAGGCAAAGGTATGTATAATTAGAAACACGCATTTTATGAAAGGTGATAAATTTTATAAAAAGTGAATATTCATAAAAGTGTGAATCTTTTGGTTAGCGATTTTAACCAAGTGCTACCGCGGGACTGTGATTTGCTACGGGCCCCCTATCTGCCGCACGCCGAAAGGGTATAATCATTCCATTCGCACACATGCTAGGAGTAACATCGCAAGTTCAACAATGAGTATCAAACATTTTTATACCGCCTGTCCACCAAAGAAAATGAGATTAAATGAATCTATGACTTCCAGTGTCACCACTGTCAGTAAGCGAAAGTTTACTGGGGCTGCCAAATTTAGAACAAAATTTAATCTTATGTGGACGATGCTCACTCATTTTTAACATTAAAACTTGACAGGTATGCTAATGCATCCTTGGGAAAGGCATGAATCCACTCCCCCCCCCAAACTATGCGTACATAATCCAACAAAAAGTAGGCTACTCTGACGGAAAAACGAACCAAAATTGAAGCCCCCAAGGCAGACTGTTGGTAAACTCTACATCCTTTCTGGCAACTCCTGCAGCAAAAAAGGCGTCTCATCATACCACTAGTGATACAACCTTGGAGGCCAATAGTAGGATCTTCCCTCTGCAATAACCCCCTCCCCCACACCCACACACTTTAAAAACATTCACGCACAAGTTGCTATGACCATTGTATCGATGTGGATTATAATTCATCCGACAGTATTAGAATGAAACACAATTTGGAAGGCCATACATGTACAATTGAGATTTCTTTATTTAACTTAATGTTTCGTTAGTTCAGAACTAACATCATCAGAAAAGTGAAAGAGATACAGAAAGGTGTCTTTTATAGACCATGTCGTCAGTTGTTGGTGTGATTGTCCTGGATTTGGGTGGGTGTTGATCACTTTTTAATTAATTAAACAATACAGTTTTGAGTGTCCCGAAAAACAGACTGGGTGGTGGATGAATTATTTTTGCTCATCAGCTGAACTTGTGATGTGGTCTCAAGTGAGTGTCAAGTTTTATATGTGGTTAACTGGTTGTGGTTGGAGACATTCTATCTGATTCGGTGTCATATTCAGACCTGCCAAGGTCAGTAAAGTCAAATGTTGGAGATATCATTCGTGCATAGGAAGTATGCGAGTAAATCAGCTGTGGATCTGTCGGCGCTTTGAGCCTCCACGGGTGTTTTGATTTTTGGCCCTTGTAAACATTTGGAAATAGCATTTTCAACACTAAATCTTTATACAAAACATACACAGCACAACACGAATCAATGCACTTTTTTCTTTAAACTAAGGTCAGCATAACGGAGTGAAAATAAAAATATCAGAACTTCCCAACTCTGTCTTGATAAGATAATTCTTTTTAAAACAACATATAAATCGAGAGAGAAGAACTCAGTTATCCGATACTTTTGGTCAAGAAAAATATAAATACTAAGTATACGATATTTCCTTGAAATAGGGGGGGGGGTGACAAGCTATCCTGAAATCTTTCTCAAACGATAATGCGGGTTTCAACAAAAATCGTGGAGGAGAGTGGGAGAAAAGAATATTGCGGGAGCCTTACGCAAAATGCGGGAGATTTGACAGGTCAGCATATTTCAAACTAGGGTGGAGATGCAAATCTCCACACAGCCACAGACATCATCAGAACGATGGTCAACAAGCAATAGTAACTAAAAGCGACTAGGAATTCATTCCCACAAATTATTCAGACCTTTAGTCTGTAAGAATAGTTTACTAAACATTACTGCACGATGAGGTGTTATGGCTGGGATCTGGTAAGTTAATCGCCAGAAATTCATAGCGAACAATTCATAGCAAACAATTAATAGTCGTATATATTTCATAGCCAACTTTTCATAGGCGTATATTCATAGCCGGATAAATTCATGGCTATATCTCGCTGATCTGGTGTCGCTAATCGAACTATAATTGAAGAAACTGATGCTATGTAGCATAGTAAAGTAAATAATTTAATTATTTTTTAATTATTGTTTTTAAGACATTTCTTTCTGATCTCTGAGATTATTAACAACAAATTAGATTTAATTTTTATGTGTTTTTTTAATCAAATTTGAAAAAAAGGTAAACTTAGAAATATTACACAGAAGTTTCTTCAATTATGGTTAGATTAGCGACACCTGATCAGTGAGATCTAGCCATGGATTTATCCGGCTATGAATTGTATACTGCTATGAAAAGTTGGCTATGAAATGTTTACACCTATTAATTTTATGCTATGAATTGCTGGCTATGAATGTTCCGTAATCCGTTAAGGCTATTTACTAAGGTTAGCTTAGTCAGACGCAGGCTCACATTAGGGCCACACTTATGAACAAGGTGCAAATATTTTACCATATGCCCAGAAACAGATTGGTTAAGCTCCTTGTTTGATGGAAGCAGACATTTTGGAAAGGAGAAACGATTGATATACAATTTTGACAAAGTTGATCAACTATTTATTTTCAGTCTAAATCGCGCCATTCAACATGAATTGGAGAAGGACACAGGAGGAAAATTCACAGCTCAGAGTCTTGATGAGAATGCTTTTCAGTTACGCAACACATCTCGGGGAATCAACTTCTACAACGGAATGGAAAAAGTTGATAACACGTAAGCTGTTTGTTGGTTTGAAAAAAAACACATTTGTTTTATAACTATTCACGTGTCACTTTGTAATTAATACTTTTTAATCACGGCTACCCACAACACTGGTTTATTGCTGGGTTTAGTTAATCATTGCTACCCACAACACTGGTTTATTGCTGGGTTTAGTTAATCACTGCTACCCACAACACTAGTTTATTGCTGGGTTTAGTTAATCACTGCTACCCACAATACTTGTTTATTGCTGGGTTTAGTTAATCACTGCCACCCACAGCACTTGTTTATTGGGTGATCAATTAAAGAATTAGGCTCTGATCACTAAAAAAGGTCTAAATTTTCAAAAAACAAGCAGGCACAAACTAGTGACCAATTTAGTATAAACTTACATTGCATATTGAACCCCTCTCTAATGAGGGGAATTTTTAAAAAACAAACATTTTCCCTACTCATTGAGGGGAGTGTGTGTGCAAAATTTCAAGTTTCTACTATGAACAATAAGGGCTGGGCCAAGTCCGGCTACATAGATACATAGATAGATACATAGATACATATAAATGTCAGAACACATGAATAACCTAAACCCAGCAATAAACCAGTGTTATCAATGATTATTTCAATGTGATAGTTAATGAATGCTCACAGATTAACAGATTTTTTTCTCATTTTTCCATTTGTATTTGGAAAGTTCTACTGTCCCAGACAAATGACAGGTACCTCCTAGTGCTTGGCACCCTGGGAAACTGCCGGTACCTTAGGCCGACCCTCCTATTGACTTATGGCTTTTTGCTTTTCGATTTATTAATATATGCGACCGGCAAGCTTTGTTATTTCTTACTAGTCCTCACTACTCAACCACCTCCAAAATATTAACTTGCTTCTTGCTAGAAACCATCAGCCAAATCTGTCAACATAGTTAACATAGGTTTCTTCAGTTTTTAAGTGATTCTGGCTGGCCGGCTATATATGTATCACATGTATAAGCCACACAGAGAGCTGAAAACTTTACTGATTATGCTAGAAAAATCTTTTTTTTGTTTTTTGGAAATCCCCCGTCCAAAAAAAAGGTTCTTAGTGTGGGTTCAATTTACAATGTAAGTTTATGCCAAATTGGTCCCTTAGTTTGTGTCCGGCAGCGTTCATGCTTGTTTTTGATAATTCAGACGTGATGCTACAAAAGGTGAGAGAAGTAACTTATTCATTGATCACTCCTTTTTTTCCAATTTTTTAATTGATCACCCCCAACACGGCATGCTGCCAAAAGACATTGACCACGTGACGGTTTCTATTGAATGACAAACCAGACCTGTATTTCTGAATAACTTTTCATTATGGTTTTATCCACAAAATGATAAATGACTCATCTAAACCTCCCAGAACTTTTAACTTATCACCTGGCAGCTAAGAAATTCATAGTTTTGAAATACCATAAATTCTGGTCTACACGTAGACATCAAGAATTATGCTTCAAAATTCAGGTTTAGGCCTATACCTGTGGTACAAGTCTTACCCTTGCCCCATTCTGATCAATTGTTTATGGTCCCTCCACAGTTGGAAACAATGTGTGGTGCAGTCTCATTTTAATTATACTGCATTTTATTATAATCTTTATGTTAAATAAGTTAAACCAATTCACGAAACATAGTAACACTAGCATTCCAAGGGAAATTATGAATCACTGCCACCCATATTTGCTGTGTTGAGGGTGATCAATTAAAAAGATGGAAAAAGGTGTTGCCAACTTACAACAGACTTCATACTCGGCCCAAAGGTTAACATTGGTTTTGGAGAAATGTTTTCAAGTTTGAAATGTTGACTTTATGCTACAATTTATGATACCTGATTTTTTAACTACCACTACCTACAACACTGGTTTATTGCTGGGTTTAGGTTATTTATGTGTTCTGACATTTATATGTATCTATGTATCTATCTATGTAGCCGGACTTCGCCCAGCCCTAAATGTTCATAGTAGAAACTTGAGATTTTGCAATGTAAGTTTATACTAAATTGGTCATGTTTGTGCCTGGTTGCTTTTTAAAAATTCAGACCTTTTTTAGTGATCACAGCCCAACAAAAGGCGAGTGAAATAACTTATTCATTGATCACCCTTCTTCCAACTTTCTAATTGATCACCCCAGCACAGCATATATGGGTGGTGGTGATTCATAATTTTCCATGGAATGCTAGTTTATAATAAATTGATAAATCTTCTCTATCGGTCTTCAAATATCTATCTATATAATGAACAGTGTGACTTTTTAATCACTGCTAGCTACAACAGACCGGGTTTAATCACTGTTGCTGGGTTTAGGTTATCCATGTGTTCTGACATTTATGACATATATCTATATATCCGGACTTTGCCTAACCGTTCATAGTAGAAACTTGAAATTTTGCACACACACACAGGCCCCTTAATGAGTACGGAAAATGTTTTTTTGTTTTTTGAAAATTCCTCCCCAAAATAGATTTTTAGTGGGGTTCAATTTATAATGTAAGTTTATGCCAAATTGATCCCTTAGTTTGTGTCCAGTAGCATTTTCACTTGTTCTTTTGAAAATGTGGACTTTTTAATGATCACTACCCACCACCAATTTATGAGGTAAAAAGAAGCATATATATGATTCATAATTGCCCTTGGAATTCTAGTTCTGTTTGTTTCTTTGTTTTACTGTCTGTAATATATAATAAAAGTAAGATAACATTTATATTTTGCTGATTCTTGCAGGTTGTCTGTTCCTGAAACTTGGTGCATGTTCACTAACAATAATATCAAGCATTCCCAAGCTGAGCGTTCATCCTCAAAACATCTCCGTAATGAAATTGATGTAGTTCTTAACACGTGCTGCAATGATATGTGGCACCAGTGGAATTCTACCAATCAAAGCCTGACTGACCGCATTAAAGAAACCTTGGATGCCCGGAACAAATTGCAAACACATCTATCCAAGGTTTGTTTGTTTCTTTCATTGCAGCCTTTTTTTAATTGACTGACAGAATTCAGTTTTAACATTTACATTTCAGTTGGACGTTGGCAGTTTCCTGGGCTTTTAATATTTACTAAGCTTAGCTCAGCAGGTGCAGAATGGCGTAACAGGTACAGACGAGGAAAACGGAATTGGAGGAGCGACTTTGAGTTTCAGCCGAGGCTGTTAGCATTCACTTTGCACTGTGGGAAAGGCATGAATCTACTTCACCCCCCAGTTATGGATAAATAGCAGGGCAGTTGGGGCCCTCTAAAGCCCATGTAAAGCAGTCCAAATAAGAGAAGGGTATTCTGACAGAAAAACAAACCAGATTTGGAGCCCCTAAGGCAGATTGGTGGTAAACTTCTTTCTGGTAACTCCTGCAGCACTCCACCCCAAAGGGCTGCCAGGGACATCTCAGCATACCACTGGAAAACGACCTAGAAGGCTGAGTATGTGGGGTTGTCTCTGTGCAACGACACCACCCCCCACTTTTAAAACATTCACGCATAGGCTGCTATGCATATCTTTACACAGCCACAGACATCATCAGAATGATTGTCAACCAACAATTTAATGCAGTGGAAGCCACACGTGCGAAGTTCAACCTGATGTGGCTTCCGCTGCTCAACAGACCCAAACCTGACTAGACAAAGACACAGAAACCCCCTAGTCCTGCGTTATAAAGGTTACCTCCTTTAAAAATAAAACTTCTGTTTACCCCATCACACTCAGATTTTACACCTGAAGAAGGCCAAAGAATGGATCGGCCGAAATGTTGTATTTATAACATCCGAAGAACCATTTGAATGAAACTTATACTTTGATTCAGCATTCAGAAATGAAATAACTTTTCTCTTGACCTCTGGGGGCCCCCCAGCTGGCAGAGGCCCCTGGGCTGCAGCCCCAAAAGCCCATGTCCTAATCCAGCACTGCTTCCAAGCAAAACCAATGGACATCAATTTGTCTTACTTTTATGTTGTGATTGAGTTCAGGGACAACAATTAATTCAATGCAGACTGAAAAAATAGAGAAAAGCAAAGCATTATTTGTTTTGGTTTGTCTGGAGACAATTCAGCATTTCCTTGCAAAACATATTTATGTATGAATAATTCTGATTGGATTATTTTTGTTTGATTTTAGGTTTTGCAGGAGATTTTTGATATGGACAAAAATATTGAACTCATCAAAAAGTCCATCCAAGACAAACAGGCTCCCCTGCAAGTGGCACACACACGGCTTGATACAAGATTTAGACGTCCACATGTGGAATCTTGCAAGGATCCGGCCCATATCAGGTTCCAGAAATCATTTTTCCCCTCTTTATATTTTGTGTAAATGTGTGTGTGAGTTTATAT
>VCCN01000353.1:10215886-10247092 GCA_006491835.1 Architeuthis dux | reverse complement strand
GCCAGCCTGTAAGATTTAACTCGACCACATGACTCAGTCAAGTCAACTCTGTCTTAGACACGTAAGTTTTTCAGCTTTCTCGACTGCTGGTTGAGTTGAAAAAATGAGATCTTTCATCACATTTTTATACATTTTTTTTAATATTCAACTGAATCGAAATAAACACCTCAATAGATTCTGCGTCCTACAAATTTCAATGCCGACAATGTCAATGTATCTCTCTACGTAAACCTTTTTTCTTTGCAAAGTTCATTCACCTGACCTATGTAGAGGCAGAGGAAAGCTAAAACAATGAGATCAAAGTCACCATAGTTCATTACACTTTATATGATTCTTTTCTTTAGGCATGAATCAATCTTCTTTGCATAAGTATTTCGGTCGAGACTAATTATTTGGGGGCGAGTAAACTTTCCCTCTAACTCTACCGGTGGTCGATTTACTTTTTAAAAAAATCTTACAGGCTGGTACCAGCCATAGAGTAATGGTAAACAAGCTAGTCATGCGGGCCATTTACTAGTGTATTGAGTTCAGTCTTCACTGAGTGCCCCACAATTGAGGCCTTGTGCCATGTTCAGCTAAGCTTAGTAAATATCTGTGTGCTTACATATGCATATATATATCCAGATATACATACATACACAAACACCCATATGCACACAAATAGATACATATACAGCTTCTCCCCAGTTATCCGAAAGTAGAGTGTTACTATGAAACCTTTCATAAACTGAAATGGCATAAAGTGAAGAAGCAGTTACCACTAATTTATATGGGAAAAACCTTTGAACGTTCCCAGACCCCCAAAATAACCTTTGTCTATTCTTGTCTGAATTTTGTTAAACTGGGTGTATTAATCATTGTGTATAGTATGGTCGGACTATTTTCCTCGTCTATATGTTCATTTATACACAACGGTTCAGCTGTTTACTCTCCGGCCTTCGTCGGGTGTTCTTTGTTCTAGAATGTGGAATCACTTCTCAGAACGAATGCTAGTATTCTACTTGACACGTCACATCCGGTTTTTTTAATTTTTTTTTTTATATTCCTCTACATCCATATTATACATCCAACCATACCATAAACAATGATTAACCATTCTGCCAGTTTTATGCTAAGTGTAATACCCTTATGACCTCTCATAAGTTTTTCTGATACCTTAGGACACATCTTGCTAACAGATGTGCAAAATAAATCCAGATGCTCACAAACACAGTTTAAAGCTATGTCGGCTTGAGGTCTTTTCTAAAAGTGAAATGGCATAAAGCAAACTTTCGTAAAGCGGGGGAGACCTGTATATAGACATGTTCACAGAGAGAACAGTATAAGGATTAGTATTTCTTTCATCTTATTTCTGTGGCCATATGCCACCATCTTGTTTGTTTGTTTTTTTACTTGTAGTATTAGATGTAATAGTTTCTAAATTTCTAAGGAATTTGAATAGTGATGTCTCCATACTCAATTTCTTTGGATATGTGTTTGGAAGCTAAATTCCCTTCACATATTTATTGGGGGTGCAGAGTGGTGTAATGGTTAGACTGAGTGAAGTGGCATAATGGTTACTGGCATAGAAAATGGAATTGGCAAACCGAGTTCAAGTTTCAGCCGAGGCTGCTTGTGTTCACTTTGCACTAATGCCCTTAGGAAAGGCATGAATCCATTTTTCCTCCCAGTTATGGATAAATAGCAGAGCAGTTGGAGTCCTTTAGCCATGTAAGGCAGTCCATCTTAGATAAGGTTACTCTGACAGAAAAGAACTACAGCCTGAGCTCCACCCAGCAAAACCTACATGCTACTGAAACCGCAAAGCGGCCCTGTGTTCCACAAGGAGTCTACAGAAATAAACATTCATTGTTTTTCATTTAAAGTGTTTTCTTTTGAAGTGAGTTTTCCCCTTTTGTTTGCTTTGATGTGAATTTCTACCACCAGAGGGTGCAGCAGATGTTTGAATCAATTGAAACAGCCTCAATAAAAGTTTAGATATTTCAGTGACACCTTTTGATCGACCACTCAAAAGAAAAGGTCCAAATCAAGCATGAAAATAATTAAGGGATTAGCATTTCTTTTTTTAAACTGGGATTTCTAGAATTTCTTCTTTCAGGAGTTTTATGTAGTATGGTCATCACAGAATTAAAATTAGCCAGGTCTTCATTTCTATTTCCCGTATAACCCTGTCAATATGCAACTAAGTTATATTAAAATAATTACTTTTTCCATTATTTGAAGTTTATTAACCTGTTCACTGCCAAGTATATTTCTTAAATCCTGTGCTGGATTTTTCTCATAAAAAATTGATGATAATAGAAAATCTTCCTTGCATGTTTAAAACGCTTTTATTTTCATACAAATCAACTATATTTACAGTATATATGTGTTAGATACGAGGCAGATTTCACTGGATTGAAAATCAGTCAGCACGTTAAAGAATGAACAACTGGACACACTTGTGTTAGTTACAGAACTACTCGTTTATTCAGGCGCGCTGCTTTCATTGCAGGTATAACAACATATTCATTCGCATGATATCTAACAATTCCTCCGCGCTGAGTCAAAACTATTTTACTAGTGCAGGAGTGAAACCTACCCTGACTATAATTGTCCTGGGATTATTCTGCCCTGTGGTGGACAATTTCTTTTGGATTTTATTATTTACTTTTTGTTCAAATCACATCAAGTAGTTCCGTAACTAACACAAGTGTGTCCGGTTATTCATTCTTTAATGTGCTGACTGATTTCCAATCCAGTGAAATCTGCCTAGTATCTAACAATATGTAGAAATATATCTATGATACCAATGTATCTACTTGAATTTAATGTTGGAAGAGTTGAGAATTAGCAGCTGGGAGAGAACAGAAGGAAGAAAGAAACTTGAATTTGGTAAATGAAAGTGAGGTTGTCCAAGAAAAAATTACATTGAATAAGGAGTACCATTGTTTGAGAGAAATTATAAGGCAAAAATAAATGACCTAAACATCTGATCATATCTATGGTTTGTCCCAAAATATTATTCTGCTTCGGGAATTATGTTGTATTTAACAACATTTGTTAAACATCATCTTCACAATTTAAGGAGAAGATGATTTTCAAACATTCTTTTTTTGGTAGATGTGTTTTGGTTTGACTGTCTTTTCATTGAGAAAAAAAAAACAACTTGAGATTGCAAATTATTTCGGTTTCTTGATAATTTGGGGGGGGTTTCTGTATAATTTTGTCCTTTCAGAAAAAAATGAAAAAAATATTGTTTGTAAGCACAAATTATTTTGAGGTTATTGCATTACATTTATTTGCGAACATATAAGATGTGCATTTTGATCAGAAAAAAAAATGTGCAAATATTATCCAATGCGCTGGTATTATGACTAGGAGGCTGTCCACCGGAGCTCAAAATGGACAGCTATGTGGCTTTGATGAGTTGCAGTGAACAATAGTCCCCCAAACAATATTGCCGATTTAGTGTGTTTCTTGTTTTGGCAGTGCAAAAAGAGCTAAATTAGCGTGTTTGCATCTAAACATTTTGCCCATTTTCTGGCTGTTTTTGGTCATGTTTGACTATTTTTAAAAAATCTAGCGCTTTTGGGCAGTCAAACTAGCACGAAAATATTTTTTGAGTTGGCAATACTGCCCCCAAACCTTGTAATAACTTGTAAACCATGCATCTTATAGACCGGCAAATACAGTAATCTATTTTTATTTGAATAGCACAGTTTTGTTCCATAGTTTTTAAATTAGGAAATTGAAAAAAAATTGTTTACTGTCAAAATTGGCAAAAGTTTTACAAATATTCCGGCTAGTTTTCGTTTTTCCACTTTTGTTGCTTTGTGTTACAACACTTTTTTAGCTGACCCAATCTTCAACCATTAAACTCAACTGCAGGAATTTGGAATAAAAGGGCGGGGGCTTTGGAAGATAATATATTGCTTTAAAAACTTTCGATAAATAGCAACAAAACGAAAAGAAAACTTGTCAAAATATTTGTAATGGTGAAAATACTTCATCTCAGAATGTCTGAATTGTTGACCAATGAGAGAGCTTTACAAATGTATATGCAGAAATCAAAGGGAGAGAACTGGGCAGAGACTCGACAAAAGTATTTTCTATTTTATTGGGTTTCACAAAATTCAATCCACAGGTGGCATTTTTTAAAATTCACCTTAAAATTTAAAAAAATATAAAGTTAAATGTGCAAAACAATTGTTATATCTATATTATATAAAATCAGGTGACAAACAAAATGGTTGAAAGCCCTTCTGATGAAAAACATTGTGATAAAAATTAATTAAAATAAACAAAGCCCAGATTCGTTTTTTATTTTATTCCCAAGACCCAAAATAATTTCAAATCTAGTGCACTTTTGCCATGTTCCAATGTCATTTAAAGACAGACTGATATTGTTACAAACGCACAAAGAATGTAAAGACCAACACAGTTATTATAATATTGATCACTGATATTTCAAATAATGTTGAAAATATGGAATAAAATATTATTAATTAATTTCAGGTGTTTTATAGTTTTTATATCATTGAATGAGAAATAAATTATCTCCAAATATTGTTTCTTGTATTTATTCAAATAAACAATACTGGTTTATTTATGTTGATATTGTTAAATGTTTAGTCTAGTGGTTCCCAACCTTTTCGAGTCATTCTCCACTTTTGTCAATAAGATTACTAATATTCCCCCCTTCCATTTATTAAGTTGCAACAAAGAATAATTTTAAATAATAACTTTATTTTGCATATAATTAGACAGCTTCATACTAAGAATTAGTTTAATTTTATAATTGTACAGCTGCTGCTGTGTATTTGTTACTCAAAGAAAGCAAGTGGAAATAATTAGAACACATCATTTGAAATTCCAATTTATTACAAAAAGAATAAGAATTCTGCTATCGTAACTGATATACACATCAATGTGTTCTCTGTTCTTGTTTTTTTTTTGCTACTAGTTCTTTAATTTGTGGGTCTATTGGTGAGAGAGCACATTTTAAATCCTTCTCAACTTGGAGCTTATTTCGAGCCTTTGACTTGATAGATAGAAGTGCAGAAAACCCTATATCTCTAGACTGGACTTTTATTTTTACCTAATAGCCTTATTCCCCCCTTTGACACCCAAATTCCTCCCTGGGGGGAATTCCCCCCCGGTTGGAAACCACTGGTCTAAAGAGTCTTCTTCATTATCATTGACTGACATAATAATCTTATTGAGCTGAAAAATATCTAACAGATCTGTGAGTAGAAAGGTACCATATTTGATGGCATATAAGACCCCCCCCCTTATTTCAGCAGGGATATCAAGAAAAAAATGCTTTCCCTAATTTCCTCTCATTTGTCACTCAGTTTTTAAACTCCTCAAGTTTTGGCTAATGTGGGGCTGGACAACAAATGTTACGTTTAACTTTTGGGCCATTTCGAGCGGGAGGGGGGGGTCTTATATGCCAAATACATTAATTTCTGGGTCAATGTGTTTTGGAAGAATTTAGGCAGCATTAATTACATAAGTATGTAGAGAGATAAAAGCATATTCATATATAGATAATAAAGGATGAAGGTAAAAACATCAACATCTTTAGTATCTATAATACTGCTATTGATACTACATTAGATACCTCATTTCAGACTAAAAAAACAAACATAAGCTCATATACAAAATAAGGTATACAAACTGTGAAAAGGAAATCTATTGGTAAGACAAAAATCTGTTTTACAAACAGGCTTACACAACAAAGTCAGCAAATAGACTAGTCACTTTCTAATATCTTTTCATATATGCAATTTCATTACTTTTGTTATATTTTCAATATTGATGTCGAAGCCGGATTAAGATTTTGTAGGCTCCTGCGAGACCCCATGTAATATTTTCAAAAAGAAAAAGAAAATTTATTTTTACAAGACTAACAAAAATTCAAATTCAAACATTTGCTTCACATAATTTCTTGGAAACAAATTTCTCAAAAAAAATCAGTAAATTGTAAGTTCTTGAGAGCATTGTTTTCAATTGCTATGAAAGAAAGTATGTTTTAGTCATTCTTAGATGTCATAAACTGTCATACAATATAGATGTATGCAGTACAGTGTTTCATTATGCCGTAGTATGTTTACAACAAATATATATACAGTGCCAGCAGCAGCCCAGGATCTCATAATGCGGTACTGTATATATACAATATATTAATTGAACCCTTTTTAAAATATATAATTTAGAGTACTTATACGTCGATTCAGCAATCACAAATGAAATAACATTTCATGTAATCTCTGGAGGCCTTCCAGTTGACTGAGACCCCATGGCTCCCTAAAGCCCATACCTTAATCTGACACTGGTTATTCATTTAAACATATTAAATTTTTAAAATAATAAAAATGTCAAGAACATAATCTCACTTATTGCTTTTAGAAGCACACTTTATTAACAAAAAATACTTATTGATACTCCATATTGGATTAAAAGAGAAATGATATTCAATTAATAATTCTTTGTCACATATTTGGTGGGGCACCCCTAAAATGTTTTGATTATTTAGTTGTGACTTTTCTTCCTATTACGTTTTTTAGGTAGCTCAGGGTAACGCTACATTGTTGGTTCCTTGACTTTTATTCCAGGATTCTTTTTTGAATATATTGTTGTGCAAAAAAATTAAATATTTGCTTAAAAAATAATTTTTAAAAGATTTTTTCCTAAAAACTTGTGGGCGTAAAAATCTTGTGTTATGCAATCTTTTTTCCTGTGACAAAAGTATGTGCGCACTTTTGAATTCGACATTGCCAGTATTTCAGGCCAAAGGAATTTTTGCGCGCCTTCACATTTGCCCCCCATCTTTCTACGCCACTGCCTGAGACTCAAGTTATAGCTCTTATCTGTTGCAGTTTTCTCAATAGTTATGCATACATCATCCTCAGATTCATTTTAGCCTAACAGTATTTACAAAAATATTTTTTAAATTACTAATATTTTGGTTAACAATTTTTTTTAAAATTATCATCATCATTATTTGGACTCATTGAGTTTTCACACCATTAGTGACTGGTGGCTTTCACTGGAAATCAAGTGACAGCAAGTTTTCTCAATATTCCAGGACTCTCTTCAGTATTTTAGCTGATTGATCTGGTCTTCAGAGGATTTTATGTGTTTCACTCTCTAGAACAAATTCAGGCATATAACATTGGTCACTTAATTGTCATATCATTATACTGCCTATCCAATACACTTTTCTGCTTTTTCAATATGATTAAGATATATGCATTATTGAATTTTATACTGGGAATATTATTTTATGGTCTCACTATAAAAAAACTATTTTAAAGTAATCTAAGGGAGATAACTTAGATATTTCTTTCTGTTTTAGTTTTTATTGGCATGCAAATATGTTTTCATTTCCTCTACCATGCATAAGAATATCTTTATTTTTAGATTCACTTATTCACAAACAAATATGAAAAAGAAAAAAACAATGAAAAAGAAAGAAAGAATGAAAAATGAGTAGGAATGAAAAAAACAACAACACGAATATCATTCATAAAAGTAAATTTAATGGTCTAATGGAATAAAGCATCCTGTTTTTATATGGCTTAAGACAACAACAACATGACAAGTATTTTACTGTCCACTAACATGTAGGTGCGTGTGTATGTGTTTGTGTTGGTTAGTATTAATGTGTGTCTGTTAGTATGTGTGTTAGTATTAGTCTGTGTTTGTGTCAGTATTAGTGTGTGTATGTGCTAGTGTTAGTGTAGTGTATTACTCAGTGTGTTAGTATTAGTTTGTTGCAGTATTAGTCAGTGTTAGTGTGTGCTAGTGTAGAGAGTTAATGTGTTGTTAGTGTGTATGTGTGTACGTGCGTGTGTTAATTTTCCCCAGACATTTAATTAGATTTGTAGCTCTGAATCTGACCATAATAGATAGTTGTTTTGTTTTTTTGTCACTTGTTAGTTTTATAGTTTAAAAAGATGGTCACAGTTGAATTTCTTTTCGATCCATCCAGATGAATGAAAGAACAAACGAATAGGTAAATGAATAAATGAAGGAGTTGATTTGGTGAATTATCCTAATGCAGCCATTCTCAACTGGGGGCCATATGGCTCCCCTGGGGGTCCTGGCACATTTGAAGGGTGCCATAGACTGAAATAATAAATAAATGGTAAAGTTGGATGACTTAACTGTCAAAAATGGTTTTGACTGATCACTGCTGAAGAAGCTAATTTTATTTTATTTTTATTAAATGAAGTATTGTAAACCATTTTTATTAATTTGTGACTACTATTTACATTCATCCTAATTTTTGGTTTGTTTAATCAGTAAGGCCAGCATCGGCAGTGTTTTTGTTTTGATTTTAGTAATAAAAAAAAAGCGATCAATTATATTATTATTTAATTTTTATTTAGACAAAGTATTGTAAACTATTTTTATTAATTTTTATCTACTATTTACCTTCACCTTAACTGTAGTTGTTTTTTTAATTACAATTCAACTTGGTTTTAGTAAAAAAGCTATTATTATTCGTTTATTGTAAACTACTTTACACATTGTGATTTTTTTTAAAAACTACTAAAAATTAAGATAGGGGTAAATAAGTCAAAAATTGGTTTACAACATTTTTTTTACTTTCGTACTAAGCTGGCACGGCAAATGACTGTTTGAATTTTAGTAAAAAAAACTATTATTTTTTTTTTTATTAAATCAAATAAAATAAAATAATCGTTTTTAACTAAAACTCAAACAGTCATTGCTGTGCCAGCTTAGTACAAAAGTTAAAAAAATGTTAGCTTTAGCAGTGATCGGTGAAATCAGTAATGATCCAATCTTGATAGTTAAGTCGTCTAACTTTGCCAAATAAATTTCTGTCTTTCTGTTTGTGTTGTATTCCTATTTGATAGGGGGCCCTGGAATCTGAGTAGATCTCTTAAGGGGGTTGTAGCCAAAAAAAGGTTGAGAATGGCTGTGCCTAATGGTACACCCAGACAAAAGGAAAGCTGTTCACATGATTCTTTATTGGCACAATATTTTGGACTAGACTTTCCTTTCCTTTTGTTGGACCAATTCACTTGTCCTTCAATCAATTATCGGAGGAACATTGAAGAGAAAAAGAAAATGAAACAGTTCACATTTAAAAGCGTCTTTTGCAACAAATTAATACACTCGATTTGTGCTCAATGGTTTTGCATATTGAACATCAGAGAACTACCAATGAAAATGATTTAAGCTGAAGTCAGTTGTTTTCAGGGGATTTAGTCCCCTTTGACCAGCAAACGCACCAACATTTGGTTTCGAATTAAAACAGTACTGACTTAAAATATCTTTATTTGATTTTTTATTAGATGAAGCATTGTCAACCATTGTCATTAATAATTTTTGACTAGGATTTTCTTTCTTCTTAATTTTAGTTGATTCTCATTGCAATCACTCAGGCTGTCAGTCTGCAGCAGTGAGTAAACAGCACAGATCGGAAATAAAGGATAAGCTCTTAGTGAGACTTGAACTCACATCCCTTTAGCCTTAGGGAAGCCTGGTTATCTGTACCAGCTGCTCTTACCAATTGAGCTACGAGAAACCTACAGTTTGGCAGAAGATCAAATCTAACCTTTAAACCTACTCTTCATCCTCCCCGATCTCTCGGCACCATATTTGTTATTGTTTTAATAGTAGTAATATCATCATTGTAGTAATAGCAGTAATATCATCATGCTATGCTAAAAAGTTATGAGGATAGTCTAAAAGTGTTAGGGTTAACATCATTAGAAAATTGTTAGAAAATAGGTGGAATCAGGGAGACTTAATAGAAAAGATTAAGATTATGCATGGTTTAGAATTAGCAGACCCTGATGTATTTTTTACTAGAAGGGGATACAAGGGACTGAAAGGTCACACATATACAGTAGAAGCAAATAGAAGTAGATTGAATATCAGAAAATTCTTTTTTAGCAATAGAGTGGTAGGATTTTGGAATAGATTACCAGAATGTGTAGTGCGATCAACAGATGTAAATGATTTTAAGAAGAATTATGATGTTTATTACACCACTGCAAAGGTTTAAGGCCCTAGATATTGTGAAAATATGATTGTTATGATGTGTGCTTGTATATACAATTTGTATACTTTTTGTTCACACTAAAATAAAATGTAAAATACACAAAAAAATGTATAATTCACCAAATGTCTGTCCGTATGTGACAGTGAAACTCAGGAACCACACAAGATATCCCCATGAAATTTTATATGTGTGTACTAATTGGTTTTGAAAAATTCCAAAACTTTACAAGTTTTTAGTGGGGGTTCAATTTACAATCTAAGTATTATGCTAAACTGGACTCTTACTTTGTGGCCAATTTTGTTCACACTGATCTAAAGATTTACTATTACTTTAATTCAACAAATGTTTGTCCATCCGTCTGTGTTAGCATATTTTAAGGACAGCTAAAACTATGACCACTAAGTTTTCTGTGGTTACTAATGGAACCCCAGAGCATGTTTTTCATTCATTAGTATTTGAAAATTATTTAAATGAAAAATAATAGTACGGGGTCTGTGTTTATGCTTACCCCAATAATAATGATATCATTTCCATATATGTATGTATCTATCTATATAATACTAAAAGTCTGATTCTGTTTATCTGTATGTGACCAAAACAGTGCATTGTAGCCAGAAAGAAGGTAAAGGTATTGGGGCCAAAGTCTTTGGTTAGGCCATCTGTAAGAACTAGCTGAATATCTGCCCATAGGGTGGGTTTTCAGCAAGTTATCTTTATTTCCAATTTACTCACTGCTGTAGACTGGTTGTGATGAAAAGCAACTAAAATTATGATGAAAAAACTACAAGTCAAAAATTATTAATAATAATGACAGACTTAAAATGCCTCATTCTACAATTCAGATGTCGATTTCAAAAATATTTTAGACTTTGTATAACTGTCCGATCAACGTGTTCATCTTCGTATGTGTACGTCTCATTCAGGATTTTCTCAAATGGTTCACCACTGATGAGACTTTGGATGGCACCAACAGACAATGTCAAACTGAAAAATAATTTTTTTCAAAATTAACAAAAAATTAATTGTAAACAATTAAAGTAATAATAAATGTACTTAAAGCAGGTTTTATACGGTTAAATTACTTTGATTTCTACCAACAGAAAAATTTAAACTCTTTAATTAAACATTTTCCAAAAATAAAGTGTCATGACCTCTGGACAACAGGAGTTGTTTTGTGCTGCTTGTCTAGACAGTTAACCTTGGGGTCATCTCAGCGTCTCGAATTTGCCATGCTTTTAAGTAAATTCACCAGTCAGAGTCAACTTGTGGACGAGCCTATTTGGCGTCTCCTAAATCAGGTCATATCTAAAGATACACTAAATCTTCTAAATGCTAACCACACTCTATTCTATTTTTCCTCCCTATTGTCTCAACTACTAACCAGTAATAAAGCCACTAACTAATGCTAATACTTAAGAAGAAACAGATGAACTGAAAGAATTGACTGATCACCTTAGAAAAAAAAGGTAGGTTTTTTTTTATATATATTGTTTGACTTCATGACTTCATTCGAAGCCCAAGTCATCACATAAAGTAGCCCCTATAGAAATAGGATTCAATGAAAATTAGTTAATTTAATGATTACTTAACTGGATTTTGAAAAAATATTACTTACTTTTTTCCTCTGTTAGGCCTTGTACCCAAGCTTAGTAAATATCTACATGACTGAGAAGCAGTTTTTGTTTTTAAACAGATTTTTTAACAAATATATTGATCTTGTTAAGAAAATGTAGAGTTATTTTAAGGTCACTTGATGTGCCCAAAAACAATGTCAAAACACACAACACAGCTTGTGTGCAGAAGTTCACAGAGAAACAAGTCCGGAACAAACAATCCGGTAAACTGTCACTGGAAGTACACCGCTGAGTGCAAAAAGACTGACACACCGTCTAACACGGTTACTTTCCGACAATCTCTCTTCAAAGAATTCACTCACATCCACTTTCATGAATCCGTTACGAATCATGATCTGCCACGTTCTGCCCTTGCCTCTTTCGTGCACCCAAAAGTAGCTAGCAACTTTTCACGTATTCAAATTAAGCTGGCATAACATATGGGCACATCACTGATAAAAACTGCTCCTTTTGCGTGCATGCATTTCACTTACATTGCAAATGCATTTACAGCAGGCATATGCATGGGGACGTTTAATCCATAATTCTTTTTTGTCACAAAAAAGAAAATATTTTTATTTGTAAAGATATATTTTTAGTGAAATCAGTGAGCCTCCATTTTTCTGGGTGGTTTTCCCACCATTTCTTCCGTAATAAGGAATTGTTATTTGAAGTTGCTTAACAAACAAATGTCATGCAAGTTTATTAACCCTTTTGAGACTCCTGGGACACTCTAGGTCCAAGGTTTCTATGACTGCTTGGGTATATATGTCCCATAGATTTCTTTTAGAAGTCTACTGGGACATTTCAATTCAGGCATTAAGCACCTTAGTAGGTTAGTCTTGAAAGGGTTAACAAATGTGATGTAAAGCTGAAAACGTAACTGAAATCAAGTAAAAGTGAGAAACTAGAAAAGTATTAGCAATTCTTACCTTCTTGAAAATATATAATATTTTAGCTTGAAAAAATATAAGAATTTCTCCAGATTTGTGGTTTCTTCATCTGCAACAAAACAAGACTCAAATTTGAGGAAAAGTAATAGAAATTTCCAATGAACAAAGAATTGGAAGTAATTAACTAAATGGCTTTAGAAAAAAAGAGTGAAATACAATTAATAACTAGCATTCCAAAGGAAATTATGAATCACTGCCACCTATATGTGCTTCTTTTTACCTTGTAAATTAAACAGTGGTGGTAGGCAGTGATCAATAGTCCAAATTCTTTTAAAAATAAGTGAGAATGCTGCTCGACACAAACTAAGGGATCAATTTGGTATAAACTCACAATGTAAATTGAAGCCCACACTAAAAACCTATTTTGGGGGAGAATTTTCAAAAAACAAAAAATATATTTTCCCTATTCATTGAGGAAAGTGTGTGTGCAAAATTTCAAGTTTCTACTATGAACGGTAAGGGCTGGGCAAAGTCCAGATACATAGATAGATACATAGATACATATGGTAGATGTGATTAGACAATGTGGAAGAAAAAAAATGTATTATTATGAAGATAAGCCTTTATGCATTTTGTTGTTGCAAACACCTTCATCAGAAGAAATTTGAACATAGCAAAAGAGTGTTGCTATCCATGTTGGGAGGTTGAAATGAAACAGAATCATATAAATGTCAGAACACATGAATAACCTAAACCCAGCAACAGTACTTAAACCAGTGTTGTGGGTAGCAGTGATTAATTGTATAACCTATAACTTCCCTATAGAATGAATGCACAATGATAGATATCTGTTAATACTTACTTGGCATAAATGAAAATGGCTTCTCGTGCCAGC
Organism: Architeuthis dux; assembly: GCA_006491835.1. Taxonomy (NCBI): domain Eukaryota; kingdom Metazoa; phylum Mollusca; class Cephalopoda; order Oegopsida; family Architeuthidae; genus Architeuthis; species Architeuthis dux. The sequence goes on along the minus strand of VCCN01000353.1, from coordinate 10,233,667 downwards.
GAGGCCGATTGCAAGTTGCTGTATTCATATTCCATTCAGTTTTGTTCACATATGTGTACATATAGCCAGCTGGTATATCTGACACTGTGTGAACAATATGGAACTCTCCAGTCGGAACCTACAATAAAAAGACATTAAAGATTAAAATATGATCAATTATGACAATCTCTGCATTATGATACTACAGGGAGTTTGAGTGTTGTCTGTCAATTCTTTTTTGCAGAGAATGTTGCAAGAACAAAATGTTTTACATCATTGACTGATATGTTCACAACATATAAAAAGGTATCACTTTAACATCACCCACCTAGCCATCTACTCCCTTAAAGCAGTCTAAGGGGAGAAATACTTTATTCTATTGACAAAGTTGAAGAAGATATTGTTCACTCATATGAAATAAAGAATTTGCATATCTGATCCAATTGAGTGTTTCATCACACTAGTCACACTTAGTTTATACTTTAAAAGGCTGATTTGTTGTAACCAGCAAATAGCTGGCAACAGAGGGAGAATGACGGCTTGGAACATGCTGTCAGTCATCGATTATGTATAAAAAATGAGAAAGATTAAAGTGCGTATCAAGTAAAAAGAAAACTTCATATAGCTCATCGCAGTACCTGTAGCCCAGGAGCCCACAAAATCTTAATCTGGCATTGCTTATAAGTTACCTTAGTACATACAAGTCTGTACTTATCTATAATATGTGTAAAACATTCATTATTCTATAGATTCTGGCCTCGGGATGAGGTCTAAATAAACATGTTGAATCTTTATTTGCAGTACTATTCATGAAGAATGTCAATTGAATCACTTGTCAGTACAAAGCTTAGATGGAAAAGTAATAGAAATCACAACAAAGCAAAACATTTTGGATCTGAAGAAAAATGTCTCAAGACCAAAGAAAAATCTGATCAAATTTATATCAGGCACCCTAAAAATTGTCGAATTGGAAAGGGACACATTTTGCCACTACATTGGATTTGTTCGAAGTTACCTATTTTTTTATTGAATGTAAGTAACTTCTAACTTATCCGGTGTCGAGGCAAAATATTTCCCTTTCCAATTCAACAATTTTTAGGGTGCATGATGTAAACTTGATCCCAAATATCTATAACACAAACATTGTTACATCAGGTGGGCTTTGACACTTCACATTGTTACAATTAGGATGATGATGATGGTGATGTTGATGATTAAATAAAGAAACAATACCTTAATGCTGTCCCCCTTTTTAAGAGTGTAGTTCTGCTTCTGGTTGACAATTTCTACGACCACCGAACCTCGCAGGACAGTCAAGCGGCCGTGCACCAAATCATCCGAAACAAAATTCTCCAAGTGATAACCTGAAATTTTAACAAGTCATTTTGAAGCAGTTTCTATATATATATATATATCTTCATACACAAACTAATTGTTCATAAGGATAAAAACAAAACAAAGATAGTCACTCAATAGAAACCGTCAGATGAACAATGTCTTTTGGCAGCATCGCGTGTTGGGGGTGATCAATTAAAAAATTTGGAAAAGGGGTGATAAATGAATAAGCTACTTCTTGTTGGGCAGTGATCACTAAAAAAAAGTCTGAATTTTCAAAAAAAACGAAGTAACCTATGTTGAGAGTTTTGTTGAGAGTTTTGATTTACAGTTTCTAAAAGAAAACGACTAACTCTAAGGATGGAAAATGTTAGAAGTCGAATTAATTAAAAATATGAAATTTAAAACTATTAATAAGATTTTGGTTTTACCTGGGAAATCCAAGATGAATGTGACTTCTCTTTCGGGATTCTTTTTATGAATTGATTCCGTTATTTTCTCCATTTTGCTTCTCCAGTCTGAAAGTTGTGCCTGTAGTGGGAGAATCCATTCTGTTGTCTCGAATGGACTCCATTCAGCTTGGAGAATATCTACCTTTGGATTGAAGATCCTGGAAAGACAAAAAGTAATAATAAAGAAAAAAGAAATCTCAAAATTTCCAATACATGTATTTCATGAAACGTGTTCTTATGTTCACATCATCAGGGTAAATGCTACTATACAATGCTGCTGATACTTTTGGTACCCTTGCCATTACCTTCCTTCTGCCTCATTACTTTGACCAGTCGGTAGTGGCGGAGATGTACTTTTCATCCGGTTATGTTGAATGGTAGTAATTGTTCGAGCTGGGTTTGGAATTATTCCTCAACATTGTCAGTTCGTTTTGGTCAGATTGTTGTGGTGGGGGTGTACACATTCTTACCCTTTCTAGCTAGTAGTGGTAGTAGAGGCTACGTATTTTCCAGTTTCCATGGCTATGTTCACTCGCTTACGCATCTCACTACTTAAATTACTGTAGTTACTGTCTTATTGACCCAGAGAAGTCAACTCTCAGGGAATCAATAGTACCAAATACAGAAAATATATATATATATATATATATATATATGGTGTACAAAAGGATAAAGGTTATCCGACATAATGATGCGTGGAGACTCAGAATAATTTGCAAGAAATTTATTTAATACTTTAACATGTTTCGACTTATTAGGTCATTTTCAAAAGGAAAATCGGAGAAAGCATGTTGTCATGTCTGCCCTAACCGAGGTTTCTGACTAAATGAAGAATTTTTGGTAGTGAGTAGTACTGGTAAATCTCACTGTCTAGAGAGAGAGAGAGAGAGAGAGTGTGTGTGTGTGTGGCTACATTTTATCAGTGATATGGCATTTGGTGACCTCAATGTATTGACCTCAGTATTATTGGGTTATCATTGAACGAAAGGGGAGAGGAAGTCTGGACTCATACTAAGTTAAAACTTAATAAGTAGACACAAATTTTTTTTTTTTTTTTCACCAGGGGTGTGATTTGGACCTGGGCTTGAAAATGCTCAGGCTGCTATTCTGGCGAGTCAATCCTACACTTGTACTTATGAACAAACTACCAGAAATAATTTTTGACAGCGTTTTATAATCAAAACATGCGTCTTCAATGGTAAAATGTGTAACCCGCTTGTAATTGGTATGTTTGTTTGTTTATGTGTGTTTTCTTCTTTCTTTTGGGGTTTGTGAAAAAATCTGCTTATTCCATTGACATGTTTCGCCATGGGGACCGACTTCTGCAGAATGCAAAAAATATTACAAGCAGGGACACATTTATAGGCACCGATCAGCTGTTGAGGTGTTATCAGTTCTTTGTAGATGTTATCAGTCCCCAGTTCTTTAGGCAAAAATGTTATGCTTTTTTCTTTGTAGAAAGCCAAGAAAAAACTTAAGAACAAAATTTACGAATTTTAATTAATTACGTTTTTAAAATAGTGTGTCGATCGTCAAAAGTCCAAAGTAAAATTTAAAAATAACATAACATTTACTTTAAATCAACATATGTTTAAGTTTATGCTGGCAAAAGCAGCCAGTCAGTGTTTTAAATGACACAAAACTCTATATAGCATGTGGACACTTTATTCTTGCAACCGGTGTGAAGACCACTCTCAAAAATCCTTTGGATGAATCAAATTTGGGCCCTTGAAAACATTATTGTGCCGAAAGTTCGTTATGGTCCACGTGTTCGGCGAATTTATCGAACTTTGTTCGCTAAATCCTAAGCTAGTTCGTTATAGCCGAAATTCGTTATATATTGAATATATATTCTGTTCATTCGTTTAACATTGAACATCACTTGTCCTTTTCTCACTCCCCTTCACTCTTTAGTTGAAACATTTACTGATTACATTGTCGCTATGACAACGCCTCTTCTTTATCCACCTTACTGACATGACATAAGTTCACTTAGAATTTCATTCATAAACAGATGCTCAACTATACGACTTATAAAAAGGCCATCTAAACAATGTATTGTTTCGCTACGTTAGTTAGGATTGATGATTGGAATCAAACTCTTAATTACTACACCAACTAACAATACGAAACATATTCTCCAATACCCACCATTTGAAACAAAAAAAAACTCTATTGAAACGAATTGATTCAATATTTTCTTTTCCCTAAGAAATCCACCCATTTTTTCATGTGGATTAACAAAAATAAGCTGTCAAAAAAAAAAACGTCAAGGCGTTCGAAGTGGTTTTTAGATCCAACAGGACGGGCGTTGTCATAGCGACAATGTAACCAGTAAATCTTTCGACTAACGAGCGAAGGGGAGAGAGAAAAGGACAAATGATGTTAAATGTTAAACGAATGAACAGAAGACAGAAAATTAAGATCAATGGTCCGACTCATTTGAAATTGAAAAGGGAGTGCGGTAGCCGGGAGCCCTAGAGCATCCCTCACACAACTCGTCGCATTTCGAGATGGCTTTGGTCGAGGCTGCAACTCATCAGGTTGTTTCGGTGGTTAACCTGTCAAAGAACGAACGGTTGAGAACGGCGGTGGAGATTTTTAATAAATCTCCAATCATTGTTCAAGGAGAAATTCTGAAGTACATTAATATCATTTTGTTGAATACAGAAATTAAGAAGAGGGGAATAACGAAAATTGGCAATTGGGTCCTCCGTTTGGCCACGAATGGACACTTGAAACCTTTGACAAAAATTCTGAAGGCTAATAACTATTTGCCCGATATTCTCAATTATTCCAACAAGTGGGAGGAATTTGACGAAAAATGGGGCTTTGACATGTGCATGACATGGAATTCTGACACCCCCCTCCTAGTAGCTATCAGAGCTGGTCATGCACAAATTGTCATGTTTTTGCTAATGTGTGGGGCCGACCCAACTTTAGAGTCTTGTGTTGTGAGTGGGAGTCACGTGTATCATGATGCCTTGCGATTGGCCAGAAAACGGGGGAATCCAAAAATGGTTTCCTTAATCAATGTCGCAATTCCTTACTGGTCAAGGTGTCAGTATTCTCATGCTGGAAGCACCAGAGATTTTTCAACTCCCAATAGACCTAAATCATCAACTCAACTCAGGGAAGCTGTAGAAAATTGGCGAACAAAAAACGTCATACAATTTTACTAACATTGTGCTGTGGTCAGTGTTTTCAACTCAAAAAATATTTTCGCGCTAGTTTGACTGCCAAAAAGCGCTAAAAAAAAAGCCCTAAACTTTTTAAATAACCCAAAACCACCAAAAATACACAAAAAAATGGTCAGAAATTGGCCGAAAACGGCCAAAATGTTTTAAGCGCAAACGCTTTTTGCACTGCCAAAACAAGAAACACGCTGAATCTAGCAACACTGATTCTGACACTATCATAGTTTCGCGGAACAGATCTGAATGCGCTTTCTGCGGCCTTTAGTAAGATCAACGTGTAGTATCTGCTCTACCACGTCAGCGAAACAGCATTAACTTCCCGTTTTCAATTTGAAACGTATGATTGTATTTTAATTTTCTTCTTGTATTTCACAATACAATAATTTACATAAAACACAATAATTTAATTTTTTGAAAATACAAAAGATACAATTTATTTTTATTTATGCGCAATTTTTAACATCGGGTGTACGCTGGTATGAAATTTGAACACACCCGCACACACTTTTATTTAAAAGTCACCGTGACGTTATAAGAAAACAATTAAAATACAATAATAACATTTAAAATTGAAAACGGGAAGTTAATGCTATGTTTCGTTAGTGAGAACAGACACTACACTTTGATCTTTAACTAAAAGGCCGCAGAAAACGCTACGATCAGGACTACGAAACTAGGATTGTGCCAAAATATTTCCTGACTTTATTTCCCTAGCCAGAAACCAAAGTTATGACTTTTTGAAAAATATTTCAAATCAATCCGACTTATTGAACTGTAATTTTAAAGAAATTTTGGCAATTGACTTTAAAACAGTCCAATTCTACCTTAAAATGAAAATTTGTTTTTATCTTTTTTTTAGCAAAAATAAGAAAAAAACTTTTTTTTAAAATCGTAGTTCGGGTTTTCATGTTCATTGATTTAAAAATTCCTCCAATATTTAACTAACTTAAACTCGTTTTTTCTTCTTCCCCAATAATAATGGGACAATTTATGGGTAGATCCTGTTCTCGTTGAGGTTAATTTATTAAAAGAAAAGAAAGAGTTGTTTTTGTAATTTATTTTGATTAATAATTTACATCGTGACTAAAAACATTTCTTGTTGATCGTTGTCAGGCGAAACTAATCGTGAAACTGAAATCGAAAATGAGGCTATGTACCTTGTTCACTTATTTCCAAGCGGACTACCGGGAGCGAAGAAGAAGAAACGGCGACGATTCCGTTCATCTGAATAAAGGATTGATTTAATTTATTAATGAAGGAAAGAAAAGTGGTTTTTATAATGTTTAGTAATTTATAACTTTACTAAAAATATTTCTTGTTGATTTTTTGTCAGGCGAAACTAATCGTGAAACTGAAATCGAAAATGAGGCTGACTTTATTTACCAATCTATTTCCACACGGAAGTAACGAACCGGGAGCGAAGAAGAAGAAACGGTGCCGATTCTGTTCATAGGAAGAAAGGATTGAACTAACGGTAATCCTTGCTCCTACGTTCGTAAAATACCATCGTTCAAATTTTGTTGGGTGATTTCCTATTTTACGTACGTAAAATGAAAGGAACCACTGCTTACACGAATTATCTCCCCTTTACTATCCTATTTTAATTGTACGTTTGTAAATAATTCTTTATTCCCCAAAAAGTAATTTTTATTAACGCATTTTAATTTTATTAACATAAAAACACAAAGATTTTCCAGATATACACCTAAAATCAAAGAAATATATTGCATGTTATTAAATTACTTATTTTATTAAAAATATTGCTTACTACTACGAATTAAAAAATATTACTTATGTTTTATTAAAAATCATCAAAATAGCAATTTCTGACATCTAGACGGTCTATTGCGTAAGGTCTAATCTCGAGTAGACCTTACGCAACCAAAACATCTGGAATTCTGATGAAAAACATCTAAATTTGCAACACTGACTAAAATTAACTAAGTCTTTAAAATTGGGTGGTAGTATTATACACGAGTGTAAAAATAATTATATATATAATATTACTGATTTTTAGCTACAAAAAGTGGGGGTCACATATTATATTCGAGATTGCATTGTACCCGAACTCGAGTAAATAAGGTCGGGTAAACTGCACAATCTGAGAAAAGGGGAGATAATTTTTATTTTACGTACGTAAAATAGGAAATGACTTTTTGTAATTTAAGGGATTGTTTTGGTGCATCTCCGGTTCTGTCTTCTGATAGATAAAGCGCCCCCACCAAAATTACTTGCGAAATGTTTGTTTTTAAAACGTTGTTCGAAAAAGCAAGATTCATTTTTCTTTTTAATTTAAGTTTAAGATTTTCAAAGAATTTAATCTATTTAAAAAAATATTTTTTGATATGTTAATCCAAACACCTGAAATGTTGCTTTTGTATAATGAATTCATTTTAAATGTATTTAATAAAGGGAAAGATAAGAGTCCAATTTAGCATTATAGTTACATTGTAAATAGACCCCCACAAAAAAAAACTTAAAAAATGAACTTTTCAAAACGTACAAATTTCCCAAGGAAACGAAGATCTTATGGATTGAAGGCAAAAAAATTACATGTGAAAAATCTTTTTCTATTTTTACAAGGTTAATCCAGATACCTGAAATAAAACGAAAATGAAATACATTTTTATCAGAAATACTAAATCTACAATCACCATCGTACTAATTTTAGAAAGAAAAATGGATCATGTTCCCATCAAGCACCCTAAATATTTGCAAATCAAAAAGGATGGATTTTTCCTTGACACCGGTGACGTCACTGAAATGTCAACAGTGTTGATATCGAAGAAAATACTAGGCTGAACTGGTGTTAATTTTTTTCGGAAGAAAGTATCTTAGTAACTTCAAAAGTTTTTTAAAACAACCTGTTTTTCATTTTTCGGGAAGAAAGTATCTTAATAACTTCGAAAGTTTGTTAATTTAAAAAAACAAAATATTATAAACAACCTATTTTTTATCGAATAAATAGTTTGTTAGTTTAAAAAAAACAAAAAAACCTGTAAGTAACTTCGAACATTTCAGAGACAGACTAGCAACAGCAGTTCAGCCTAGTATTTTCTTCGATATCAACACACGGACTTTGTTTATCTTGGTAACACTGCTGACGTTTCAGTGACGTCACCGGTGTCAAGGAAAAATCCACCCTTTTCCATTTGCAAAAATTTAGGGTGCTTGATAGGAACATGATCCAGAAAAATTAACCAATACTTTTGTTAATGATATAGTATCAAAGAAAGACCCATTCAGTTGTCTCCCTTTGTTTTTCGGCCAATCAAAATTTAGTGAAACAGTGTTAGGGCAAGTGTAATTCAGGATTGTGAACTGAACCAACATTTGACAAAATCAACTTGTATGCATTTCATCCTTATAAACTTAAGCATTTCTGCCCAACCGTGGTTGATTTCGCCAATGGTGATGTATTTCAAAAGAATGCCAAAATCATCTAGACGCAACCAAAAACATCAGGATTTTGATGAAAAACATCTAAGTTCTTTGAAGTAAACTAGAATCGGAGCACGGGGGAGATAACTTTTATTTTACGTACATAAAATAGGAAATTACCGTTTGTTGTTTTCACGCTAAAAATACTGTTTTGTTCAAATCTTGTTGTTTTCACGCAGATATGAGTCGTGGTCGACCAGCAGCCGCAACTTATGTTATTCTACCCGAGGAAATACTTTCTAGAGATTCAATCCTTGAGGCAGATCCGATAAATTACCCAACTATTTTTAACATCACAAACGACCAGGAAAGGCTCAACGAGTGGCTGGTTAGACACCGCCTCATAGGCAATTCTCTGGACTGCAGTAAATGCAAACTTCTCATGTCCTACGTCAAAAGAACGGATATTTCCGATGGGAGGACATGGCACTGCAAGTTATGCAGAAATAAAAAGTCAATTCGGGTTGGCTCATTTTTTACGCCATCAAACTTACCTCTGCGCAAGATTTTGCTAATTATCTACGGTTGGGCCCGCGATTATCCCCTAAGTGATATCGCATTTGACGCTGAAGTGAATGAAACCACTACGATCACCGATTGGGACAACTATTTAAGACAGATTTGCTCCAAAAAAAGAAGGACTTTTAATTCAGTTATTGCGTTAATATCAGATAAATATGTTGTATAGATATACTTTTTCTTTTTTCTACCATATTGTACACACAACGTAGGACCAAGGATTTTTTACCATTTTACCATGGAACAAGGACACGCCTTGAAAAAGGTTGTTCTAGACGATACAAACCCGGTGAAGCAATTGTTTGGATTGGATATTTATGATATTTTATGAACAAAGTTATTCAGGAAAGACGGTTTGGCACTATCAGAGGACTGGGGTCTGAACAAATCCCTTATTAAATTTTACTCCAGTGATTGCCAAAATTCATTAACTTCAATTTTAAACGATATCAGGCAAAGTTTAACTTTGAGGCTGTCAAAAATGGATCGTTTGATTTTCAGCTATCACTGTAGTCTTTTCAAAAGAAGCTAACATTTCTTTTTTTGTACTCAATTTTTTTTGAAAACGTTGATTTTGTGCCAAACTCGATATATATAGCTTGATTTAACTTTTTTCAATATTTTTTTAAACAAACATTTTTAAAATGTTAAAAAATAAAAAATAAGGACATCCCAACCTCGGCTTTTTAGGTTTTGATAGCCCGAAGGAAGTTATGTACACTTGAGAAAAACAAGAGATGACGAGGACAAAGTAGGGAATAAGTACCCCGAAACGGACACATTTTGCCTCAACACCAGTTGACGTCACAGAAATGTCAGCAGTCTTATCAAGATAAATAAATACATATTTTTTAAGGAAGATCACAGTTTTAACTTTGCATGGACCGTTTTTTGACAAGTTTAAATCGAAATTAATAATCTCAAACTTTTTTCAAACTTTCCTTCATCCAGTCCAGAACAATTATGAGCAAAAAAGAAAGAAAACAGAAACATTTTTAGAGTTTTTTATGTTTACATCACAATATTGTTTAAATGCTTAAAATGGGCGCTATTCCTCATAATTCTGAATATAGTAAAACACAAAATGAAACTTGAAAGGGCTAATCAGTTTCGATATTAAAGTTGACAAGACATTTGATGATCAAGACGAAAAAATTAGTTTTCATTCATTATTTCATCAAAATGAATACCTGGAAATGAAAAGTTCCTAAATAAAATAAATATAAAGACAAAAATCGAATGCATTTTAAGGAAATTAAAATTTAAATAATAATACTACATGAATCGATTTTCTTTTAATTTACATTATTATTTTTGTTAAGAGTATTTTTTAAAAGTTTAAATCAAAGCAGAGTTTTTATGACATTCTTGCTCGGCAAGGATGTCAAAGAAACTCTCAATTTTCTTGACTACTTTAAAACAATGGTTCACATATTTCAGAATGAATAACTATGGAAAGTCTGCAATATTTCACAGATAAATTATAATCCTGTAAATAAATAAATTACATTTATTTTCAAAAGAATACAGCGATTGCTGAAAATCAGTCCTAATCAAACGATCCATTTTTGCCAGCCTAAAAATTAAGCTTTGCCCAATATCATGATTATATTTTAATTGTTTTCTTCCCAAATAATATTTTATTTTAAATTTTTACAAAAAATAATTTACATACAAAACATTCAAATACAATCATATCGTTAAAAAAATGAAAAGAAATGGGAAGTTAATGAATTTGACGGAAATTCTTCGGCTATTCACGACATAAGATTTGGTAAGGGATTTGTCCAGACCCCAGTCTTCTGATAGTGCCAACGGTTCTTCATGTTGCAGCAATCCAAGGATTTTCAGAAATTATTGTGGTTTTATTGAACCTTGGAGGGGGCAGACTCTGCAATAATTGACCAATACTCGACTCCATTGGTGTGGACATATCAAAAGTATTGACCTTTTGGCAGTGGTGTAGAGCTAAAAAAGTGAGGGGATGCAGAGCTGCCTGCTCTCGGGGTGAAGGCCTCCCCCTGAGAAATGTTTTTGAAATTTAACCAATTTCAGACGTTTAGAAGCCATATGGAATTAGTATTTGGACATATAATGGCTAATTTTTCTTATCAGTGATTTGTTCAAATAGAGAATTTTAGTACAACCTCTATCCCATAATAGTTGTTACATTTAGTCTATGAAATATATATCCAAATGTAACAACTATTATGGGATAGAGGTAGCACGATACAGATAGTGAGGGAATGCTGTTCTCACAGCACTACCCTGTAATGTTTATATATGTATGTATATATGTATGCTTAATATCAATAAACACGCCAAGGCAGAATCTACCCAACAGTCCCCATTAACGAGCCCCATTTCCGGTACTGGAAACAAGGGCTCGCAGGGAGCTGGGAAGGCCTCTTTTGACCAGGGTGATTGCCCTGAATGCACGTCTTTTGTTTGTCTCTCTTCTTTTTCTAAACACAGCTAAATACGGTTTGAACCAAACACGTTTAACCAACAGAGCTAAAAACAGAAATTAACAAACAACCAACTAACAAACAAACGAAGAAGTAACACTGGCAACATAACATACACCACTGTTAATAACATCACTTCCATTCCCAAGGATTTCCTGAATCCTAATGAGGACTCAACCTGAGAATTCAAGTACCTTTTTAACAAACATAGCAATAAAAAAAACAAAACAGAATGTATAAAATTATTTAGATTTTACTTACCTCTGTTGGAATCGTTTTGTCATAGAAATCCAAACATCAAAATAAAGTTCTATATTTTTAAGGCCATATGTTTTAAGTCTATCTTCAATGCAAGTGGCATACTGCTTGACCATATCAGCATGGAGAGGCCATCTTCTCTTGCTTCTAACAAAAGCCTAAAAGTAGAATTGAATAATAAATGGCCATGAAATGTCGGTCATTCACCAACTAAAAAAATGGGTAGAATCCTAGTTTCTGTGCGTAAAATGGAGATAACTCCTGTTAGCCTTAAAATGAACTAAAACTTACAGGATTATCTCCCCATTTGAAAGAAAAACAGGTGAATACATAAATTATATTGTTATTGCTTTGAATAAATTAAATTGCTAAATGGTTTTTAATTGTGCTCCATTTTTAACATTGAGTGGGTGAAATGATAAAGGTTTGTATGTAAATAAACTTGTTTTTTTCTGTTTTTGAAAAAGTATATATCATCTAAATTACATATGGGAGATAATCCTGTCCTTAGTTCATTTTAAGGATAACAAGAGTTATCTCTATTTTACACACGTGAAATAGGATTCTACCAAAAAAAGTTTCAAATTATTCCAAGCCTTACATTTTATTTCAGATATGAATTATATCTTTGTCTATATTTATGTTTAATTTCTCTGCATACTTGTAAGTACTGAATAACATAATATAATTATTTGATTACATTTTTAGTGTTATTTTTTATATTTTGATATGGCATGCAGTAAATTAATAAAATGTGTATATTTAGATCATTTTCTGGAATATCTAGATATTTTTGCTCCAATTTTGGATAATTTATTAGATAGTTTTCTGAAACAACTAGATATTTTTGGATTTTGTTCTTGTTACCATCTCCTTGTATATAATAAATTCATAACTATCACTTTGTATATTTGAAAAGAAAATCTTGGATATGTAAATGACAATAAGGATCTATTTAAAATACTTACTTAACACTATATGACCCATGTATAGGGGTTGAAACATCATTAAAATATTGTCTATGCCATTGAGAAGAATCATTAACATACCAACTTTTGTTTGGACAATGTAATCTCTTCTTCCCATCTTTGATGCTGACACAGAAGAAGGCCGTAGAATGAATCGACCGAAACATTGTTTCAACATCAAAGATGGGAAGAAGAGATTAGTTTGTCCGAACAAAAGTTGGTCATTAAAACATATTCATAATTATGATCATGATCACTACCTATGAGTTTGCCAGTACATTTGGATACTTGCAAAATCTAGCACATCCAAATCCCTCTCGCATGCAGTGTATACTATTACTTACCAGTGGATCAAGGAATCCTGTTTCCCCAGTGTCTTTCTGGACATAGATGATTTGGAGATGTTGGATGTTCCATCGATGAACCATCATATCCCAGGAGTAGCCATACAGCCCATTGGTCCAATTGTTATAGCCCTGTGAAAGAACAGCCAATCAGAAACCAAGTTTAAACTAGCATTCCAAGGGAAATTGTGAATCACTGCCACTTATATATGATTCTTTTTTTACCTTGTAAATTAAACAATGGTGGTGGGCAGTGGGCACTAAAAAGTCCAAATTTTCAAAAAACAAGTGAGAATGCTGCTGGACACAAACTAAGGGTTCAATTTGGCATAAAATTACATTGTAAATTGCCCCCCACCCCCACACCTGGCCAATATGTCTGACAATGGGACAGGGTGTAGAAATAGGTCATCTTTTTGTAGCTTTGCCCTCTGCTTGAACAGAAAACTGAAAACAGTCATTGCTGTGCCAGCTTAGTATGTAAGTAAAAAAAAATGTTAGCGTCTTTAGCGGTGATCGGTCAAATCACTCCTTATGATGCAATCATTTTTTTACAGTTAAGTCCTACTTTGCCAAAAACTGAATTAAAAAGATTTACCTAAAAGTGCAAGGAAACAACTCTAATCAGAAGTTATTCCCCTTGATTGAGGATTTGAATCTTTTTCATATAAATTCAAGAGTTAAATAATTGATCATTGAAATTGAACCGATTTGATCTTTTCCTTCCTTTCTCAGCCTTTTGGCTTGAATCAGTGGGGTATATGATCCTCCTTGGTCATTCATCGCCAAGGATAAACAATCATCTTGTTCCAGGGGACCCGTTCCCCCAGGCTGCACCTTTCTATTGCACTAAAAGGGGTAGGGTTAGCATTAATTCCTGATAAAAGGCAAGTGCCAAGGGAACTAGACAATTTTTATCAGCACTCACATGTATGCGTGTGGCCTCCCACATTGAACCTGACCGTGTGTCGAATTTGTCCATTGTAGGAGGCGAATAAATACTGTGAAATTGAACTGAATTTCTTAATTTTATTTGAAATTTTTGCTGACTCACCTTCGTGATGAAATGTGAATATGGCAGGAAAAGCTGTAGGGCCAGGTAGATGATGGTGAAGATGGTTGTTGTAACATGATAGACAGAATGTTTCTTTTTTTTGGAGTCCTTCTTTACTGGTGAATGACTTGAGGCAGCTTCTTCCGCACTAGAGGGTACAGATGTTGGTCCTGATGAACAAACCTCCTGCAAAATATGCAACTCGGGTTAGATAAGGCCTTCTGATATTATAACTTGAATTAGCTTATAATATTTGATTTGTTTAGCGCAATATCAACCTTTGATGGGTCATTTAATGCCGAAATCAGTTTAAAAATTTTTAAAAAATAGTCTTGCGACTTTGGTGAAAGGTTATTATTTTTTTTAAATAGAATCTTGCGACTTTGGTGAAAGGTTGTTTTTTTTTAACTAGAGTCTTGCGACTTTGGTGAAAAAACAGGTGGCCCCTGTTGTCGGGGTGATGTGGGGGGAGTCTTACCCCTCTGCAGGGGATGCAGTCGGCATATTCTAGACCCCAGTCGACAGGGCCAAGCTTATAATGACAGACGTGAAGCTACAAAACAAAGCTAGCATCAACAAGGTATTGAAACTACCTCAATGAGTTTTGTCTGAATTTCTAAGATGAGAAATTATCATTATTATACACTGATTTACTCGGACTAGTGTCCTCATCTTGGTTGTTATAGTCACAACATTTTGGCCGATGTACACTCCGGCCTTCTTCAGGTGTCTGTCATAGTTGGAAAACTTCTGGAAATTAACTGATACGAGATATCCTACAGCATGGACAAGGGAATGAGAACAATCTGCTCCCATGGATTGAATAAACGGTTTGGTTTAAAATTCCTTGAAGGTTACCAACTACGACAGATACCTGAAGAAGACTGGAGGGTACAACAGCCAAAATGTTGTGACTATAACAACCAAGATGGGGACAATTGTCTGAGTAAATCAGACTATTTTATTTTATCTTCTACATTAAAACATAAAACAATCCGGCAAAGTTGGACAACTTAACCGTCAAAAATGGATTGTATCATAAGGACTGATTCAACTGATCACCGCTAAAGAAGCTAAGATTTTTTTAACTTTTATACTAAACTGGCACGTCATAGACATATTTTTTTTTTATTAAAGCAAATATTGTAAACCATTTTTATTAATTTTTGACTACTATCTACATTCATTCTAATTTTTAGTTTGTTTAATCACAATTTCAATGTTATTGTTTTGGTTTTAGTAAAAAAAAGCAATTAATTATTTTATTATTTAATTTTTATTCAGACAAAGTATTGTAAACCATTTTTAACTACTATTTACCTTCATCTTAACTTTTAGTTGTTTCTTTAAATTAGCTTTAATTAGGTTTTAGTAAAAAAAACTATTATTATTCGTTCATTGTAAACCATTTTACACATTGTGATTTTTTTAAAAACTACTAAAAATTAAGATATGGGTGATAGCAGTCAAAAATTAATAAAAAATGGTTTACAATACTTGATTTAATAAAAAAAATAAAATAAAATAATTGTCTTTTACTAAAACTCAAACAGTCATTGCCGTGCCAGCTTAGAACGAAAGTAAAAAAAAAGTTAGCTTTAGCGGTGATGGTCAAATCAGTCCTTATGATGCAATGTATTTTTGACAGTTAAGTCATCCATATGCCAACAAACCAATAAAATTTGGTGATAAAACCCAGTGCCATTTTCAACATTGACAAAATAATTTGGTTAGTATACCAATAAAATATAAAGCTGATATGAAATGATTTAGATACACATAGATAAATGTCATAGTTATTTCTGGGACTTCTACAATCTATAAAGAAGTTCAAAATAACCCAGGCCAGCTTTTCAGCTGACACCGGTCTGAAATCTTATTACCATCACCCCGACTGCTGGTAATGAATTTTCTTTTTTTCACAATATATAACTTTGTCTCAATCTCATCTAAACTCATCTTTTTGGGTATCCTTTCCTGTTTGAATACCTAATGATAAAAAAAGGCTTGTTGAGTCGTTTATGTTACTCAACACTTGATTACTTCTTTTCAAAGAAGTGTTTGTGGTGTTTAGAAAGTTTGTCTGCATTTTTATTTTATTTTCAGGCTTGATACCATTGATCAAGTTCAGAATGGTCTCAGTTTAATTAATGGCTGCCATACTGTAACAGATAGCACTCAAAATCCTATAATATAAAGTATGTATGCAAAGCTAGGAAGTAAACAAAAAGATTACTTTGCTGGGGGGAGGAGATGATATTAAGGACCTCAATAATATTTACAATACTACAACACCTCAGATTTTAGCTTCATGTAACAATCTTCAGATTTTAGCTTCATCTAACAATCCTCAGATTTTAGCTGCATCTAACAATCCTCAGATTTTAGCTTCATCTAACAATTAAAATGGTCTTACCTCAACAGGATAAATACAGTGTGAGCTTTGCTGTGGAGGTTCATCAACTGGGCAGATCCATGAAAAGTTTTTAGACAATTTTTTAAAGATATTTCTTGGCCAATCAGCGTATAGAAAGACTGTTATTGTTGCTATCATCGTCCAGGGAAACATTCCTTTAAAAAAAGTGAGAACATTTTTCTTTCTTATATCAGTTTTATATAAAATTCTGCTTATTATTATTATTATTATTATTAATTTTTGACTACTATTTTCCTTCATCTTAGTTTTTTATCACCAGTTAACTCAGGCTGTCGACCTAGGTCAGTGAGTAAATGACGTGGATCAGAAATAAGAAAATAAGCTCTCTGTAAATATTCAAACTCACATCCCTCTGTGCTTGGGGGAAGCATGGTAAACACCCAGCTGCTCTTACCGCCTGAGCTACGAGAACTCTACGACTTAGCAGAAGATCAAATCTAACCCTTAAATCTACTCTCCAGTTCAGATCTCTCTGGTGAGATGAAAGAAAATAGTATTCAAAAATTAATAATAATGGTTTAAATACTTCACCTGATAAAAATAAATAATAAAAGATATTCTGCTTATTAGTTTTTGAGGAAAGAAAGGAATTTTTTAAAATAATTCTCGGCAAAGTTGGATGACTTAAACGTCAACAATGGATTGCATCATAAGGACTGATTTGACCAATCACCGCTAAAGAAGCTAACATTTTTTTTACTTTGATACTAAGCTGGCACGGGAATGACTGTTATTAAATCAAGTATTAATTTTTGACTGCTATTTACTCTCATCTTAATTTTTAGTAGTTTTTTTTAAATCACAATGTGTAAAATGGTTTTTAATAAATGAATAACAACAACTTTTTTACTAAAACCATGTTGAATTATTATAATTAAAAAAGAAAACAACTAAAAGTTAAAATGAAGGTAAATGGTAGTTAAAACAAAATTGAATAATAAAATAATCAGTCGCTTTTTTTACTAAAACAATAACACTGTCATGCCGGCCTTACTGAAATTGTCATTAAACAAACTAAAAATTATGATGAATGTAAATAGTAGTTGAAAATTAATAAAAATGGTTTACAATACTTGATTTAATAAAAAAAATTTTTTAAATAATCGTTTTTTACTAAAATTCAAACAGTCATTTCCGTGCCGGCTTAGTACTTGAGTAAATAGAAATACTGTGAAAAATGTTATCTATTTTAGTTGTGATCAGTCAAATCAGTCCTTATGATACAATCCATTTTTTATGGTTAAGTCGTCCTGCTTTGCCCAATTCTCTTCTTCAAAACTACTTTACCACTACATGGGGAGTAATTTTGTATAAATAGGTAGATATAAT
>VCCN01000353.1:10199005-10209773 GCA_006491835.1 Architeuthis dux | reverse complement strand
TTCTGACAGCCCTGATATTATGTACAGTTTGGCTAATAAAAAAGATAAATTGTTTTTACTTACCAATATCGGTTGGCGTCCATGAGAGTAAACATAATGGCATGCAATCCATACAAATAGGAATGGTTGTTCCATTTGGTTTTATCCAGAAGAAACAAATACCAATAGGTCAACATGAACATCAGGCAACCAGTACGATAAAACAAACCCACCATAATCAAAAAAGCCCCTACAAAACAAAACAAGATATAGGTCAATAAAACGATGCCAATTGTCTTTTAAATTTACAATTATAGAATATACAAGGAGGTGCAAATGGTCTAACAGTTAACAGCATACAGAATGGAATCAGCAAACGTTTATTTGCACTAATGCCCTTGAGAAAGGCATGAATCCATTTCTCTCCCCAGCTATGGGTAAATAGCAGAGCAGTTGGAGCTCTTTCGCCATGTAAGACAGTTCATCTTGGGTGTCAGGCTCTCTCCTATCGGCTATGGGTAAATAGCAGGGTAGACTGGGCTCTGCAGCCATGGTTGGAAACCAGTCTAGGAGATGGACAACTCTGATTCCAAACCAAGGGGTGGAGCCCCCATAAGACGCCAACTTTGACTTCATTCCGACAGCTCCTGCAGCCAAGCTAATGTCAAATGTATCACTCCACTTTCCTTTTGACTACATCAGCAAGGCCGAGGGGTTGATTCTGTCGACTTGGAATTCCAGAATCTCCATACCCTAGATATGCAGAAAACAAAGTTATAGAGGAAGAGAGAGACATAGTATTGGGTTGACCAAAAAGTTATTTCTGTTTTTTTTATTTTGCTAGATGGCATTGGGAGCGTTTGGTTTTAAATAACTTCATTCGAAAAGATCACTTGTGATTGTATTGTGATAGCTGTGGTATCAGCTTGAATTTTTAAAAATTGACTGGGAAGTTTGCACTCATTCTCATATTCACCAAATATTGCACTGATTCCCATATTCACCAAATATTGCACTGATTCCCATATTCACCAAATATTGCACCCATTCCCATATTCACCAAATATTGCACTGATTCCCATATTCACCAAATATTGCACTCATTCCCATATTCACTAAATATTGCACTCATTCCCATATTCACCAAATATTGCACCCATTCCCATATTCACCAAATATTGCACTCATTCCCATATTCACCAAATATTGCACTCATTCCCATATTCACCAAATATTGCACTCATTCCCATATTCACCAAATATTGCACCTTCACATTACCATTATTACAGTTTTTAGAGAATTGTCTTAATAAAAAAAAATTCAATTCCCTGGAAGACTGCAAAAGGCACCTGTAGTGTCTTAGCTTGTAATGAGTTACAGCCCCTGTACATGCATGCCCAAATAACGGAGAGTCTTTTTAGTTAGTAGCTGTGGCTGTGAAGACCACATGTGTACAAGGCTCCGAGCAGGAAACCAACCACGTGTAGATTTTGAGTCCATATACAGACACCAGATTGTGAACGAGAATATTGCAGTGCCTAGAGCAGTTCTTTGCTGTAAAAGATAAAATGTTTCTGGGAGAATGGAATTATGAAGTTGGGTGAAAGATGGCAAACCAATATATATGTATACTTACCTACCCACATTGTGAAATAGATCACATACATCCATTCCAGAGAAGGTGGTTCCATGAAATTAAAAAGAGGAAAGTTACACGTTTCACTGTTGCCCCATTTCTCATCAACATAACCCAATCCCCGTTCCTGGGGGACATCCAGTAACATCAGGAATCCTGAATGGAAGAGAAAAGAGCAAATATAAAAATCAGAATTGTGTTTTTTGGTGGAGTATCTTTGAATATACTGTATTTGCACGCTGTTCTATAAGACACGTGTTAGATATCATGTCTTTATAAGGGTATTTGAGGGACTAAAGCTCACTGCAACTCATCCAACCCCCATAGCTGACCATTTCAAGCTTCAATAGACAGTCTTCTAGTCATAATACCAACGGATTGGATGTGTAATATCTGCATAGTTTTCCTATTTATTCAAATGTGAATCTTACATGTCAGCAAATATGCTAAGTACAAAGATTCTGAGGACAGTTGAATATGTCTTTATCATCAAACAATTTCAAGCTAATTTAAATGAAAGTTAATCCGAGAAACATATTTGTAGGTCATTAACCCTTTATGGGGCAAGTGACTATATATGATCACCTGAGGACCCGTCTGCTACATGCAAATATTGTAGCCACAAAGACAACATAATCCGCACCAATGTGGGGTCTGCAAGCTTTACAAAGTACACTTGTGCTTGAACAAAGACAGAAACTGTTTTGAGGCATACCACACCCCAAGGCATACCACACCCCATTAAATTAGCCTGTTTTTGGCCGTCACAATTAAACTTTAAAATCAACCCAGAGGTATTATTATTTTTGTCAATATCAATTGTTTTGTATCTATTCATTATATTGAGTGTTATTCTTTAATTCTATATTTTATTTAACTTTCTACTTTAATTTTTTATTTTTTTATTTTTCCATTTTTGGACACTTTTTGAGTGAGGCACCATATATGATCACTTCATCAGAGGGGGTTTTGTCCCCATAAATAAAATAAAAAGATTCAGAAAAATGGCAACTGAAAATATCTTGTAATTGGGTCTAGTTTAACATATAAAAAAGTTGTTTGGATATCTAAAATAGTTTTAGGGGTGCCCTAAAAGGGTTAAAATTAAATTAACAAACCAGGTTAAATTAATTATGAATATGTGGTGGACCGATATGAAAACCTTGATGTCCTTAGACCAAATAACAAAATCACTTTTGGGGTTGATTCAAACGACCTCATTTTCATCAAAAAGCAAATATTGGGCATCAGCCATGAAGATAGCATTCTTAAGCCAATGCGTGTGTGTGTGTTTATTCAAACATATAGACATATACATGTGTGTGTGTGTGTGTGTATGTGGCTCCATGTTTTAACACTGATTCAACCATGGGATTGCTGGGAATGAAAAAGAGACAACAGCTGAATTTTGGGCCAATTTACAAAACATTAAATCTTTTAGCTCAAGAGATTAAATAGGGATAATCCATCCCCAAATTTTATAATCACCAGAATTATAATCTGAAAATGTGAATAAAGAGTTTATTTGCTTAGAAAAATATATATATGTAAATATACGAGGGGTGCTGAAAGGTTCTCGGCCCGACCAAGCACGGAATGACCTAGAAACAAATTCAAAAATAAACGCAAGGATCCTGTAAATTGGCACTTTATAATATGACATAACACAGCTACAGTGATAAAACAGTGCTCAGATTTTTGGAAGTGGGTCAGACCAAGGTATTTCCCTTCTTGGTTGGGCCAGGAACTTTTCAGCAAGCACACCCTCGTATATAAAGAGAGAGAGAGAGAGATGAATATAAATATATAGATATATATGTATGATAATTATAATGACATTTATTAGTTGAGAACCTATATTTGCCTGGTGCCAGTGTGAGCGACTGCTAAACAAGCGGCCTAAATTGTAAATGTGAATAAAGAAACAAACTCTGTGTGGGGAAAGCAGGTACTGCTCTACCAACTGAGCTAACGAATATCTCATGGTAGGCAGGAGTCTTTTAATCCTACATTTTGTTGGCTTCTCCTTTGGTAGCAGTGATTAAAAATCAGTTCTAGAAAGATGGACTAAGAACTTCATAGACATCCACAAATTATTAATGGTTCATGTAGTTACGTAACTATTTCTACATACAAATACAGGTAAATATGCAGGGAAGAGGGAACTAAGGAAGATTTTTACCAAACTGTCTTACCAAAAAGGAAGCGAACCATTCCAAGAGATGCAGGATCGGTTGGACGATTTAACAGCGCCATTAATCTTGAAGGGCTGGAAAAGTCTGAAAATCTGAATCCAATCAGCTTCTCGATTTTGCTTCTGTAGTTTGGAGTTTCCATTTTGGCAGCTTCTGGAGATTTGAAAGATTCGGACTCCATGATGGAGCCTTCTGCAAAGTGAAAAGAAATACAATTAAAACCTTGTTTAATACGGTTTGTTTTCAGATGGTTCTGCATTTAATATGGCTTGTATTTTCTGATCAACGTGCCCAGGCCGCTATACTGTCGAGTTACTCCTCTGAAGGGGCAGCAGACCACCACAGTCAGCACACATCTGCTTCTGTCGGAGTGTCCAGGATCTGTGCTTAAAGTCTCAGACAGACATACTGTCATGAGGATCAATGCTTAAAGTCGCAGACAGCCATACTGTCATGAGGATCTGTGCTTAAAGTCGCAGACAGTCGTGCTGTCCTGATTCTCCTTCAAATGGTTGGTAGAACCCTATAGCCAGCTCAGGCATCTACCAAATACAGAATGTTCACGTCCTGTGGTTTTACCACAGGTAAACCGTACCGTCGGAACATCATCGCAAAGGGGCAGCAAACCCCCATAGCTAGCTCAGGAGAAGGATACTCCTGTCAAACCAAGACCTATGGGCTCTGCTCCTATTTGTGGTGATCCATAGGATTCAAACCCTTGATTTAAAGAGTGGGGTTGACTCTGGGCAAGTTGCACTTCACCTTAAAACTTTACTGCTCAGACTGGTGGGTTATTACACACACAGGTGTTAAAGTAGCATATCTTCCTGGTTTTGCTTTAACTTAAGATAGCATTAATGGAAAATATTTACAGTCACCGAATATGACAAGATATCACCTAGCATGGACAGCCAGAATAAGAACAAAATAGACACCTGGGGCCAAAACACTGTGAGTATAAAAAAACAACAAAGATGAGGACAACACTCCCAAATCATGTCATACATAGCATAAATAATCAAATCTTTTGGACACTCATCTGAATCCTGGAATCAAAATTATGTTCAGGTGAGAATAACAATTTGTGTGCAATGAAAGTAATCCTGAAAATACTCAGTAATGTATCCATGGATATTATCACAACATGCACATATCAGAAGGAAAATTAGATATTTTAAGATTTCTTATTTGTCAAGTTTAGAAGCAATCTTGAAATTGAAGAAATCATGGAAGTTAAGTAAAGTAGGTTAATTGCTAATATTGTTTATGCAGTTAAAAAAAAACATGTAAATCGTGCCCAATGTGCTATGACTACTCAATGTGGACAGTTATACAGCTTGGATGGATTACAGTGAGTGATAGTCCTCCAAATACCCTTGTAAACCATTTGTCTTACAGTCCAGCATGAACCAAAAAGAAAAGGCAATAAAAACAAACCAGAGGTTGAAGGAAAAGATAATCTGTCCAAATAAGAGGCTTTTCTGGATTTATGAGTTAATTAGAAATTGCTTGCTGACAAGAGAAGAACTGCAAGTGTCAGAGAAAATGATGGGGAATCCTTACGAATGAAGTGGAGGAAAAATAATCTGAAGGGAAGGAAGACCCAAAAAAAGGAGAAGAATGAATTGGAAAATAAAAGCAGACAATAATGAGATTGGTAAACCAATGGAGAAAAAATTAGGAGGGAGGTATTATACACATTGCTTTAATTCCTGACCACTGTCAATCCCTTTTTTCCTGATTTTCAATACATTTCCATAGTAAAATTGTTTGCAATGTATATGTATTATACATATAATGCAAATGATTTTACTATAGAAATTTATTGAAAATCAGGAAAAATGGGATTGTCAGTGATCAGGAATTAAAGAAAGCATTACTGACAGAATAGGGCTATTATTATTAATAATAGCTCTATTCTGTCAGTAATACTTGCTTTAATTCCTGACCACTGACAATCCCCCTTTTCCTGATTTTCAATGCATTTCTATAATAAAAACACATTTACAATGCATATCTATAGTAAAATCATTTCCCAAGCTTTTCTAAAATCATTAATTCTGTCAGTAATGCTTGCCTTGATTCCTGACCATTGGCAATCCCTTTTTTCCTGATTTTCAAACCTTTATTATATTAAAATCATTAGCATTATATATATCACAGCTCTATTTTTTCAGTAACAATTGCCTTAATTCCTGACCACTGACAATCCCTTCCCCTGATTTTCAATGTGCAACAACAGCATACAGATTGAGTGTTTAAACTTGCTAGAACAAATTTTCAGTCAAAAATTGCAAAACCACCAGAATCTAGCATTCCAAGGGAAATTATGAATCACTGCCACCCATATATGCTGTGTTGGGAGTGATCAATTAAAAGGTTTGAAAAAGGGGTGCTCAATGAATAAGTTACTTCTCTCGCCTTTTGTTGGGCTGTGATCACTAAAAAAGGTCTGAATTTACAAAAAACAAGTGGGTACAAACTATTGACCAATTTAGCATAAACTTATATTGCAAACCCCTTGCTAAAAACCTATTTTGGGGGGTAATTTTCAATAGACATTATACTTTTACTGCAATTGATTGCACATGTTTTCAAGCACTTTTGTCCAGTGGGGATTTAAGTATTGAGGTTCCCGAGAAAGGGCGCTTTCTATAAATTAGTGACCAATTTAGCATAATCTTACATTGCCTATTGAACCCCCCTCTAAAAACCTCTTTGAGGGGAATTTTTAAAAAAACCCAACATTTCCTTACTCAATGAGGGGAGTGTGTGTACAAAATTTCAAGTTTCTACTATGAACAGTTAGAACTGGGCGAAGTCCAGATACATAGATACATATAAATGTGAGAACGCATGAATAGCCTAAACCCAGCAATAAACCAGTGTTGTGAGTAGCAGTGATTAATATTTAGTTAGTTAATGTAAGAAAATGACTAAAGCAAAACAAGAGGAACAGGGGCGGGTGTTGCAGTAAAGTCAGTGCACAGCGATAAGAAAGGCTGAAACCTTGCCCCAAGTTCAAATGCAATCAGCACTAAAATACAACAGAGATTATTAGAAACCCCCAACCAAAACTGTCAACATAGGTCTCTTCAGTTTTCAAGTTGGTCTGGCTCACGCATACAGGCTGCACCAATGGAGCTAGCTAGAGGGCTGAAAATTTACACCTGTGCCACTATATATGTAATCATGAGAGTGAATAAAACTTCTGATGCTTTGTAAGCAAATGTATTATGCATTCAGTTGATACACAGTAAATAAAACATCACTCGTGCCAACCGTAATCACAAGGCAGTATCAGTTTTCTTAAAAAGCAGCAACCAAATGAAACTACATCCATTCTTTTTGCTACTGCCACCTTTATTACTACGACTTACAATTGGAGTAAAGATTATTCTTTCTTTCATTCACTTTTCCATTCATTCATAAAAATGAAAGTAAAGCCAACTAACCTATTTACAAACAGTCAAATACTGTTCCACTTCTTGTTGGCCCCCAATGGAAGTGTGTGTGTGGGGGGGGGGGGGCAAAAGTTTAATAAATTATAGTTTACCTATTGCATTTCTACTGACATTATACAATAACAATGATATATTTGTACATACACGAATTGCATAAAATAAATTCAGCCTTTGAGGTTGTTTTTCATCCCTTAAGTGATAGTACATGTCTATTTATTTCAAATTTTCTTTTTTCATCAAATCTCACTAAATGTCAAAGGGGGCCCCTCAAGGAGTCAGGCCCCACCAGCCACCAAATCTCAAGCTAGCTCTAGCTACTCCACTGCTTCCAGGTTACCTTTCAACAAGATTATTCCTGATAGTCTCTAGTCGATAGAGCCAAAAAAGGCTGTCTTGGTACACTTTTCTATACAAGCACCAAAATTGGTAAGCATGTACATATGAGCATTGCGAGTCTTTTGCCCGGTGGAAGCACTTTGGTGGCAGGTGGCACCACCTACATGTTCGACACTAGGCTGGCTCAATAATAGGCTTCACTAAAATGGTAATATCTCTAGTTCTAATCTATATATCTTTATTCTGTTTGCAGATACAGACTCTTTGGAACATTATCCGAATATAATTTATTACATCTGCCAGTTGGCAGTTGGAGAGGTATATGTATTTGGTCCATCTTTCAGTATGTTTTTCTGTCTTTCTATCCATCTGCCCACAGGATATCTCCAGAAGTACTGGAAAGATGGGTAATGGGGTACAGAAGAGTTGGGAAAATTTGGGGATGGATCCAGGCATATCTTTCCGATTGACAGATATATTTCCATACATTTACGCTCATGACTGTCCACATGATATCTCCAAAAGTTATTAATGAATTTCAATGACATTTTGTGGAAGCGTAGACAATAGGCTATGGAAGAAGTGATTAAATGTTTGAGTGGGTACATGCACAATTATCTCTCCTACGTCCTAATTATATGTCCACACCACATAATAAATAGTTAAGTGTAAGTGTCAGAAGGGCTGTAAAAGTCACTGCAGTTTTTTAGAGTCAAGATGAGATGTGTAATGTTTATCTATTCATGTATCTTTTCATCTGTATGTTTTAATGTAAATAAACAAGCCTAAACGGAAGCTACTAGAGTGAGCCTCGTTTTCGATACCGGAAGTGAGGGCTTGCAACTCGAAGCTGAGAACGGCTCTTTTCCAGCGAACCAGCATAACAAACATACGTGTCTTTGTTTCTCACTTCTTTTCTAAACACAGCTAAATACGGTTTTAACCAAATGCATTTTTAATCAACACAGTCAAAAACCTAAATGCGTTTTTAACCAACAAACCAATAAAAACAAAAACACCATGTACACCTGCTTGTGATTGTGTGTGTGTGTGTGTATGCAACAAAATTAAAACAACACATGTTTATCTGAATGATACCGATTCTGAGTAAGAATATGAGTATTGAGTGTCTCCAATTTATCATAATCCATTGATTTTAGACAGGCATGGACATGAATTATTTTGCATTTTATGTGCTACAGAGAAACTAAAGATGTCCCCAGAAAACAGGAAAATGTAATATTGATATATTTTGTTAATTAGTGCAGAAGAGGAAATAAAACAATTTATGAATCATTTTTGTGTTGCTTCTTCTATGCATATTGTTTGGGAATTTTTCGTCAAGAAATATTAGTCGAATCAATTCAATTCCAATAAATTATATTTAGAGAATGTTCTCGGGGGTCTGTATCTGCAAACAGAATAAAAATATATAGATTAGAACAAGAGATGTGATCATTTTAGATGAATATCGAATATGTAGGTGACATCACCTGCCACAAGGGGGTGGTAACAAAGTGCTTCCACTGGTAGAGTTGCCAGATATGTCCGATTTTGGATATCGGGTCCGTTTTTCACCCTATATCTCCAATTAAAAATTTAAAAAATCGGACATCCACAATTGTCCGATTTAACACTCAATGTTGCCAACTTTGATATTTTATATCTAAATTTAGATATATTTGTTGTTTTTAGATATCGGATATCAGTTCTAGACACTTTTAGCTATTTATTTTCATTATTGTGATAAGGGTCTAGCTACTTTTAGCCACTACTAGCTGTTTATTTCCTTTATTGTGATACTAACCTAGCAGCTTTTAGCCAGTATCAGCTATTTTTAGCCAGCAATTTCTTTCTGTCTGAATTTGACAGATTTGGAGCTGGGTTGACCACTTTGCCCAATTTTTGGAACACTTGTGTCCAAATCTGAGAAAACTAATCTGGCAACCCTGTCCACTGGGCAGAAGACCTGCAATGGTCATATGTATATGCATACCAAATTTGGTGCTTGTTTAGAAAAGTGTACAAAGATTTCACTTATTGACTAGACCAGTAGTTCTCAAACTTTTTGACTTTGGGGCGCACTAGAAATCAAGTAAAAAAGAATCACAGACGCACTTCACATGGAAAGTAAAGAAAACTATGTTTTAAAAGTTCAAATAGGAAAAAATATTTTAAAAACTACTTCATACCGTATTTCTTTGTGTATAACATGAAAAATTTTGTATAGAGTAAGTAACATTTTTTTAAATCCAGTCAAGTAATTATTAACAGGTCTGGTTACTCACTCAATAGAAACTGTCACGTGTTGGGGGTGATCAATTGGAAAAAGGGATGATCAATGAATAAGTTACTTCTCTCACCTTTTGTTGGCAGAGATCACTAAAAAAGTCTAAATTTTCAAAAAAAAACAAGCATGAATGATGCTGGACACAAACTATGGGATCAATTTAGCATAAACTTACATTGCAAATTGAACCTGCCCACTACCTATTTAGGAGTGGAATTTTCAAAAATAAAAAAAAAGTTGTTTCTAGACATAATAAGGAGTAAATGTTTAAATTGTCAGCCCTGGTGCAACCTGTATGCTTGATGCATACATACATACATAGCCAGCCAGCCAGACCAACTTGAAAACTGAAGAAACCTATGTTGACAGTTTTGGTTGACAGTCTCTAACTAATTATTAACCAATAACTAATATTCATTGAATCCTATATTTCTATAATGGCTACTTGATTTTTAGAAGATTTTTAGTTACAGAATTAAAATTTTTCTGTCAGCAGACATCAATCATGGCAAACTTAATTTTGGAATTAAAAATAGTCAAAAACCTGCTTTAAGTAAGTTAGAGTAATTTTTAGTTTTTTACGACTAACTTTGTACTATTTTCTTAAAATCAAAATTAATACTTTACAGAAGATATTTAAATGATTACAATACGTTTTAAAATAAGTTTGTGATCATTGCTACAATTTGTAATGTTTTTGATACCTATAGAGTTTAGATAAGCAACATATTAATAATACCATTTTATGGTTATGTTTGCTAAATATGAAAGGTGTATCTGGTATACACTCTTAGATATGAACAAAATCATAGTGAGACATATTTTGTGCATCACAAAGCAACGGATGATGGCTTTATATATATATAT
>VCCN01000353.1:10180974-10192208 GCA_006491835.1 Architeuthis dux | reverse complement strand
TTTCAGACAGCTACCACAAGAAGAACAACAAGAACACAACAGGTGGCAGCGGAAAAAGACACAAAAGGACGTCAATTCAACATAAAAAACGCCTTCTCCGATCAAGTGAACATTCTTCCACAAAAATTTCAGCAAGCACAACGAAAACCCGCGACGTGCAAGCAACAAGGTAACTGAAGAAAAAAAACACATCAAATTTATTGTGCTCTAAAACAAACATTTTTGAAAACAGAAAATATCCTCTCCTTAACTCATTCAACATTTATACTGTTTCAAAAATAATGCTCATAAACGAACGATAAAACATTTTTTGTCTCTACAGTCTTCGGACATTCTTTCGAAAGTCACGTGATCACTTTCTTTGTCCATTTTAACCCTGTCCCCTGCAACAATTTTTTCTGTTCGCTTGACCTACTTAACTACTGCCCCATGTCTCCTGTCTCGTACAGACAGACAGTCTCTCACACATTACCATTCCTACTGACATACTGTGCGCGTGTGCGCATGTGCGCTAGGCTAATGGTGGCTAATAGAGATAGAATTCCAGTGATGGATTGGACGACACCAAACCAAGCAGAAACTTTCAAAATATTCAGATAACACATGGAGTTCTATTTTATAGTAGGAAAAATTAGGGAAGAACAGCAGGTGAGCAATATATTGCTCTATGTTGGTGAAGAATGATGAGGCGATACAACTCTTGGTCACTCACAGATGCAGAGAGGGAGTCGGCTGACACTATTTTCAACAAATTTCTTGAGCAGCTAGAACCATCTGAAAATTTTAGGGTCAGTTGTCTCAAACTAATGATGTACAGACAGAAAATGGAGGAATCATTAGATGACTTTGTGAACAGATGCAAATTGCAAGCAAAGAAATGTTCATTTACTGGGAATGAGCAACATGAAAGGATAATAGAGCTCATTATTGCCAGTACTCCCATTGTGGATTTTCAGAAAGAACTTCTGAGAAAAGATGCTAACCTGACACTTGCAGAGTTACTTACTACATGTAGAGCATACAAAGCTTCAGACTCACATGTTAGACAGCTTAAGGCTATGCATAATATTAGCGATGTCTACAACACAGCCATACAAGGTATGAGAACTTCGACGAACAAAGGTAAAACCAAGAACTGTCTCAACTGTGCGAGAAATCATTCTGAAATTATGTTTCTGCCTTGAGGGTTGTCAGGCCCTTCCAAATATTCTGTGTTCAGGGTCGTGGCCAAAAAGATTTGGAAAACACTGATCTTAATCATTCTTTCGTTGTGAAGCTTGCCCTGCATTAGGTTCAACCTGTAATGCATGTGGGAAAATCAACCACTGGGTTACAGTTTGTCTATCGGCAAGACTCAAGTAGAAGCTGAGGTCAAAGTCACGAAACCAAGACCACACTAAGTCAATGTCACAAATAAGACATATATATACAAAACTCTGTCTCATAGTTTTTGTGAGTGGAAACAGCATGTACACACCGATGCTGTGTACAACAGTCAACACATGGAAGATCAATTCGAAAACCTAACCTTTAGTAGCATCCAAGTATCCTCCCTGTCCCAACAAAGGGATGAAGCAAACATCGAACTACCAAACAGACCAGGTATCCACAACCTTCGGCTCAAGGTAGACACAAGAGCACAAGGAAACACACTGCCAGCAACTACATTCTGCCGGATGTTTCCAGAGAAAATGGACACTGAAGGATTTCCAGACAGGAAAGTTAAATCAAGTGGAACAAGACTGATGGCATACAATGGAACACCAATCAAGTGTTACGGCAGTATCGTCATTCCATGCAGGTACAGCAACTCCAGCTGGCACAACAGTACATTCTACATTGTGGATGTACAGGGACCAGCAGTACTAAGATTACCATCATCAGAACAACTGAAATTGGTAACCCTGCACTGTACTATAAATCAACAGAACATACAATACACCAAAACAAAGACACCAGTCAACAAAGTGGATGATCTTGTCACACTCTTTCCAGACCGTTTTGACAAGATTGGCTCCATGCCAGGAAGTGTGAAACTTTCTATAAATGAGAATGTGCAGCCACACGTTGACCCGCCTAGGAAAACCCCAATTGCATTGAGAGATGCAATAAAAAGGGAGCTCAAAAACATGAAAATAATTGGTGTTATCAGAAAGGTGACAGAACTGACAGACAGACAGACTGGGTCTCAAGTCTAGCTTACTCACACAAAAAAGATGGAAGTCTACAAGTCTGCCTCGATCCAAGACATCTGAAGACATCACTCAAAAGACTGCACCACAAAATCCCAACAATTGAAGAACTGACACATCACTTTGCAGGTACCAAGATATTCTCCAAGCTTGATGCCAAGGCTGGTTACTGGTCAGACAAAGACTCTCAGTTGCTAACCACATTTCAATCACCATACGGCAGATACTGTTTCCAGAGACTACCATTTGGATTGAATGTATCTCAGGACATTTTTCAACTGAAGCTGGATCAGATCCTGGAACAAGTCGATGGTGCAGTAGGAATAGCTGATGATGTTGCAGTCTATGCCAAATCTGAAGAAGAGCATGACAAAGTCTTGCACGAACTCATGCAAGTAGCTACCGAAGACGGTCTTGTCTTCAACAAGTGAAATGCAACATAAAATCTGAAAGCATTTCCTTCTTTGGCATGATATATGGTGCGAATGGTGTCAGTCCAGACCCAGAGAAGATCAACGACCTGAGAGACATGCCATCTCCAACTTGCCAAAGAGAACTACAGGAATTCTTTAGGTCTTCTTATCTACTTGTCACGATTTATTCCAAACCTGGCCGACAAGGCATCCATGCTGCGAGACCTACTAAAGAAAGAAGCAACTTTTCTGTGGGAAGAACACCACAATCGATGCTTTGAGAATCTCAAAACAGAGATTAGCCAGCACTCAACTCTTGCATACTTCAACACAACCAAGATGCCAACCCTGCAAACTGATGCAAGCCTGAAAGGACTTGGAGCTGCACTGATGCAGAATGATAGACTGATTGCTTATGCATTGAAATCTTTATCAGATACAAAGAAACGTTATGCTTGCATAGAGAGGGAACTCCTGGCAATTGTGTTTGGGATTCAAAGATTCCACACTTACCTCTATAGCCTTCAATTCAGTCAATTCACTGATCACCAGCCACTGGTTATGATACTACAGAAAGCGCTGACCAGTGCACCCCAGAGACTACAACGCACGCTACTCAAACTACAGGGATACCAAATGCACATAGAATATAGACCTGGAAAATAGATGACACTACCAGATATGCTAAGCCATCTACCCAGTACCAGGAACAACGACACAATTGACCTACACGTTAAAGTGACCTGGTGAGATTCAGCAGTGACCGTCTGAAAGACTTACTAGGGGAAACCAGAATAGATCCTGTTCTCAACCAGTTACATGAAGCCATAGTAATTGTTTGGCCAGATTCAGTCAAGGAACTACCACATCAAATATGCTCCTACTGGTCTTACAGAGACAAACTCTCAGTTAATGACAGTATCATATTGAAATTCCAGTCAGACAACAAAAGATTATATTGGAACAGCTCCACAACAGCCATCAAGGCATCGAGAAGACACGTCTTCGGGCTAGAGAAGCAGTATATTGGAACCGTATCAACACTGACATCGAGAACATGATCAAGAAATGTTCCATATGTCAGGAAAACCAAAAAAAATCTTGCAACCACATGAGATCCCTAGTCGAGCATGGGAAGTTGTTGGTACCGATATTTTCCATTTTGGTGACCATGAGTATCTAATAATTGCTGATTATTACAGCAAATTTCCTATCATACGCAAGATGGCAGGACAGTGTACATACAAGCAACATGGTCATATCAGCAACAAAACAAATATTCTCAGAATATGTTATTCCCACAAGGGTAATAAGTGACAACGGGCCACAGTATTCGAGTGAAGCATACAGAGAATTTTTTTGACAGTGGCAGTTCAACTACGTAACATTATCTCCAAGGTTTCCACAGACAGATCCAAACTGTCAAGAAATTATTACACAAGGCAAAACAAGCTGGAACAGATGCTAATCTTGCAATGCTATGTCTGCAAGCAACACCCATCAACCATAACTTACCAAGCCCAGCTGAATTGCTCAACAATCCCATTATGAGATCTAACCTCATTGCAGTTCTCAGTTCTCCAACCCCGATCATGTTTGTGAATAGTTAAAATACTGTCAAGAACAGCAAAAAATATATCACGACAAAACAGCACATGATCTACCACCACTGGTACCAGAACAACCAGTGAGGGTACTAGACCAAAATGGACACAGGCAACCAGCTACTGTAATGACAAAATGTGCAGAACCAAGATCCTATATCATAGAGTCCCCAGATGGCTCATGCAAAAGACGCAACAGAGTTCAGATACGGAATAGTGGAACAGTCACACCTAAACATGTCTGGCTTAAGGACCCTATTGGAACAGTCACACCTAAACATGTTCGTTTTTAGGATCCCATTAACTCAACGGACCAACTACCGTTGTGTGAGGAAGGAGTTATTGGTGAAACCGACAGTCATAGCACAGCTACACATATCCCAAGTGCTATACCCAAATTCACCAGCACGGTTGGTGTCCCAGACCAACGGACTCCAATAACAACCAGAAGTGGCCATGAAATACACAAGCCATTTAAGATACAGAACAAACGATGACTAGTTGGTAATGATTTAGTTTCATTATCATTATTTATAAGTTTAACTTTATTACAAATACACACTAACATGTTAAAATGTGATTAACAAACAACTCTTTCATTTACAAACTGTTTCACAGCAAAATAACTTTCCCTACATTAAGAAGACAATCCCCTGACAAACAATAACAAATGACAGTTATTCATCTCATCATAGTTAGTTTCAACATTAGATATTGTACCTAATTATATTACTCAAAAACATTCCTTTAAATTTAGTTTCAAATACCATATGTAGCTATGATCTTTCCATTGGTAAGGGGTTGTAGCAATATCAACAGAACTACTTCTTGTACACATGAACGCATGCGTGATACGTAGGGCAAGAATATTTATATGCCTAATCACTTAGGCTTCCAGTAAACCACAGACCTGTATTGTACCTTTATACACTGTGAATAAAGCCATATCAAACAACCACAACCTTTAATCTCTACAGTAACACAGACATTTTTTAAATGTAATAGAAAGAGAAAAAAATGTATAACAAATTTCAAAAGTTCATAATTAGACAACGTAAAAAATGTAAATATTATGCAATAAATTAAAAGATAGTAATAACAGTTATTTACAAATGTTAAAATAAATTGTCTCATAGTATAAACTTAAAAAAGGGGGTATTTATCTATAAAAAATTGTTTTCATGTGCTAAATGTATTAAGTAATTATTTTATTTATGATGGAACTTCTTCCCAAGGGAATAATGATAAAGTTCTATATTGCTTTTTATTTGTGGATCCCCCGCAATGTCTTGAGCCCTACACTGTGGCATAGTTTGTGTATAGGCTAATCCAGCCCTTATTGGACATGAACGGACTGGAATATGTATGGTGTTTTCATACATTTATAGACGCTTTATTATTCACAACTATTTTCCTGTTCCAGAGTCTCAGTGACACCTTATATTCCAAAATTATGATGTACAGAAAAACATTGATTATCTGAATGAGACAGGCGGGGCATATTTTGTTCGGATAACTGATCTGATCATAAAAAAGGAAGCCATTCTGAACACAATTACAGGACTTTAAAACCTTGTTTCGGATAATCTGAAATTTGGATGATTAATGTTCGGATAATCACAGTTTCTCTGTAAATATATTTGCACTATTTTTTACTTTTAACAATTTTTCTTTGATTTTTATTCCATTTTTATATTTTTTCTTCTTTTTTTTCAATCCATCCTGCAACCCTCAGGAGCATCCTTGCACCCCTCATTTGAGTCGTGATTATGGGTTTGAGAACCACAGATTTCAATAGAAAGACAACAATCATTCTCATCATCATCTGGTGATTTGAAAAGACTTGCTGTCAATTGATCCCTAGCGACAACAACCAGACACCTGATGTGAACATGTCAAACGTATGAAATAATAATCTACTTATATAATATGCCATGTGATGGTCTATATCCTATCTGTAACATTTGTCAAAGAGGATAACTATTAAATATTAATTGTACAGTTGCAAATGTGTAAAAAACCTGGGTTCATTCTAGTTGAACATTAAAAGAAAATGCAGAGCAACATAAAGCTTCTGATATTTTTTAAGTACAGTGCAATTGCAGAATTATTTAAATACTGCCATCATTTTTACTAGTCATAGTAATAATAGTGGGGAAACTAACTGCAAATTTTGGCAAAATTATTCACTTTGTGATACAAGCACCAAATTTTGCACAGGGACTCATCAAGGGTTAGTTGATATAAAAATAATGTTAGCCACTTGAAATCAACAAAGCCGTAGGCAAGGTCGCTCTTATCAAATGTATTTGTCACAGAACTGCCCCATATCTTGGAAACTATTAAAGATAGAAGCTTGCAGTTTTCACCATTCGATAACATGTATTTTAAAAATGCATATGGATATTAAAAAACGACCATCCCAACCTGATCCAGTCTGGTCCAGTCCGACCCATTCGTCACACTTTTAGTAAACTAATGAAT
The DNA here is from genome assembly GCA_006491835.1 of Architeuthis dux. Classification (NCBI taxonomy): domain Eukaryota; kingdom Metazoa; phylum Mollusca; class Cephalopoda; order Oegopsida; family Architeuthidae; genus Architeuthis; species Architeuthis dux. The sequence goes on along the minus strand of VCCN01000353.1, from coordinate 10,185,515 downwards.
ATAGAAACATGGGGTTTTCACCAATTCATAGTCCATTATTGCAAGATTTATTACATATGTGGCAAGTGTGGTGGTTTTTAGTAGTTGGAGAATTATTGTGTTTTTTCTGAAGCATGTTCGGTAATCCTTGCTTATATGGATGTAAAATACAATAGCAAAACACAGCACACACACAATGTTATTTTATATCCGTATAAACAAGGATTATTTCATCATTGCAAAGATCATACGCAGATGCATGCTCGGTCACAAGTCCAAATTTGATGGAAGTTTACAAACAGGTTGTCTTTGAATCAGTCCCTACAACACTTCTCCAATTTATCTGCATGATTGAGCACGGAGCAGACATTAAATCACAGTTGCCATTTGGTGCATCAGCTATTGCTATGGCCCAGTTACTCCATTATAATTGTCATGCTAGGATCACAGAAACAGCAGCATGTCACGGGCATTGAAAAGACAGAGAAACACCATTTCCTGTTTATCTTGGTTTGTCTGTCTTTGCAAAGACCAGAAAGAAACTTCTCATTGAAATGTTGCATGACAACGGCCTTGGTATTTCATAGGGTGCTAGAAATATCAGCACAACATGGGGATGCTGTGATCACAAAGCATGTTGAAGATGGTATAGTATTCCCTCCTATCTTAAGGAAAGGGTCATTCATGAAAGCACTTGAATTCGAGGTTCAATGCACATTTACCAGCCAATTAAGATAAACAAAGTTGACTTCTTCAAAAGAGAAGCACTTTCAATCAGCTCTACTCAAAAGATGCTGAAGGAAGACTTGTATCTTTTCTCTCAACTTTTCATCTCTTGTCAAAGAAGGGAGTATAGCAATATAATTCTTTCAGCATGAAAACAATCCATTCTCTGCCTCTCTGAGTGACAACGGACAGCTTCAGGTAACCAAGAAATCTCAACTGACTGAGATCATTGAATCCAAAGTCAAGATGCTAGACCTTGAACCAGCGGTAGATGCCATTGTCATCGATGGCTCAGCATTAGTGAATGCCTTGGCACCCCGAGCATCAGAAAGATTTGGTCAGTATGCCATGCAAGATGTTATTTCTGCAGTAAAGGCCTATGCTACAAAGTACAACCACTCAGATATATGTTACGTTCCATCTAGTAGGAAGGCTGAGGCAAGAACAAAGTGAGGGCAGGGAATGAGAAGGACAACAGACTTCACCAAAACATCCAATAATTGGCACAACTTACTGCGAGACAGCACCAACAAAACAGAGCACTTTAATTTTCTAGCAGACAAAATTGCTGGTGTTGAAACAACAAATAAGATCATTGTGACCAAAGGGGACAATGCACAGTCCAATCAAGCAATAGGGCTAAACAATGTATCTCCCTGTACTCATGAAGAGGCAGATACACAATGTGATTGTAGTAGCCAGGGGTGGATCCAGCCTGTTCAGCTGACCGTCTTGAAAAATTTGTTTTGAGGGGTGCGCTTTTAAGGGGGGGTCTGGGGACATGCTCCCCCATAAAAGTTTGGCTAAAATTACATTTTAGGGCATATGAACTACTGAAATTAAGATAAATAAAAAATTTTCGGAAAAATTCTAATGGCCTTGAAGGTTGTCATGTGTTGAGATGAAAAGATTTAAAACTTGGATGACGCCCAGAAAACAGTATAAATAAAAGTTTTCAGAAAAATTCTAAGGGTCTTGAAGGTTGTCATGTGTTGAGATGAAAAGATTTAAAACTCAGAATACACCCAGAAAACAGTATAAATAAACATTTTCAGGAAAATTCTGAGGGTCTTCCAGAAGAACCAGGAAGACCCCTTGGATCGGCCCCTGATAGCAGTATCGTGTTTTCCATCCTTGAAAGAGATGGTTCTTGCAAAACTGTTCATAGGATCTGCTCAGTAATCCTGTTCTTCCATGCTTTTAGTGGTTGTAATGTAGTGTCAACATTTTGAGGCCAAGGAAAAAAGCCAGCTTGGGACACTTGCAATGTGTATGATCAGGCCACTTTAGCCAACATTCACCAGTCTTTGATGGCACTGATATGCAAACTTTAGAGAAGTATGTAGTCAACCATGTATGACAAGTCCAGTACTGCTAGTGGAGTTAACGAGGAACAACTGAACTTGTTTACAAGAAAACAACAGACATATTGTTGGATATTTTGGTGGAGGTCACAGATTTGTCTCCCACAGATGTTGAAAGTTAAACAGGATATTGACTGCAAGGTGTCCAGGACTGGAAACAGACACAAAAATCATAAACAGGATATTGAATCTGACTGCAGATGGTGGGCTGGAAAATCAGTGTGGGCGTTCGAACCCCATAAAAGCAGAGAGACACAGGACGCCCTTAGAGAGACAGACTGCCTACGTGGGGGGAAAACACAAGGCCAGTTCTCCTGTTGTCTTTCCCCACTCTTCATTCTCCACCATGACACAATGTATCTTATGAAATAAAAATATATCCTTTTTATAAACAAGTTTTGAGTCTTCTTTTTTCTCATGGGTATGGAGTCAGGCAGCTGTATATAAGCCACAGTACCTGAATCCTAGTGATTGGAGGTGGACAAAGCATGGTGTGGGATGGAAGGTTTGTCGGACGACTCCCCAACCTATCGCTAACAGCTGACAAAATGCAGATGTAAGACCAAATGCCATAGAAGATGCAAATGCTATCTGTTTGGCCTGCATGGCACAGCACTTTGTAACTGTGTGTGACAGTTTTAAGGTTCAATAAATACACAATAATGCCTCCAGATGCCTAATTATCATGAAAACTGAATCATCAAATAAAAATAAAATGTCTTAAACCTTCCAAAAATAAAGAATAAATCCATCCTACAATCCCTGATGTTGTGAAAATAGAATCTCTGTGTTTCAAAATATAGGAATTGAATCCTCAAATACTAATTTTTGACAGTTTGTTTTGACTATATGAAGATAATTGCAGCCAGTAGCCATAATTTGGTGGCCATCCTGAAAAATTGCAGCCATATTGGATTTCTGTTTGGCTAATGTTAATTTCTTAATAAACAGCCTAAAGGTGAATCACATGCAAAATTTCATGCTTGTATCACCATCTGAACGATTTTGCACTTAGCTGTCCCACTATAATAATACAAACCAATGATATATGCACAACCCAGAAACTGTCCTAGAGAATAAAGAGCATAAAATTCTTTGGGACTTTGAAATTCAAGTGCATTACCCAACCTAGGCCAGAAGACCAGATCTAGTCATCATAAACAAGGAGAGTCAGATAGTGGATGTCGCTGTTTGAACAAACCACAGAGTAAAATCAAAAGAAACTGAAAAAATATCTGGATCTTGCCAAAGAATTGAAAAATTGTGGAAGATGTAGATAATAGTTATACCCATCCTTATTACAAAGGGGTTTGAAGAATAAAACCATCCATACGACAGCATTACTAAAATCAGCTAGAATACTGAGAAAAGTGTTGGGGTATTAAAGAGATTTGCTATCACTTGATCTCCATTGAAAACCACCAGATACTACTGGTGCAAAAACTCGATGAGTACAATATCTTGGAATATAAAATTGTTGGTTTCTATTTTCTTTTTTAGTTTGTTGGTTTCTGTCATGCTAAAGTAAACAGAGAGACAGGTGGTAAAGCAACGCTCCGCTGTGTCTGTGAGTTCACATCTACATCACTATTGATGATGATACAGATGTTTTAGTAGCAGCATGGAAAACAATTCCACTAAATATAGGCATCTCTAATGTTTTTCTCGTATTAAAAAGAAATTCTTCTTACCCAATTCTGTTGCCTTAAAATATCTTCTTTATTCCTTCTTACCCAACACAACAAATTGAAAAAATATTATTTACACAGATACCTAAATCTTTACTTCCAAACTGTACTTGATGGCCTTACTTAAGCTGTGATTAAAAAAAATTAAGATGAAGGTAAAAAGTATTAAAAAAATAATAATAATGGTTTATAATACTTCATCCCCAAAAGATAATAGAATAATTATTTTCAATTTTATCATAAAAATAACCTGATTTAGCAGTAACACACAGTCCCCACGCTTCAACCCTCCACCACCTTCCCTTCACTATGACCTGATTTAGGGTAACTTTCCCTGGTCTTAGATCATGTTACTTTTACTGCTGTTACACGGATTTAGACCATGTTACTTTTACTGCTGTTACACAGACTTACCCCATGTACTTTTACTGGAACATTGCCAAAAAAGCAATATATGACCAAAAAACAGCAAAACTTGTTTAAGAATCGATTTTGTTGTAGGAAATATGTGTGCCATTCGTAAGAAAATTGACAAAAATCCTGGTATAAAAATTATTTGTTTCTGATGTTTAGAACCGAAGATTGGCTAGAGAATGACCTCCAGTGGCCTTGAATGACCTCTAAGCTTAGCCTATGTGATTTTTTAATTCTCCATGCCAAATATTAGGTCAATGGGCCTTGTAGTTTTAGCGTGAAAGAGGCACAGACAAACAAACAAAGGGCTCAAATATTAGTATATTCGCATTGTGATAATAATAATAAATTATTATTATGATGTGGTATT
>VCCN01000353.1:10104378-10118489 GCA_006491835.1 Architeuthis dux | reverse complement strand
TATATCCATGAAGTTTTTCAAGGCTAATAACTAGTTATTTCACTGCCACTCAAAAACATTTCAATTCAATACAAAAAGCATCTATTCAAAGGTTAATTTCAGATTTTCACTAGCTAGCATGAAAGTTGTTTTTTCTCAACTGAACCTTAAAGCGAAAGTTGTAGGTGTTGGATTCTTGACATACTCTGGACACCACTGAACTGCTACCTGGTGAAGGACAGAATAGGGAAAAGATGTTTTTCCTCTTAAGACAAAAGATTAAAATTTAATCCATCTTCCAACCCTTCGAGGTTTTCATTTGCTCCACTTCAAGATAACCTACAGAATCAAAACAGATACTTCTTTTCTTTTTCTTTCTTTCTTGGTTGCCACTCATTTTTGGTTTTCATTTCCCCCTTCCCTATTAAATGATGGAAGCATAGCCACACCCTATGCAATGACCCTAAACGAGAAACTGCAAAAGACTCCAAGCAGAAAATCATTAAAATGATCACAACTGGTCAATGGTATGAACATTCTGACAATGATATCATTCATGTGTCACTCATAAATGTGAAAGACTCACAACTTGTTATTCCAACGTACCTCCAAGACCGAGTTATCCAGCTTGTTCAATAAAACAAATACAATCTCTACTTCGCAGCAAAGTAGGGTTTCCACAAATAAATGCTAAAGTAGAAGCCAGCGTAACAACCTGCAATTCTTGCTAAGCCAACAGCAACCGTGAACATGTCTGAGCGGTCCGTGGTTACATCTGAGTATGGACTTTTAAGGACCGCTTCCTTCTGGTGAATCATTAATGGTAATAAATGGTAAGAAAGGAATATTCACAATACCCAATTGTTGAAATTGTAAAAAACATATTTACAGAAGCTATTATACCCATCACTGATAAAGTATTTTCTACATTCAGATATCTGAATATAATAAAGTCTGACAATGGGTTTCATTTTAACAGTTCCCTATGGAAGTCATTCACTGAATCCTGTGGCATAAAACATTGAAAAATGACTTTATTATGGCCAAAAGCATTTTTTTTTTAAAACAAGCCAATGATGAAAGCTATTCACTCAGCAGAAAAATTGGAAACCAGAACTCTATAAATTTTGTCGAATGTACCGATCTACTCCACATAGTGCAATTCAATTTTCACCCCATTTCCTCTTATTTGGTCGCCAACCAAGACGCAAACTTCCAGAGATACCGAGCAAGAAACCAACCCAGACTCTGAACTTCGTGCAAGAGACCAGGCAGCTAAAATGAAATAAATTGCTGACCATCGCAACCAAGCAAAACATCACTGACACCAAGAGATTATGTGCTTATGAAGCAGCCAAGAATTAAAAAGTTGTTGACCAACTTCAATCCAACACCTCTGCTAGTAACAGATGCTAAACACTCAATGATAACTGTCCAACGACGGTTCCACAGTGACCCACGTCATTCTTTCGTCAACTGCTAAAGTCAATCAAGCCATCTATCACTCAAAGGAGTTCACCAGTCCAAGAGGATGGTGTGGAGATGAATATTGCTCCTAGACGCTCAGATACTGTCCAGACCTCCCAAATACCTTGAGGTCTACGTAAGATAACAAAATGAATAACATTTAAAATAATTTAATTATCAGAAACTTTGCCATTTAATTATTATGAACTGCTCTAATAATAAGTTTTATAAAGAGACATTTTTTAAAACTTAATAACATTTAAAATAATTTAATTTTCAGATAATTCTTTATTGCAAAAATAGCGAGAGATGTAGCATCGTAACCAGATCTCCAGACTAACTTTTTTCAACAACGTCCGGAAACCGTTCCCAAAACAATTTTAACCATCCCGAAAGGAAATGTAAATGGTCCCAAAATCAAAATGTTATTTCTTTACTTTGTTATTATCATCTATAGTTGTTAGTAGCATAATAAAAACACTGTTAAAATATTGAAGAAATAAATAATTGTCAAACTCCAGTAAAAACTTGGAGTTGACTGTTTTTCTACTGTGACAAGAACAATCCTCACCAAATTTATGGGATTAAAATTAATATTTCCCTACAGTGATTAGAAATCATGACCAAGTAATTAGAAATCATGACCAACTGATTGGGGTTTTTTTTTAAATCACTTCCGTCCTGGGAAGATATCTATTCGCCCTGAACACATTTTTACCGACAACGTTAATTTCGAGCCCTAAGATTTAAATATTTTTATTTGCTGGTTGTTGGACACTTTGTAAATAAACACTCCACTTTCAAGACATTATTAGACTCCCAAAATCTTTCAAAACCCACACACTACCCCGGCCATGTGGGACTTTTGGAATTTATGCTCTAACATCAACAGTTTGACCGGTTAACTTACTATTCTGCCATATTTAGATTGTTGGGGTCTCATATAATTTCTTGTACATATCAAATTCATAAACATCACTGGGGTTATTTTTTGAAACTAAATAAAAAATCTTTTTTTATAGTTTTGAGAAGGGTCATTAACATACAAATAGTTTTTCGGATGATTGAACTCCTTGTTGTTTGTGTGGTTAGCACGTTTTGGCCAATCCATTCTTCGGCCTTCTTGAGGTGTAATATCCGAATGTGATAGGGGTAAACAGAAGTTTTAATTTCAAAAGGAGGTAACCCTTATAACATAGGATTTGGGTATTTCAAGACAAGACAAAAACAAAGAAACACCCAAAACCTACATTATGAGGGTTGAAATTAAAAACTTGTTTATCCCATCACATTCAGATATTACACCTGAAGAAGGCCGAATAATGGATTGGCCGAAATGTTGTGTTAACACAAAAAAACAAGCAGTTCAATCGTCCGAAAAACTATTTGAATAAATAAAAAAATCATTCTTTTTACTCACATTCCAACACAAAAATTGTAATTATGGGATTAATTAAGGTCATAGAGAGATTGGGATGTTATGGTGTTTGTGGCATGGAAGTATTCAGAATAAATGTGGCATTTTGGTGAAAGGAATATTGAAGATTGTTTGGATCAGTGAATGAGACTAGTTAAGTTAAAAAGTCAGGATAGTGAAGGTCTTCACTCACCCCCCTTTGGCCGTGTGCAAGTATCAGAATCAAAACGGTTGCTATAGCGACTAAGAATTGAAATAAAGAAAAACTCAGTAATAAATACTAAACACATAAAGGAAAGGAAAAAAAAAAAATTAATTTTTTTTCCTCTTATTTATTTTTTGTCCTATTTCAAAAGAAACCTTTTTTTTTGTTTTTGCTTAGAGAGGATGAAAAAATTGTAGGGATTTGGAGGCGGGGGAAAATGTTTTTTTTTTGTTGTTTTTTTTTGTTTTTTTAGAATTGTTCATGGCCATCTCAGTGAATTCTGGTCAACTCTTCAACAGTCTTGATAAGATCATCCACTGTGGCATCTCGGCTCATTCCGCTTCCATCATCAATCTGAAAAAAGAAACAAAGTTTTTTTTTTCTCACCAAAATCTTTTCAGAACAAATAATAATAATAAATGCATTTATAGAAAGCGCCCTTTCCCGGGAACTTCAATACTTAAGTCCCCACGGGACAAAAGTGCTTGAAAACATGTGTAATCAATTGCAGTAGAAATATAAGGCCTATTAAAGAAGAGCAAGAAGTGCAACTTGTCAATAAAGTTTTTTTTACAAAACACGGGGCAGCAGCTACAGTTACAAAGTGTATTTATTTACTGAGTTCATATAATTATGAAAGTCTCGAAATTAAAAGGTTTTGATTTAAAGTCTACTAATGTATGTTCCGGATATCATAGTGTAATTGATTTCAAAGTCTGGGTGCTATATAGCTGAAACTCCTGATCCCATGAGTCATATTCGACTTTCTTCTATCCTAAGGTAATGTAGGCTGATAATGCCAGTCCTAATTGACTCACATTTCCTACATTTCAAAACTAACTGAGCTGCAGCATTTTGAACTTTTTGTAGTTTGTTAATTTGCAGAGGCACACAAAATAAATGTTATGTAACATGCATTTCAACTTGAAAACCGTTAGATAGAAACTCAATGTTTTAAATTCCTTCACTCATAAAGCTTGCTAATGTATGTATGTTCCAGATATCATAGGGTAATTGATTGCAAAGTCTTGGTGCTATATAGCTGAAACTCCTGCGCCCATGAGTCATAGTCATAAAGACAAAATCAAACCATCTAAATATCCGATGTTAATAAGAGCATGAAGTTCATAAGGGCACATATCATGCAGACATTTGAATATTGTAATTAAAATTATAAACATGACTCTTTTTTTCTATCCTAAGCCAATGTGGGCCGATAATGCCAGTCCTAATTGACTCGCATTTCAATGTTTAGGAAATTAAAAATAGTTTTTCATGGAAATTGTAATTATTTTATATACCGTATTTCTCAGATGATGAGACACATTTTATTTCCTGAAAAATATTTGATAATAGGCTCAAAATGTGGTAATGACACCATAGAGTCGGTGACTTTGATTTGCTAGTACAGTAAGTTATTTAATGCTCAAATATTTTCTGAAAAATCTTACCATTTGTAGCATCTTACCAGCCAGGAAATACGGAAATTATTTTATAAACTACATGTAAAGAATGGAATCAACAGTGAAACTCATTTAATGGGGGAAGCTATGGAATCATTCAAATCCTGTCGCAGAGGAATCCGATTATAGTGATCACTTTGGAACAGGGTCTATAAGATAACAATAACCAGCTGATAACATTAAGCAAAGGATATCAAAATTGGAACAATTTAAACAGTTTCCTCTATTTACTTTCAATAATCTTGAATTTCTTAAAATACTAAAAAGATATTTTGTTTCACTGTTTAACAAATTGTTTCCTAAAATTAAATTCAAAATTTCATATTAAATTTTTATTATGTAAAATTGTTTATAACAATGAAGTTAAGAATTTACATTTGTTATAAACAATTTTACATTATAAAAATTTAATATGAAAATTATTTTTTTGATTTTTTAAAAAACTTTGAATTTAATTTTAAATAAAGTGTTTGGGACCGACTGATCTTGATAACAATAACAGCTTATTATAATCACAGATAATGTTAACAAACAACTTCCTCCGTATATATAAACACACGTGCATACTGAACTTACTTTAGTGTGTGAACTCTTGAGTCCTTGCACAACTTGCTCAATTTTGTCCCGTTCAAGATCCAAGAAACTCTCAATCAAGTCACCATCTATGAAACCCTCGGCAGGTTCCGTTTTCCTTTCAGTGTGAAATGATCGCCAACTGAAAAAACTTGGTTAAGGAAACAATCCAGATCTGATGACAAAAAGGATCAGCATTCAAAATACACACACACACACACAGTCATATCTGCATACATGTTAGTCACAAACAAATAACAGAAATATTGATACATTCTTCCGGTTTTTTTTTTTTAATTTTTTAGTTGAAGTATTATAAATCATTATTTTAAATTTTTATGATAGTGGAGCTGCTTAGCTGAAAATTTCAAGCCAATTGTGCATTTTGTGATAAAAGCATAAAATTTGGTACACTTATAGCAAAGGCACTCCAAAAAAATTTGGTTATGGAGCCATTATGAATTTTAATATGTCATCCATGGCATCCATTTCAAAATGTCTGCCAGTGACAACTGTTTTCAGATCAATTTTCCTATCAGCAATGGATATATGATATTGAGAACATAATTAGTTGAATTTATTTACCATACACAGATTTGGGGAATTGCCATTTGGATAATACATGCAAGTCTTTGAAAATTCAAGATGGCCACCTTGACTGGTATGAAAATTGTAATTGCAATAAAGTTGTGTAAACAAGTTTGATATGGATGATCTCGGTGTCAAATCATACATTTTTTATGATGCAGAAATCGAAATTGGAACTTTTGAATTGCACAGAAGCTTCCTTCTATCTCAAAATTCAAGATGACCACCATGTGTGGGGGTCAGATGCTGGTGTCCACACAACTATCTTCACTGTGTAGATGGGGCTGTTGATAGTGATGAGGATAGTGCTGGTGCTGATGATTCTGATGGTGGACCATCCATATCAGAATTGTTTACGCAACTTTATTGCAATTACAATGTCTATACCAGTCATGGCGGCCATCTTGAATTTTCAAAGACTTGCATGTATTATCCAAATGGCAATTTAAAGTTAAAGTTAATAAAAGGATACAAAGAGTGTTCAATTTTCCCCACACTTTTGATGACACTTGCAAGATTTTTCTGTACTTCCAATAAAAAGTGGAAAAATTTTTCAGGCAATTGAGTAACAAGTCCTGCAAAATAAGAAGAAACATAATTCAGTATTTAACCATTCAAGATTCAAGTTTTTCTTTCCTTTAGTTGATGCTATGCTAAGCATCATTTCTTATTGACAATGCACACAAGAAGTTAACAAACAATGGAATTCAATCATTTAACAGTACAGTCCCATAGCAAAGAGGTGCATAAATGAAAACAGATAGATAGATAAATGAAAAGAAAAATAAGTCCAAAATATACAGATTGACACTAACTAAAACAATCGACTTGACATTTTTGATAAAGAGTGGTACTTTTGATAACATGGAAGGACGACTCAGGAGAAAGGGGAAGGACGACTCAGGAGAAAGGGGAAGGACGACTCAGGAGAAAGGGGAAGGACGACTCAGGAGAAAGGGGAAGGACGACTCAGGAGAAAGGGGAAGGACGACTCAGGAGAAAGGGGAAGGACGACTCAAAACATCAACGGAAAATATCTAAAAATAGAAATCTGATTAATAAACGAGCAAGGATGAATTCCAAATAGCCAAAATTCAAAATATATAGACTAACAAGGTGAAGGGATTTAACCGTTAGACAATATAAACAACCACAGTATAAATAAGACTGACAGAGCGAAGAAAAAACAGTGTCCCCCAGATACAGATGAAGTTGCCATGACAGTCACTCTCTCGGTTTTATGGGAATATCTGTCTGTAGAATTACGAATAAACAGTATATTCTTTAACCAGAGAAATCGTCTCCATCTTGATCCTTTGTTACATTTCAGGCCAATTCTTTCCAGAGAGCAACCTCCGTCTTCCTGAACTCTGGACATATCGTACACCCTGACACCGTCCACAACAAGGAGTGACAAAACCAACCAACTGTCGTTGAATGTTTGTTGCCAACCACCAAGAAGGTGATAACATAACAGTAAGTGTACATTTTGACAATGGATCTAGGGACAGTTATGGGGCTTGGAGGATTACTGCTCACTGTAACAGCAAGAAGTAATCCTCCAAATACCCTTGTAAACCATTCGTCTTATAGTCTAGCATATACAGTACATGTATTTGTACAATAATGTGCATCATATGGTAGAAAATTCAGTAACCGCTTCTTGTTTAGAATGCAAACTCCTGAGTGTATAAAATCAAATGTACAGCGAAGAAGAATTTAACTTCAATTCTCAGTAGACAAGAAAACAATTTGAGGAAGTCAAAACAGAAACCACTAGATGATCTAGCTTGATTAGTGGATTAGCTAACAAAAAGTAGAGACATTGGTTGATAACAAGAAATGACTTTAGTAACATTCAAAAATGTTCATTAATGTTTTCACTTACCCACAGCACCACTGACAGTGCCAAATAAAACTGAACCTTGGGTGGGTGTGGAGTTTTCACCTGCATGCTGCATAACCAGAGATCCTAAACAAAAAAGACAAAAAAAAAAACAGATACATTAAAAAGACAAAAAAATCTTAAAACTAATGCCCTACTCAATTAATCTTTGGGAGATTGAAAGAAAACGTGAGATTGATTGATTGATTTGTTTAGCGGTATATCAACCATTAATGGGTCATTTAATGCCGAAATCAATTTAAACTTCCAAAAGTCAGAGGTTTTTTTAAATAGAGTCTTGTGACTTTGGTGAAAAAACTGGTGGCCCCTGTTTTTTTTTTTTTTTGGGGGGGGGGGTCTTACCCCACTGCAGGGTATGCAGTCAGTGTATTCTGAGCCCCAGCCGACAGGACCAGAAAATGTGAGAGACAGGTTAATACATGCAATAAAGAGAATCACTTACCATGTCTAAATACATTTACAAATTCGCCCAAATGATAAAGCCCAACTTCCTGTAAATGCTGCCTTTCTTCATCGGTTGTTGCAGCGCTGTCAAAAAAAACAAAAAACAAGACAATTTTTAATGTGACATTCCACAAAAGAGAGAACAACTTTCTACAAAACAATTCTCAATTCTCCACTCCCCGCTAGCTTAATGGGTCAAAAGTGAAGGAGACTCCCCCCCCCTCCTTTAAGGGGTCAAAAGCAAAGGGAAGCTTTTTACCCCCTCCTTTAAGGGGTCAAAAGCAAAGGGAAGCCCCCCCAACGAGGGGTCAAAAACATGTCTGAAATCTTTAGTCCTTTTTTTCACTCCTTAAATATTTTACACGGCATACTTCAGCTAGTTGTTTTATAAGAAAAAGGCATGAGGTTGGATTTTTATGCTGACAAAAATGTCTATTTACCTATCTTTTTGGCAGGTAAATAAATTGAAAGAATTTTCAGCTCCTAAGAAATTCTCATCATCAAGTATTTCAACGGCTGTCATCCAGTTTGGGTTGGAGTCTCGGGCAATCTACAAAACATTTAGATTTATTACAAAACAATTTACATCGATGGAGAAACAATTATTTAAAAGTTTCACAACAAAACGAGAAATGATTTTACAAAACTTAAACAGCCTTGAACAGCCAGCAAAAAATACTCATCGAAAAAAATAGATTTGGTTTGAAGTTTAAATATAATCAGATAGTACAGCAGTTAAGTAATGGTTAAAAAGCTAACCTAGCAGACCATGGCCATTTTTTTAGCCATAATAAAAAAAAATATTTTAATAACATTGTAAAAATTTGCGACACCAGATGAAACTGAGTTTTATCGTTTCAGCCATAAAAAGTGTCTATGAAATAGCCATTTATGCTATGAAAATCCCTGCGATTAACTTACTGCTATGAAAGTGCCATAACCCACCGCACACTTGTGACATTGGGCCTGACTAAGCTAAGCTTTGTAAATACCTTAGATATTGATAATAACATGGTAATAATTTTATTAGCAGTGTATGCATATCAAAATGTCCCACTTGTGATTTTAGAGATACCAGTGTTATGGTATATACAAGTGATTTTCAACATTTTTCATCTCATGGCACAGTGAGCTGTGCACTAAAATGGTCAAGACACACCATCAGTATTTAAGGACAGATTTGATCATTTAAAAGAAAATGAATGATAATAATGTGTTCATAAGTTAAACAAACTAATAATTTATCAATTTTATTGCCAAAGGTATATTGTTGATCATGGTCTTCAAAAGATTTTGAGAGTTTTGTGCATATTTGTTATTACTAGACATTGAAACAAAATGTCATTGAAAAAGATGGCATTCATTAAAAAATAATATGAAATTTTCAGATATAGATTGTATTCAAAGACAAACACGAGTAAAAAATAAAAAGCATTTGCTTAAATAAAAATATCAAAAGTAATGCCAAAATGTATTCAAATGTTATTTTTGTATCCATACTGGGAACACTGTCTCACTGCCCTCATTTGAGGGTGGATTGACCCTCCTAAAAACTCCTGCGGAACACCTACAGTTGTCCTGGGGAAGATATCTGTTCGCCACGGACACATTTTTACTGTCCCTGGGACAATGTTAATTTCAAGCCCTGTTCACGGCACATTGGTTGAAAAATCGCTGGTATATAACGTTAGTGTATGTGATGGTGTGTCTTATGTAATCCTGCTGAGAGTTTTTCTTTGTTTATCCAGCCTGAGTGATACATTTTCGATGTATGATCAACATCAAAATTAATCTTTTATTAGATGAACTATTATTAATTTGTGACTAGTCTTTCATCTTAATTTTAGTCAGAGTAGTTACAATAAAAGCAATTAAAACTAGCATTCCAAGGGAAATTATGAATCACTACCACCTATATATGCTTCTTTTTACATTGTAAATTAAACAGTGGTGGTGGGCAGTGATCACTAAATAAAATTTTGAAAAAACAAGTGAGAATGCTGCTGGACACAAAGTAAGGGATCAATTTGGCATAAACTTACATTGTAAATTGAACTCCCCACTAAAAACCTATTTTGGGCAGTAATTTAAAAAAAACAAAAAAAAACAACATTTTCCCTACTCATTTCTACTATGAACGGTTAGGGCTGGGCAAAGTCCAGATACATATAAATGTCAGAATACATTAATAACCTAAAACCAGTGTTGTGGGTAGCAGTGATTAATTAAGATGAAAGAAATACAAGTCAAATATTAAAAATGATCAAAATTAATAGTAACAACTTTAGAACATTAGTCTTGAGCCCATGGAACAGTTGGCATTGAAAAGATTGATCAATTTATTTAGCAGCACATCAACCCTTGATGGGTCATTTAATGCCGAAATCAGTTTAAATTTCCGAAAGTTTTTTTGTTTTTTTTAAATAGAGTCTTGCGACTTTGGTGAAAGGTTATTTTGTAAATAGTATCTTGTGACTTTGGTGAAAGAATAGGTGGCCCCTGGCTGGGGGGTCCTACCCCTCTGCACAGGGATGCAGTCGGCGTATTCTAGGCCCCAGCCAGCAGGGCGGCATTGAAGAGAAGATTAAAGATTATTCTGGATATTTGTTAAACGTACCTCCTCAAAATTTTCATCCACAGGTTTATATGCTAATAATGTAATAGATCGCATCAAATCTCCAACCAAAATAAAGTCTCCTTTGGTTTTAAGGTAAAGTGCAATTATATTATTGAAATGGCTGCATTCAAGGCGTAATTCTTTTTCAGCTGTCCATTCAAATAAACGTACCTGAAAAAAAGCAGAAATACAAACAGAATTTAAAAACAATATCAATTTTATTAAACCGTTTGCTGCCAAGTATATAATTTAACGTTTTAACTCCAATGCCATGTTTTTCTCGTAAAAAAACCCCAAAAAACTGATGACAATAGAAAGTCTTCATTGTATGTTTAAAATGGTTTTATTTCCATACGAATCAACAGAATATCTAATAATTGTAATATAAACACGGGACAATTTTCGAAATAGGAGAACAAAACATTTTCAGTGATTTCAACCATTGGCAATTTCTCCCAAGGAAGACCAATCGCAGTTTCTGGGAAGAATCTTTTTATTTAGAAACTGGTTTCTTGTTTGCAAAGATTTTCTTTTTTTAAAAATGGAAAAAAAAAAAAAAAAATGAATATGCTGTGCTGTGCTGAGGAATCTTCTTGTCGCTTTCTTTCACTTTAAATTCACCATCAGCAGACGACACAGCAACAGCGGCAGCCATTTAGAAACAGGAAAGGTAATAATAGCCACATTCAGTACATTCATATCTACTCCCTCACCATTTTGCATTCATACTTTACACTTTCTAGTGGGGTTTTGTTTCTTAGCTGTTGGAGGAATTGCTGAGGGAAAGGATTACACACTATCATAAGACGAGTTATCTCGTCATGGCACTGGACTGACAACTTGCTAAGACAAGTTACCTCATCCGTGGCAGCGAACAAGATGTCATAATTTGGTAGCTGAGTGGCTACATAAAAAAAAATATAGTGTACAATACATACAATGAAAAAATCTTTAAAACTTTTCTATAAAAATAAATTCTACATAAGGTTCAAACTAAAGGTTTTACCCACACCCTCAAGAAAGCATTATAAAGGTGCAACTGTTGAAAAAGTCATACTCTTGTTGCCAATGTTTGCTGTTGAAGCAGACCAAAAAAAGAAAGAAATTATACTTACTGTGCTGTTAATGCTTGCTAATAATTTGCCATTAAATTCAACCAAACTATATGCTGCCCCTTTGATTTCTTTTTCTGCTACTACAGTGAGTTTACCTTAAAGAAATGAAAAAAAAAACAGAATAGTGAATGATTTTATTTAAATGAAAAACAGACAAACAAAAAACAATATTAATTAAGCAAAGAACAAGGTCTTATTAGGACACAAGACCTTGTTCTTATCAACAGATACTAAGAGACAAAGCATCTAGCCAGGTCTCAACCAAAATGAGGAAAACGAGACTGGCTGCTGCAGGGAAGATGGAAGATGATTACTGCAACTTTTGTATGAAATAAGCCTGTGCGTATCTGTATGATAAATTTTCATTAATATCTAAAACTTGTCAATTTAGCCCAGTCAGTAAGACAACCTCCTGGCAATCAGTTGGTCATGAGTATAAATCACAGATGGGGAATGTGAATTTTACATATCGGTTTACACCCTTAATTTTGGTGAGGATTGTTCTTGTTGTTACGGTAAGAAAACAAAGTTAACTCCAGACTTTGTACTGGAGTTTGACAAAAATATTTCAACTCATCAATATCAAATGTATTACAATAAACCCAGACTAAGAAACAGGCATTTTACAGTCCTGAGGTTATAAATCTGAGGATTTTGCTGTGGCAATAATAACCAAATTCTTTTGTTGAAATCAAAATCAAAAAGAAAATAGTTGTGTTATTAAGCAAGAATATAGCAATGTTCAAATGGTTCTTTGGACGATTGAACTCCTTGTTTAGGTCTGTTGAGAAGCGGAAGACTCATCAGGTTGAACTCCACACTTGTCTGGCTAATGCATTGAAAGAAGCAGCTCACATCAAAATGTCGACTAAATGCATTAGCCAGACGAGTGTGGAGTTCAACCGAATGTGGCTTCCACTTCTCAACAGACCTAAACCCAACAAGACAAAGAGACATCCAGGCCCTGCACTATAAGGGTTACCCCCTTTAAAAATAAAACTTCTGTTTACACCATCATACTCAGATTTTACACCTGAGGAAGACCGAAGAGTGGAGCGGCCGAAACGTTGTGTTTACAACACAAACAACAAGAAGGAGGAGTTCACTTGTCCGAAGAACCATATGAATAGTAATGACCCTTCTCAAAACTATAGAAAATATAGCAATGGTTAGGATAAATTATCATTGCTGACAAATGAGTATTGTGCACAAAAAAAGAGTTTAAGAAACCCTGTTCTAACAGGAAACTGATAACACTATGCTTACAAAATCATTTAACCAATCAAATCCCACCTTCAACATACACTCTGGTGGACGAATTGTTGCTGTTTCTACAAGCATATAATAGCTGGAATGAATAATTTGATTTGTTAAATGTTCACCTGTCTTACACATATTTTCTTACCTGATTGATTCACGGGATGACAGAATCCACTAAATGAAACATTAAATGGTGCTACAACTGACACAGAAACCACAAACTATAATCATTGAAAGATTCACACAAGGTTTAATGTATTTAGCTGCTGTAAGCAGGGTACCATCTTTTGGACATTGTTGTGTATTTGTGTTATGATATACTGTCACAGGGGGGTTATTTCCGGGCCAACACCTGTGCGGAAGTGGAAGTGACACCAGTCACCTTAGGAAATATGCATATGCGTAGGTGTCCAAAAACAGGATGTTGAACACACACGGGTGGGCGTTCAAACCTGATAAAAGAAGACACAGCCCGCCAGACAGAGACGGAGAAAGCTCAGAGGACTCAGGACAGAGATAAGCAGAGGCAGCCAGCAGGTGGGCCGAAAGACAAGGCCGGGTCTCCTGGTGGGAACGGTCTCGGGCACACATTATCTCTCTCGCACTCTTCATTCTCCAGCTGACAAAATGTATCTTAGGAAATAAAAATATGTTGTCACAGGTTTTCAGGTTGGGATTCGGGTACAGATGTAGATGGACAGAGGTCTATTTGATTGGCTGTGACTGTGGTGTTCTTTCATTTGGTGCAGTTCATGTATTTCACATACCTGATTTTTGCCATGAACTCATTTCTTTTTGTAGCTATCAATACAGATGGGTTTTTTTTCTGTCCTTGTTTAGTGTCATGTAGAATATTGAGAAAAGATAACTTACCATCTGCGTAATGGAATATAATAATTCTTCCCTGCTTAGGTTCTGCTTCTTCTGCATTCACCATAGCTGTACCAACAATGTAATACGTGTTAGCATCATCTCCTAGCTTAGCTGAGATCAAACTTGAAGCAAATTCATTTGCCATAAGCTGATGGGCATGATGCACTGAAAAAGATAAGAATAGTATATATATACACACACACA
>VCCN01000353.1:10070377-10082886 GCA_006491835.1 Architeuthis dux | reverse complement strand
TCAAGGAATGCGAGCTATGTAATAAGTTTAAAAAGCCAGCTCTGGTAAAATAGATTAATCACCTTGTGAGGATGATAAGAAAAATGTCATGCCTTACCGTATATTGAATGCCTTTAGCTCACGATCTTTATCCAAGGGAATAACTTTTAACAAGCCATCATAAAGTCTGAGTGCTATCACCTGGCAGAGGGGATCAATAATTCCAATGATACCAGTTTCAGACGGACGGCCAACTCTATCCTGCAAAACAAAAATCAGCACAATATTTTTAAAATATCAGAAACTAATCAAACTAATTTGTCTGCTGAACATTGAAAATGGCTTCTGACAAGCCGAAATATATCTGTTCAATAAATATCCTAAGGAGAAAAGTTGAATGATGCTTTTTATTTCTGTTTTAATTGCAGTTCATCTGCAATAGAATTTCACTGTACTGATCGCCCTTTTTTAACACACCACTGAAGTGAAGCTTCATGCAACTATAAGTACAATATAAGTATTCGCTTGCTCACTGCTATAATATTCCAAGGTATCTTCTTGCCTGGAAATGCTCCAATCTAATTCATATTTATTTTTTTATCGAAGGAAATGAATGAAAATGAATAATATAGGCACTTCTTACTTGCCATTTTATTAGCATCAATTTTAAATCTTCATAATTGGAGATTATACACACACACACCATGGCTCCAGACTAACTTTTTTCACCACCATCCCGAAAAATGATTTTAACCGTCCTGAAGGAAACATAAACGGTCCCAAAATCAAAATGTTGTTTCTTTACTTTGTTATTATCATCTATAGTTGTTAGTAGCATAATAAAAACACTGTTAAAAATGTTGAGGAAATAAATAATTGACTTTGTTTTTCTACCATAATAAAAACAACAAAACAAGAACAAGCCTCACCGAATTAAATGAAAAAAAAGAAGATATCTTCCCCCCTGTGCCTTTGGGACGGAAGTGATTAAAAAGAATTTTTTTTAAAATAAATTATTTTTTAAAAAGAAAATCACTTCCGTCCCAGGGAAATCAATTGTTCGTCCCAAACACATTTTTACCAACCCCAGTAATTAATTCGAGCCCTGACCCCCCGCCCCCACCCACACAATGGTAGGTTGGGATTAGTGAGAGTTAATTAGTGTGAATTGATGCTGTGTTGCATTTAATGCCAGCCAAAATTTAACTAATGCAAATCTCTTAAAGATTTTTCCAAACTCTTCAAATTGTGCATAAGAATTCAAAGCCAGTTTATAAACCAGTGTTTTACATGTGGCTACGTCAGTCTGCACTTGCCTATTGTAATGGGTGGAAATGTTCCTGCCTCCTCTACCATACTTTTGCCTGAAGACCTCCCTCAAAGACCTGGACATTGATGTCAACTCCTGGGAGAGCAAGGCCAAGAATCACAATGTATGGCAGAGTAAAATCACAAAAGGGGCCAATGCAGTAGAAGCCAGGAGACGAAACACACAGAACGCAAGATCTGAACTGCCATTACTCCATCCACAGTGTCTGCAACCGTGTGTGTCCCATATCTGAATCTGTACTGAGAGACACTTCAGAGGCCAGAGCAGCCTCATCAGCCACCTCTGAACTCACCAAAGCCATGGCCATCTTTGATTGCCATGGCCATCTTTGATTGCCATGGCCATCTTTGATTGCCATGGCCATCTTTGATTATGAAGGTCGAACATCAGTGACATAATTACCATGCAGAAAGAAAGCTTGGTTTTGACAAACTAGAAAATGACAATATCCAAGAATTGCTCAATTCACATTCAGAAGAATTGAATGTTGATGATCCTCATTTAGATAAACAACAAACGTTTGATGAAGCAAACAGTAATTTTTGAAGAAGTAGATTATGTGCAAATGAGGGAGTTTCATTCTCAAGACATCTTTCAAGCTGTGGAAGTCATGAGGCAAAAGATTATGGATACTAAATAAATAAAGCATTGCCAAAATGTGAATAAAGCTCTCTGCATCTACAAGCTGTGGATGTGCACTGCTGTATCTGCCACCTTTCTTCCTCTTTGTTATATTAGTATATATATTTCCTTCTAAGGAAGGTGTGTGTCGTTAGGAAAACCAGGAAACTGAACATAATAATTTTTAGAAAGAGATAATGGTGGAAATGAGGCTGAAGTCACTGACTACATCAACGAACACCTGGTCACATCGATGCTCCGAGAAGTTAAATTTATTTTTCTTAATAACATTGTTAGTAGTGGAAGTTATAAAAGCCTCATTATATATATATATATCCAACCATTTTGAATATCTCAAGAACAGTTACGCAGCCTTGATGTAACTTAGCAACTAATCAGACTGCACGTGTGAACACTCTCCCATGGGGTTACTTAGTTGGCAGTGAGACGCTATTTAATTAGCTTGTGTACTGTGACTGTCACATTCACAATGACCGAGCCAGCCTTTTTTTTTTTCGGCAAAAAATCACATCACCCAGGTTTGTCAGCCCCTCCTACAGTTCAGTTTTGGCTAACTCTGACTTCTAGCTTTACCAAAAGAAATTTTGGACTGTGGTCAAGATTAAGGTGAACATGGCGATGCAGCTGATGGTGACCCTGAAAGAGGACTCTGCAGACTGTTTTGAAGAGTGGAAGGGACGCTGAGATAAGTGTGTGAGGTCCCTAAAGGGAGTCATTTGAAGGGATTAAAGAGCCATTGCCCTAGGTAGACTATTGTTTTTCATTAATATTAAATGGCTGGATACATTCCAGACAGACCTTGTATGTCTATGTATACAGACAATAGACTTTAGCAGACGACATAGAAGTTTGATTATATTTTGCCTTGTTTTAATCCGAAATCTCAACTAATCCTTACTTGAACAGATCCTAGAGCTTTTGTAATGATGTCAATGCTGTCTCCATCCTGTTGACACTCCAAAATCATTGCACTATAACGAGAAGTCAAAAGGAACATCTGATCTTTTTCTTCCCCCTGAAAATAACAAAAGAAGATTATATACAAAAGCTTGAATAAATTTACACATTTAGTAATAATTTTATATGATTTCTTAAAATAAAGTTTGGTCCTATTTTCTTAGTGACTCTGAAAAATTAAAAGAATTTCCTCCCAAACAAATGACAGCTAATGTAAATAATGCCTTTGATTAGTCAAGATACATATGAAGGATACATTCCATCTTAAAAACTTTTCATCTCTAAGAGCAAACAATACTTTTTTTGTAGTGTGTTCCACCTCAAAGAGTAAAATCACAATACTTTCTCATGAAATCCAATTCCCTTCCATTTATGTCACTTTGTACCATTCTCAGATGATTCTCACCTCTTTAACGTATACAATCTGATCATCTTAAAGTTATTGGCCTGCTATCATTGAATGCATGGTCAAATTGTTTGGATTTACTGCTTTTAACCCTTTATAGAGCAAGTGACTATATATGATCACCTGAGAAATCGTCAGCCACATGCAAATATTGTAGCCACACAGACAACATAATCTGCACCAATGTGGTCTGCAAGCTTTGCAAAGTACACTTGTGCTTGAACAAAGACAGAAACTGTTTTGTGGCACACCACACCCCATTAAATTAGCCTGTTTTTGGACGCACGAAGGTGTTATTCTTTAATTCTATGTTTTATTTAACTTTCTACTTTAATTTCCATTTTTGGTCACTTTTTGGGCGAGGCACAATATATGATCACTTCATCAGATGGGGGTTTTGGCCCCATAAACAAAAAACTTCCAGAAAACTTGCAACTGAATATATTTTGTAATTAGGTCTAGTTAAACATACAAAATGTCTGTTTTGATATCTAAAATATTTTTAGGGGTGCCCTATATAGGGTTAAGGGTTTATAACATTACAACTGATTTTAGAAGGAGTCAACCAATTTTTAAAAAAAAAGAAAAAAAAAAAGAAGAGAGCATGTTACTATATTTATTTTTTACTATTATTAAACAATCTTTGCATTTTTATTAATCGAAATAGAAAATATTTTTTACTCTATATGCCGGACTATAACACAAATAACTGTCCATATTGAGCTTCGGTAGACAGCCCCCTAGTCATAATACCAGTGCAATGGATGCAGTGTAATATTTGCATAGTTTTTAAAAAAAATTTAATGACTGTCTTATATACCGGGATATACAGTAATTACAAATTTCTCTATTTGTATGTGGGTTTGCATAGCATACTATGAAATCAAATGATGGATAATTTTATATCCGACAGAATATGATAATTTTAAAGACATTTATTAGTTGAGAACCTATATTGGCCCAGAGCTGCTAAACGGGCGGCCTAAATGTACAGAGCTCGTTTGTTTATTCACATTTACGATTTAGGCCACTTGTTTAGCAGTCTGTCACACCGGTGCCGGGCAAATATAGGTTCTCAACTAATAAATGTCTTTATAATAATCATAGCATACTATGCAGCTCCACTCCAAGATAAGCCTAATGATATAACTAAAAGAAGGTGTTGTTGGTGACATGGTTGTGAAAGAAAATACAACTAGTTACTATTTAAAATATACTAACAAACAAATCATTATCTCTGTTGTCATAATTTTTCTGTGACTCAAGAACAAAAGTTTTTCTGTTCAGAATATTTTGAGAATGAAAAATGCATAGAACTAAAGGAAGAAAAATAACTTACAGGTGGGCGAAATAGTTCCAAAACTGCAATTCTTCCATAAATAGCAACTTCTTTGACAGGACGCAAACCTTCAGGTGTAACAACATAAATTTCCATGCGATTGTTCTTGGCAATAATCAAATTCAAGTCCCGAGGGGACGTGAAATTTCCTGAAATGGAAAGTAAAAACAATTGAAATGAAAAAAAAAAAGAAGAAATAAATGTAATTCAAATAGCGTTCAATAGAGTCATGCAGAAATGTAATTACTCTTGAGTACCGAATAATGGGGGGGTCCAATTAGCCAAGGGGTGGGAACAGTGTTACCACTTTGGCCATTTTATGGCTAATTTTGACAAATCTGGCCCCTTTTTTAAAAAGCATTTGGCCATTATGACTTTTGCTGTAGTATTATGTTTTTATAAATTCTTATTCTTGGTGTGTACTGCCGTATTGCAATGTTTCATAAACAATCATTATTTTTAATTTTTTTATACTACTATTCACCTTCATATTAATTTTTCAGCTGCTTTTTATAAGCGCTACTTTAATACTCAGGTTGTCACCATAAAGTTGCGATAAAAAAGCAACTGAAAAATTAAGATGGAGTTAAATAGTAGTATTCATTTTTTTTAAAAATTAATACTTATGATTTACAATACTTCATCTAATAAAATTAGATAAGAAAATAATTGCTTTTATAAAAATGTTTAGTCATTTTTACATGTTTTTGGCCAGAAACGTCTCCAACTATCTGGCAACCCTGGGAAAAACTTTTTTCCTCTATAGAGTATTTGTTGTATACCACCAAATATGTTTTTCAGTTATGTCTTAATAACATTATTCTACACTGATTAAATTCATTTTTAAAATGTAAAAGAAAACAGGAAAAAAAAAGATTGTTTAAAAAGAGAAAAAATTCTGTAAACTTCAAATTAACTTTTTTATGAACGTAGTTCCGTCTTGTGTATGTCTTCTGATGTACATGTTACGGCAGTTTGGGCCATTTTCAACATCTTAACTGTTAGAACGTGAACATCTTGCAAGCGTTTGGTAGGCGTGAGCATTATTAAATCATTTTTGATCAAACAGTTTCAAATTGAATCTCTTAAAGAGGCTTCAGTAGTTGTAATGTCCGTTTTCAACATCTTAACTGTCGGAGACAAAATACTAACTGAGCAGATATCAAATCTTTAAAAAAGACTTTTCAGGGTCACTTTTTCGACAGTATCAAGCTTCTTTTTTTAAAAACTGTTATTTGTATTTTTATTCATACAATTTTGCAAGAAAATATACCAGCTTTCAAAACTAAAAAACAATTAGTATGCTCTGACCATATTCAGAGGTGACTCTAAGGTTCCTCTTTCTTTTCACCACTATCCTTCTAGATAGCAACTCATATCCCTGGTTCGACAACTACTTACCTGCAATCCTACTCTTTTGCAGAGAGGCATTGAGTACCCTCCCCCCCAAGTCATTAGTATGACTTGGCCAGGGATTGATCCCCAGTTGCTTACAGCACCTGGTATTCCCAGATGGTCGCCCATTTAGGTAATGACCATCCTCGACGTTGCTTAACTTTGGTGATCTAATGAGAAACGGTCAGTCTAACGTGATTTGAACATACTAAAAAAATAACATATAGTTAAAACAGCTGATGGAGTGTTTACTTTTATTAGGTTGGTGCAAAAATAACTGTGTTTTTTGTTATTTTAAACTTTGATTATTTAACTATGTTCATGGAATATACCATTTTAAAGCGTGCATTTCACTCAATTTATTTAAGCTGAACGTTTTCTTTTCACTATTTATTCTGGTTTATTTGAGGCTGTCGAATCAAAGATGTAAAAAAGGCAAATTTGAGCAATTTTGTTGTACGAGTTCAAAATGTGACGTAAAGCAATGGAAATTGCTTGCAATATAAAGCAAGTATTTGGCCAGAGGATCGTTAATGAACGTACAGTGCAACATTAGTTAGAAAAGTTTCCAAACGGAGACAAGAGCCTTGAAGATGAGGAGTGTTGTGGACGTCCTTCAGTGATTGACAACATCCAATTGAGGGCTATTATTGAGGCGGACCCACGCAAAAACAACTTGAGAGGATGTAGAGGAACTAAACAGTTGTTTGACATTTGCACCAAATTGAAAATGAAAAAAGCACAACAAATGGGTACCGCACAAGATTAAAGAAAATCAAAAAATTTGCTGTTACAAAGTCTGCTCTGTGCTTCTTTTGCGCAACAAAAACAATCCATTTCTTGATCACATTGTGACATGTGGATAAAAATGGAATATGTACAACAATCGATGGGGTTCCGCGCCGTGGCTGGACAGAGGTGAAGCACCAAAACACTTCCCTAAACCAAACCTGCATCAAAAGAAGATTATGGTCACAGTTTTGTCAGCAAGTGGAATCTTCCACTACAACTTCTTAAATCCTGGTGAAACCCTCGCAGCAAAGAAGTATTGCCAGGAAATCAACAAAATGCACCAAGAACTGCAACATTTACGTCCAAACAAAAAGACCAATTCTTCTACATGACAACACCCGGCTGCCTGTCGTGCGAATGACCATGCAGAATTTGAACGAACTAGGCTACAAAACTACGCCACCCTACCATTTTTTCAAACATTTCGACCACTTCTTGCAAGGGAAAGTCTTCAACAACCAAGCAGCAGCTCAAAACACCTTCAAACAATTCACTGATGTAGATTCTGAAGGTTCTTATTTCGATTAATAACTTTTATTCTAAGCCGAGATATACTGCTTTAAAGTTGATGGTGAAATACTGCAATTATTTTTGCACCAACTTAATATTTTACCTAATTTTTTTATATTTTATTGTTTATTACATTTGATATTTGCTTAGTAAATAGTATTTTGTTTTGTTTGACTGTTACAACAGCAACTGAGATTATTTGGGATGCTAAACAACGAGATAGCCAAATTATTTTACAAGTAATTCCCAAAATTCACGAGCAAAAGAAAGCAAACCCTTTCGTCATTTACAAGTTTTTTTTTTTAAATCAATACCAATCAATGTATAATTAAATTCCTAAAATTGTCTACAAAAAGCAAATATCAAATACTAGAAAACCATTATAAAATCATTTTCTAAAAAATTAATTTAATTGGAGATGATTTTTAGATGCACTAGTAACTCTAGCAGCAATTGCTGTCACTGACTGACGGGCTGACATACGGAAATGTGAGTTACGTCCCTTGCTCAGTGTTGCCAACGTTTTTCATCTAAATCTAGATGTATTTGGTTGCGTCTGGATGTCAGAAACTGCTATTTACATGATTTTTAATAAAATAACATTTTTATTTAATTTATAGCAATAAAATAAGTAATATTTTCAATAAATTAAGTAATATTTTAATAAAATAAACGTTGAAGATTAAAGTTACATTTAATTTATTAATATGTAATATATTTCCTAGATTTTAGATATATATCTGGATAATCTAGATGTTCCGTGGTGTTTTAAGAGGTTTTGACTCGATTTTAGATATAAACTTGAAAATAAAGTAGGCAACACTACTGCCCATGCTAGATCTTATTTTTCACACAAGAAACGTACTACTAGTGCATCCATGGTCTGACTTTCAAGCTTGTTAAAATAACAAGTAATGAAGCGAGTCCGGAAAATAAATAATAAAAAACGTAAAACAAAGACTATGGATGGATGACTTTCTATTCGATAATTTGGACACTGCAGAAATTCCTTAGCAAATCAATCACTTTCTTTACAACGTCATAGGAAACCACTAGAATATTTATCTACGTATTTTAAAATAAACTCTTTTACATTTTCCCCCAAAACTTAATACATTTCAAACAGGTTTGGGACCGGTCATCAATGTTGAAAATCAAATGAACAAAAAAGTGAAACTTGTATTCACTTCAAATTTCAATTGTAACACTACCACTGTTTTAAAAACTTTTTGCAATATTTACACTAGTCTTTTTTAGTGCCGGATAAGCAAGTTTAACCTTTTTTTAGTTATCAATAATAATTAATTATACTTAATGCTTTATTAAGTATTTGTTATCTACGTTCAGATTTATGCGATCAAATAAATAATCGTTCTTATAATAAATATAAACTTTTCTTTTTAGCTCTATTTGTGCTAGCATAAAAAAGTGAATAAAAACAAGGTAAATATGTAAAGTTAGACAAATCAATAACAATAGTTAAATAATAATAAAGAGGATCATTTTTTAAAAAATTCTATTTCAATTTATTAAAAAATTCTATTATCTTACTTAAATGACTTAATTTGTTAAGGATCGACTTTAACATTTTTGGGAGATTTGGGTTTTTTTGCAGATTCGGTTTTTCTTTCTGATCTGTGAAAAATAAATAATTTTGTTTTTAATGTTCTTCCTACCATAGGAAACATTGCGGTTGTTTATATCAGTGTCCCACGTTATGAAAAACAAAGAAACGAAACTAAAACTACGTTCGACGAGTGTTATTTTACAGGGGGAAAATGGTTGTTTATTTTTAGTTGAACTTATACAAGTTGTTCCCCCTTAAATATGGAAGATTCAATATGACAAAATCTTTCAAGTCTGTAGTCGCTGTTTGTTTTTATAATTTTAATATGACTTCATTTTGTGTTTTTACGGTTTTAGGTATTTATTAGGCCTAGCTTAGTCTGGCAGAAGGCAATAATAATAATGAAATATCCATTAATGATCGAACTCAGATAATGACCTGCTAAACTACGGCAATGCATATCAAATAATATTGAATCGTAAAAAGTTTAACTTATGCAACTTTTCGAGAAAGAAAATCGTCTATTAAAAATCGTTTTCCTCGAATGAATGGGGAAACAAATAACTTTATTGTCAATCGATTCTCCTCTCTTTATAACTCTACTCTGGACATCAGATAATACTCTTATTTTACTTATCAATGGTTATTATAGACATGAAGAAGAAAAAGAAGAAATACTAGCTAATTAATTAGCAATAATCCCAAAGTAGTAGCTAAGATCGCACCGCAACGAAAAATCTATTTTATTCAATATTCATAAAACCTGAAAAAACACATTTTTCTTCGGCAAATACTTCTATTTAAAGTAAAGTCAATTAATTCGTTTTTATTTTTCATCATTTAACAAGTTCAACAATGAAGCCCCCCCCCCACTATTTCACGCTTTTCAAGAGTGGACTATTATCTTGATCTTTTAAACACGTTTCAGCCGATATGTTCTGCGGCCTTCCTCTGGTGTATGAGATTGCATCGGGCGGTCTTCAAAACTCGCTTAGTTATCTATTTTCTTTTTAAATGGTGATGTTCCTGTTTTGTGGAGAAGGACTCAAAAGGGATTTCTACAGGTCGAAGAAGTTAAGAACATACCGGCTGACGCGATAGCGTGTTAAAAACAATAACGATCAAGATACTTTGTTAAAAAGTGCGTAGAATAACTATACAAACTATAATCCTGAATCTTTGTTAGACAGTATTTTTAATAATCATTGTGTGGTTTAGGCGAGTTTTTCTCGTATTTATTGTTATTTTTCACAACGTTTTGGCAATGTATCCTCTTACTAAACCAAAAACTATAATCGTATTTTTTTTTAAAAAGTATTTTTTCTAGATTCGCCTCGGTTGTTGCTATGTTACGTTAACAGGCAACATATCAGCTTTTTTTTCTTTTCTTCAAAATCTCAAATAAGCCTAAGCCTAAAGTCGATATAACCAAATCGGTTAATCACAGCACATTCATTATACACACTGATTTTATTTTTTAATGAGTGCTACTTAAACAATAAACATATAGTGATGCGTATATCCATCCGTATTGACAAAACTTCTAACATTTAATGATCAAGGGAGATAATTTAAAAATGAGGCATTACCGCCAAAACATAGGTACAAATTCAACAACAGACGATTTATTATCTTTTAAAAATACCGACAACTAAATTAATCTGGAAATAAAACTCTACAATTATCAATTGTCTTAGTTCTGGGATTTAAAATAAAATAAAGTCATTACGGGACAATCAATAAAAAGTTCACACCAAAAAACGTGTGATCTTTTTTCCTTAGTGATATTTTGATGTTATTTACAAAAATAACACAGATGAAAAGAAAAACACGTTTTTTTTCTTTTTTTCTTCCTTACCGGTCACACAGGCATTGACGGCTGTAGGTTTGTGAGCGGTTACCACGTAGTTGTAGGACATATTTGCAGGCCACGGCACGGCTTTTTTTCCCGTTTTTCTCCCCTAATCCTTGTCTCTTTTTCCCACTGTGCTAACCAAGTGACCTTATCCACAATTCTAATGGCGGCTTCTTCCCTTCGAAGTGCGCACGCGCAGTCGACAAAAATTTATTGAAGTTTAATAAATCTTCCTTATTTTTTTCACTCAAAGAAAACCCCTTAAAATTATATCAACTTCGCAAAGTGTCTTCACAGCTTTATTAAAATCTTTTACAAGATGATAACTTGCAATGCATTTATTGCGTATTTAAAAGAAATGAGACTTTATTAAGGTGGTAGTGGTGGTAGCAGCAAGAGTTTTAAAACAAACACCTACCCTACCCTACCTGTGTACCTTACCCCGGGAGGGGTCAATAAACGAGGATTTTTTTTTCAAAATCCTTATTGATGAAATAAAATCAACTTCACTGAATCCAAGAATCATTGAAATAGGTACAAAAAAATAACAATGCTGTTGTTGTTAATGATGATGATGATTAGTTTTTGCTACCATCATCATCATTGTCGACATCATTATTTTGTTATTCAAATAGAAATGATGATTTATAATACTTCATCTGATAAAAATTTGTTAAAAAAATTAAGCACGTTTCATTTACTCAGATCAGCCAAAAAACAAGTTGGAAAGTAAGATTTTCTTTATCAAATACAAAGTAAATGTTTATTTTCTAAAATTGAATTTGCAGGAAAAAAATGATCTTCATTCACTGCAACAAATCCCAGTCTTTCCTTTGTACACAGTAACAGTTAAAACACTTCTTTTTTTTATTGCCCCATTAAATCATTATATACTTTAAGCTCTTTGCAGCTCTAATCACATTCTCCCTCTGTGTTTCATTATCATTGACCTTTGCCCTCAATTATGATTGCTTCTCTGCAACCTTGGGGTGTTGATGGATGACATATAAATGTAAGTTTTGCTTGTAAACTGCAAAAGGGAGAGTTGGGCTTTCCTTTCCTTCACTTTGGCCAAGGCTAATTTCCATGAAGATGATGGTACGGCATTTGTCGAAATAGGGAAAAGATTTGAATGTAGTTAGAAACTCAAGAACATTGCAAAGATCTTCAAAATAAAATTATCATTATTATTCTTAGGACTTGAGGGTGGCCTAACAGTTAGAGAATGGAATCAGGCTGGGATAGTTTGTGTTCTCTTTGCACTAATGCCCATGAGAGAGGCATGAATCCATTTCTTCACCCACCCACCCTGGATATGGGTAAATAGCAGGGCAGACGGAACTCTTCAGCCTTGGTTGGCAACTAGTTCAGGTGATGGACAGTTCTGATTCCAAACCAACACGGAGCGCAAAGAATATGATGTGAAATGCAGAGCGCCCTTCGGTCATTCACTGCATCTTGATCAACCTCCGTGCCATCTTGACTATGTCTTGCCACTGGACTCAAGCAGACAAGGAGAAGAGAGTGAGTTTTGCCACTGGACCCAGGCTGACAAGGAAAAGAGAGTGAGTCTTGCCACTGGACCCAGGCAGACAAGGAGAAGAGAGTGAGTCTTGCCACTGGACCCAGGCTGACAAGGAAAAGAGAGTGAGTCTTGCCACTAGACCCAGGCAGACAAGGAGAAGAGAGTGAGTATTGCCACTGGACCCAGGCAGACGAAGAGAAGAGAGTGAGTCT
>VCCN01000353.1:10040874-10070135 GCA_006491835.1 Architeuthis dux | reverse complement strand
GAGTGAGTCTTGCCACTGGACCCAGGCTGACAAGGAAAAGAGTGTGGATCTTGCCACTGGACCCAGGCTGACAAGGAAAAGTGAGTGAGTCTTGCCACTGGACCTGGGCTAACAAAGTTTCAAAGTTACTAAAATACTTTCTCAAAGAAAAAGAAAAAGTATTTTTTGTGGTTTCAATCCAACCTTTTATTAATTTTTTATTACGCTAAGATGGCAGTTACTGAATGACTGTAAAATTTAAACTCTAATAATCTCTATATAAGCCAAAACCTAATTTTATGAAGAATAGTTGGATTGAAAGCACAAACAAGTATCTTAGTAACTTCAAAAATTTGTTAGTTTTAAAAAAACAACCTATTTTTTATCAAATGTAAGTAACTTCGAACATTTCTGGTTTTGAGGCAAAATATGTCCCTTTTCGATTCAACAATTTTCTGGGTACCTGATGTAAACTTGATCCCCAAAAATAAATACGGGAGACTACTCTATGATTAACATTTAATAGTTATCGTGGAAGTGGTCATTAGATCAAAATATCTGTGATGGTCACTGAAGTCTGGTAAGATGAAGTGAATAGATTTTAATAATAGGCAAAAAGTCATCATAAAGTGTCATCTCAGTTTCAATATTCTTAGCATGAACCTTCAATAACAGTATTTCATTACTTCCTGTGATTCCTTATATAAAGGAATACATATTCTGGTTCAGACACACCACTGGACTCTTCTAAGTGAATTCAACTGAACACTGATTTTTCAGCACATTCTAGCGACAGAATGTTTTTTGTGCCAATGCATCGGCTGAAAATAAATGATTCTTCTAGTTAGAGCCTTTGAGAGCGGGGTGCAGCCGGTACATTGCACCAGGTCCCGGAGGGTCAAGTAGGGCCCAAGAGTTTCTTTGGCAGAGCTGTGTATCGAATTTCTACATCGGTACGATATGTGCATTAATAAAATGGGTTGACTATCGTTTACCAGCGAGTGAATATAGTAGGGATTGCTAACAGGGATATAGGAGATGAAAATAGGATGGCTAAAGGACGAGGTGTTTGTGCAGTGTGTGTGTGGGAGCCTGAAAACAGCTTTGCACCATCTTATAAAATTCCTCTTGGAGGCTTTGGTTCTAGTTAAGTTTTAAACACATCTTCTAGTCATTTCCTGCCTTGGTCCTAAACACTAGACAACATGACTGGACAGTGTGACCTAATGCAATTTATGAATGACACATCCTTATACAGATACACCTGCCGATTTTCTGGCACCCTTGGTTCCAGAAGCTCGCCAGATTATCCATTTTGCCAGAACAACAGATGTGACGTAATAATAATTCAGTAATACATGCCTGATCCACCTATTATGCACATTTCATATCTTTAAAGCATTGGGACTTTTAGAAACTTAAATTAAACAAATATTAAATATGAATTAAATGGTTAAATGCAATACAAAGGATTCAGTTTATTAATGTAAATGAAACATACAGATATATTAAAGATTTTTCCAGAGGCACGTCGCCAATATGAAAATTGGTTTAAACTAAAGAACCACCAAAAACCGCCAATCGTTCATGCGGTTCCAATAAAAATGGGAGGGACCAAGATTGAAAAAGCACCGTTATGTTGTAATAGTCATTATAATATCGTTGTTTTATTTTGTACGAATTGATTATTTTTTTAAAAACAAAATCAAATGTGTTCAAATATAATCTAAGAAAAAATATTTTATGTGCAAAAATGCAAAAAATGAAGTTTAAAAAAAATCCAATCATTATTTAGCCAACAACAACTGTGTATATACAGTCTTAATAGTTATTAGAGTGTTGCGTCTCCGTCTCTAGTCATTATTAGCGCGGCTGCACGTGAATAGCTGAGTTGTTTTAGGCGCCTTAAAAACTGGTAAGGACCTGAACGAAACGAAATTAGATATTTTAAAGTTAAATCTTTAAAAAAAAAGACATTTTTTTCTTGTCATAAGAAGGTGATTGTCTTTATTTCACCAAGTAACCCATGATAGTTACGTTCTTACATTGTTTAAACGAGTTTCTGGCAATAATAATAATAATAACACTATAAATACGAATAATAATAAGACCTGTTGTGGTCAAGTCAATTTTATGTCATGATGGCGACTGTCTCCCCCCGAAAAAGAAAGGCGATTTCTTTCATGTTACTTTAACATTTTGGGCTGAAAAATACTATTGTGTTTTTGTTTATTCAGCAACTGATGTTAAAAGCAATATTGTGTTACTCTCATGGCGTGTGTTTTTGTTATAAGTAAAGGTTGATTGTTAGTTTTTAAAAAGATTTTTAGCCGATCGAAATAAATGCACTAATTTTTTTAAAAAGGCGATCAAAGTAAAATATTGTTTTTCAAGTTGAAAAAAAAACCCCTAGCATTTGGGTACTTCATCTATTTTAAAATGTCGTATAAAACTGGAATAATTGTGTCGATTGTTTTCGATACTTGCTACAAAAGAGTTGACACATGGATGTTTTTAGTTAAAAAAAACAAAAACAAACACCAAGAAAATGTGTTTACTTTTTAGTACTTTATGATTGTAATTCAATTTTCAGTTATAATTTGTAATTAACATTACTATTTTTTTCAAAAGATGTTATTTGTGTTCATCCGAACCTAAAAATATATTTAATAAGTTATTTAAAAACGATTTACATTCAAAACTAACTTTGTCAAACTTGAGTTGACAATATTGATTTAAATTTTTTTTTAATGCCGCTGCTCGTCCCTGT
Source organism: Architeuthis dux (assembly GCA_006491835.1). Taxonomy (NCBI): domain Eukaryota; kingdom Metazoa; phylum Mollusca; class Cephalopoda; order Oegopsida; family Architeuthidae; genus Architeuthis; species Architeuthis dux. Next base: position 10,067,386 of record VCCN01000353.1, on the reverse strand, counting down.
TTTCATCAATCAAAAAAATTCAGCTTATTAATTAATATTTTTTTTTCAAATCGTAGACAAAAATGATTTTTTAAAGTAAAAACAATATGTAAATATCTCTCGGGTCCTTTTGAATCATTCATTAAGTCAAGTCCAGTCAAGTGTCATCGTTTTTCCTAATTTTAATATTTTCTTTCTCTATTAAGCAGTTTTATAAAGTTAGCCAATTTTTCTAGTATATTTATTTACACTGTCTTTTATTATATTTATAGATTCATATGTAGTATATTTATTTATACTGTCTTATTAGTATAAATTCTTTTACCGTGGTTTTCGTTGGTTAGTTTTGCTTTTGCCTTAGTTTTCTGTTTCCAGAAAGAAGATTTTACCCGCGCTTTTATTGTTTTCTTTAAATTTGCAGTTTCCCGCGTTAAATTATTAGTTATTAAAGTTTTAATTGTTTAACATGAAAGTTTATATTTGAATTTATTGAATTACCTATATAAAAGAGTATTTGAAATTTTAAATATCCAAATGATCCAACCGTCTACACAAATATTATGGGGACAAAACTGGTTACGCAATCCCAAGTTTTGTACCATGAGGCAAAATCGATGAATTGTTTAACACTTAATCTACAGGAGCATATGTGAAGAACTTTTTTCTATCTGAACCCCCAGAAATGTGTTTCAAAAATGTTTATTCTGGGTGCGACGTCATTACAATTTTAATTGACATTTTCAATATTTTGTGTCAAATATTTTTTGACCGAAAAAAAAAAAAAGAAGAAATTTAACGCAGGAAACTGCATATATATATACCTACACCTTCTTTTAAAGTGTACATTATAAATTAATTAATGAAAGAAAATCTTTTTCGTTCAGACAAAAATTTGAGCTATTTTATTTCTAGAAAAACATTTTAAAAATCGAGAGTGGAATTTTAAAGATTTTGATTAAGTACGTGATTAGCTATCGATTTTCTGATGAAAACTTTTGTTCATATCATCTTTGGTTTGGTAGATGAAAGTGAGGAAATAAGTCTATCAGTCTAAAACCAGGAGTTGTCAACCTTTCTGTCTCTGCGGGCAGGATCATGTTTTAATGAGTGGACGGTGGCCAGATAGATACCATTTAAAAGAAGAAAAATATGTTGAAATAAGGGAACTATCCATTTAAATACCTCTCTAGTTATATTTTGCCTCAGATCAATGTATAATACATGCTAGAAAGTCATTTGCATAGTCATAAGCATAGTCTCCCAATATAAATATGTTCGCAGGCCAGTCAAAATCCTGTGATGGGCTGGATCTGGACTGCAGGCCATAGGTTGCCTACCCCTGGTCTAAACCATCAAGCTACTTTATTTTAATTTCTTCAACTAAAAAAGGTTTGAAAAGCATGAGATGGGACTGTATTTTCACTTCTTTTAAAATTAGCATGTTCAGAGGATTTTTTTTTTCAATTCGTTTTATATATGATCAATTATGAACTGAATAAATTAACTGTAATGTGTGTTTGTTTCATTTTAAGCATTCACGTCGTGTTATGCTGACCCGAGGGCAGGAAATTAAGAAAGCTAAAGCAATAATAGCCTTTTAATTGCTAGGCTAAATTCAAGCAGTCACTTACCCAGGCTCCCCTATAATTAAATTAATCTTAAGCTATCCATAGCCTTGAATTTACAATAAACAATTTAATAATAAGCTTCAAAATAATTGTTTTTTTTAGATATTTGCTATAGTTTTGAGAAGGGTCATTAATATTCAAATGGTTCTTCAAACGATTGAGCTCCTTCGTGTTATTTGTGTTGTAAACACAACGTTTCGGCTGATCCATTCTTCGGCCTTCTTCAGATGTAAAATCCTAGTGTGATGGGGTAAACAGAAGTTATGTTTAAAGGGGGGTAACCCTTATAGCACATGGCCTGTGTGTTTGTCTTGTCGGGTTTAGATTTGTTGAGAAATCAAAAAATCAAGGCTACGGTATGTCCTGGTTTCAAAATCTATTGTAGCATTGGTTTTAGGATGAATTTTCCACTTGATACTGACAAAAGGAAAGGTTATTATTTTTGCCTTTTTAAAACTATGGTGATGGATAGCAACTACCAATTATTGCATTACCAGAGTCTGACGCAGTTATTGGGTTACCAGAGTAGGAGTCTAAAGGTTTTGTGTACCAACTTTACAGCTAAGGCTGTGGTGTCATAGTTATAGAGTCGGAAGCAATTCGGTTACTGGAGTCAGTAAAACATGTGCCAACTCTTCAGAGTCAAAAGGTTTTGTGTAGTGACTCCACAGCACTGAGTTTACCAGTTGTTCATTTATATAACTTGAAAACTGTATCAGTGTGTTTAAGTATTCACTGAGGAAGAAGGCGGCCTCCTGTCTTGGTAGACAATGGAACAACACAGAAGTGACCTCTCCAGGATGCAAGCCTGGGCGAAATGTATGAATCTCCCTCTTGGCCTCGCTGATGTAGTCCAAAGGGAAATGGGTTGATATATGTTTGGCATCAGCTTGGCTGCAGGAGTTGCCAGAAGGAAGTCAAATTTGGCATCCAACTGCCTGGGGGGGGGGTTCACTCCCTAGTTTGGAATCAGAGTTGTCTGTCCCCATGACTGGTTGCCAACCAAGGTTAGAGAGCCCAGTCTGCCCTTCTATTTACTTGTAGCTGAGGGGAAAAGAGATGGATTCATGCCTTTCCCAAGGGCATTAGTGCAAAGGGAATGCAAACTGTCTCAGCCAGAGATTGAACTTGGTTTGCTGATTCCATTCTCCGTGCTGTTAACTGTTTGACCACCCACACCACCTGAGGAAGCAAAAGAAGAAAATTTAAAACGTGTGTGTTTGTATATATTTTTGTGTGTGTGTATATATATATATATAATATATTATTGGGTAATGTAATGCTTACCAGCATGGAAAATAGAATTGGTGAACTGAGTTCGAATTTCGAATATACTTGCTCATGCTCAAGTTATACTACTGTCCTTAGGAAAGGCAGGAATCCATTTCTCCTTGCGCTTTGTTTAATTGCCAATAGCTCGTCACTGGCATGCCATGATGGTTGATGGAGAAGAGTGAGTGAATGAGCACAAGCCACTCTCTACTATCTATAACTACCTTAACAGCCCAGGCAGTAGCAGCAGAAGGCTGTTACTCCCATAGTCAATCATATATATATGTATATATAGGGAGAGAAAGATGTTCAGTCATAGCAAATAATAATTTGTATTGCTTATGTACGAGGTGTGGCTATTAAATAAGAGTGGGCTCGTGTAAGTCGAACAACAGTGCACATGCGCTAACCATGTGGCTTACATTAAACAACCCCTGAAAGTTTCAAATCTGCTTGCAACTTCAGTATGCAGTTATACATCGCTTGAAGTGGCCATGTCTTTCTTATGTGTCATAAAAATGGTCAGTTCAAAAATCGAGCAACGTATCAATTTGAAATATTTGGTGAAATTGACCAAAACAGCTACCAAATCTTTTTGTATGCTAAATAAAGTTTTTTGGGAAGAATGCATGTCATGTGCACTTCTATTCGAGTGGCACAATAGATTGACCCAGCATGATACCCCAACTGATCTAGTAGATCCAAGATAGGCATCCTCCGGCCCGCAGGCCAGATCTGGCCTGCAAATAGATTTTGACTGGCCCGCGAGAAAATAATAGTATACTATGCTTACTTTTAATGTTTTAAAAATTATTTGTGTCTTTTTAATAGATTCAAAAGACGTCTTCATTGGAATAAATTGAGTTCTTTGATTACTAATTGGCATCCTTGGTTAAGCACAAATGATATTCTAGCATGCGTTATTCATTGATTTGAAGTTAAATATAGGCGTAAATGGATAATTCAAGATATTTCTTTCTTTTTTTCTCCCCCCCCCCTTTGGTGGGTCATTTAGTGCCGAATTCAGTAGGGGGAATCCCATGTCCCCGTGACTAGAGACTTGATGGGAGAGAATCCCAAATCCCTGTCACTGAGACAAATGCCATGAGGACCGGGATAAAGGGGGGCGGGATCACAAAAGACAAATCCTGAGCATGCTAATGGTGATCGCCTCCCGACCAGCTGGCCAAGATATCCTGTGCAACTTCTCCCAGGACAATACCTGAGCATGCCACAAGGACGCCCAAAGGGCAATAGTTCTCTGAACTTCGAGGCCATGGCGGTTTCAAAGAACAGATACTACAATTTGATCTTAGCCAAAAGACTGCGAAGCAATCTCAAGATTTTTCATAACATTTATCTGGCTCACTGTCCACTCATTAATATGTGATCCGGCCCGCAGAGGCAAGAAGGTTGCTGACACCTGTAGTAGATCATGGGATAATTTAATTTGACTGACTTGTATTCAATTTACTTTTTGCAGAGAAATTCTGTTTTTTTTGTTGTTTTTTTCAATTTCTAAAGTTTAGTTCTTGTTTTCCTGTTTCTCAAATGTGTAGTCAACATGGACTCCAGAGGATTTTGGGGTAATTCTGACGATGAAAATGAGGATGACGAAAATCAGGAACCTGTAAGTTTTCTTTTTCTGTTTTGTTTATTTCAGTCATCTTTTATATGCACGCATACACACAAGGTCTGTCCGGAAAGTATCCAGCCATTTACTATTAACGAACAAATAGCCTACCTAGGGCAATGGCACTTATGCAGTACCCTGCAAAGTACTCACCTTGGAATCTCACACACTTATCCCAGCGTCCCTTCAACTTTTCAAAGCAGTCCTCTTTCAGGATTGCCATTAGCTGCCTTGTCACGTTCTCCTTAATCTCATCCACAGTCCGAAATCTCTTTGGGAAAAGCCAGACATCACAGGGAGCCAAATCTGGACTGTCAGACCTGGGTGATGCTATGTATTGTCAAAAAAAATCTTGCACGAGACGTGAAGTATTACTTGCTCGGTCATTGTGAATGTGACAGTCACGAAGTACACAAGCTCACTCAATGGCATCTTACTGCCGACTGAGTAACCCAGTGAGAGAGTTCCTATTCATTCATGTGCAGTAAGGTCCCCTCTGATTGGTTGCCAAGTTACATAAAGTCTGCGCAACCAGTTCTCGGAATATTCATAATGGCTGGATACTTTCTGGACAGACCTTGTATATAACTGCATGTGTTTATAAACTCACAGATATGCCAATATATCTATGAGAGCTAAATGAATGCCTTCAAATACCCTGTGCTATGCTATTTGTTAATATAAGCTTTGCTACTCTTCTGATCATGGTACCCTCTCTCCAATTTAGCAAATTTTTGTTTATTGTACATGTTCATTTTATGTTTTGGAGGACATGAACATACACAGCAATGGTATATGTACACTTAAATATATGCAGTAAATTATAAGTAATACAAATTTAAACAATGCTTCAGTTATTTCAAAATCATTCTTATTTATTTTTGTCCACAACAACAATTGTATCTCTTCTTGTTGAGCAATCGGGTTTCAATTTATCTAAGATCTTTTAATTAATCCCAACATTTTTAAATCCAGAGTCAACAAGTGCTTTACCCAATGTTAGTCTTTTTTAAAATTCTCTTATTGCTCTTCATTTTTAGTGTTTCTACCTCCTATAAGTCATTTTAACTCTCTTATTGCTTTTTAGTTTTCATTTTAAACATGTCATATTTTAGTGTTTCCAACCTGACAATTTTAACATCAATAAGCTATTATAACATGTTTTTTGTTTTTTTAAATTTTCTTTTTTTTTTTACTGGGCTTAATTCAGTGGCATAAATAACTCCCTTCTTACTAACCCTTTAAAGATGTGAAAAGTGTCTTTAAAATGGCTTCTCAGAAATACCAATGAAATTTGGAGCCCACTTTGACATCTTTTTCTGAAAAAATTAATAACATTTTCAAAATCTACATATGACCCCTGAGAACAAATTTTTAGTACAGTAGAAGGTCCTGTTGTGGAATGGTTACTAGTTGAAAATGGAAGAAAGAATTTGGTTGTCATCACTTCAAACGAAGTAGTCCTTGTTCTTGGGTCCATATTGACTGAACAAGTAAAAATATTGAGCTAAAATTTTACAGGACTTCATTTCAAACCCAAATGAAACCATTGGTGATATTTGCTGCGGAATGTTTTTTTTCGAAAGATTGCCCAAAAAAGTGTATCTTTAGATCGAGAATAACGTTATTTGAACAATGCTAGCCACATTTAGCCACTCAAAATGGCTGATCTTCATGAGTTATTGCAAAGATTGACGAAAACCACAGCTGTATGCAGCTTCCTTCAACTTCCTCACTTCCCAACGATTGTCCAAACAAAAGTTGGAATGATCAACCATATTATGTTTTTGTGAAATATCCTCTATTGATTAATGTAGAAAATTGTAATTCATTAAAATTTAATTACTTGTGATATTCAAATGGTTCTTTGGACGATTGAACACCTTGTTATTTGTGTTGTTCTATAGTTTTGAGAAGGGTCATTAATATTCAAATGGTTCTTCGGACGATTGAACTCCTTCGTGTTATTTGTGTTGTAAACATGATGTTTCGGCCGATCCATTCTTCGGCCTTCTTCAGGTGTAAAATCCGAATTTGATGGGTTAAACAGAAGTTATGTTTAAAGGGGGGTAGCCCTCATAGCGCATGGCCTGGGTGTTTCTCTGTCTTTGTCTTGTCGGGTTTAGATTTGTTGAGAAGTGGAAGCCACATCGGGTTGAAATCCACACTTGTCTGGCGGATTTCAACCCAATGTGGCTTACACCTGAAGAAGACCGAAGAAGGGATCACCTGTAATGTTGTGTTTACAACACAAATAACCATAAGGAGTTCAATCGTCCGAAGAACCATTTGAATATTAATGACCCTTCTCAAAACTATAGAAAATACTTGTGATATGTTTAATAAAAAAGATTATGAGTGTGTATGTGGATATATGTACATATATACAACTTTATACACAGCCTACCTGGTGGCTGATGTGGTTGCATATTTCTGATTGGCAAACAAAGATTCACACACAGAGATTTAGAAGATTCTTATTTTCTATTTTTCTTTTCTTTTCAACCCTAGTTTCAATATGCAACTAAAGATGGTGTGATATTTCTTGTGGACTGCAGTGAAACTATGTTCCCCAAAAGTGATAATGATAATGATGAAAACCAGTTTAAGACTTGCATGAAGGTAAAGTATTAATTTTAAAAAAAAAATTTTTCATTTTAAATTTGTTCATGTCTATACCATTCTTATATTACAAGACAAAATCTAAATGACCATTCCTTGGTTCTGTAAATGTGTGTGAATTTCAACTTTGTAGACTTTATCAATCTAGAAAGATTCATTATGAAAAAATTTAAAATAAATTAATCAAAACATTAATTTTTCCCAAGGAAATTTTTTCAAAAAATTAATTTTATATATGGAAAATTATAATAAAATATCCTGTAATTTTGAAACACCCCTGTACAAAAACCTATATTTGTATCTTTATTTTTAAATGGCATTTTCATTTGTAAATTCTGCTCTTTTGGAGTTTCTATGATGTGTAAGTATAAAATTTAAATAGACAAATTCATGAAAACTTGCTAGATTTAAATGGCACTTTATCTTTAAAAAAAATAAAAATAAAAACTGTCATTTTAGGGCCGTGCTAAAATATGAGAAGCAACGATATCATTTGTTACTAGTAACAATTGCTCTTATCAATAACCCTAACCCTAAATTCTTTAATTATTATTAATTCTTAAATTCATATAAAAAATTTGAATGTTAAATCAAGTAGAATAACTTATCAAAGTTACTTCCCTTGCAACTTTAGGTAAATTTTTATTAATTTTTTTATTCAATTCATAAAAGAGTTCCATTTAAAAAAAAATTCTATTCATTGAAGAGTTCCACTGTGTTTAGGAGCAGTATGAAGTGGTTTGTGAATTTAAGAATTAATCCCCACAAACCTCTGTATAAAAGCTTTTTCAAATTACATTCCCATTGCTTCTCGTATTTTACCACCACCAGACATTTTATTGCTGGAATTCCTTGTATGTGTGTCAGTTTGTTAATTCCGATAATGATTGATTTTATTGATTGCATCATGTTAGTACAGTAATACATTAACAAATACAGGAACAGTACTTTTGTCTAAATTACTTTAGCAAATATCAGGTTTGTCTAAATCACTTTAGCAAATATCAGGTTTCTATAAAATCACTTTAACAAATATCAGGTTTGTCTAAATCACTTTGGTCTACAGGCACTTTTATCCCTCAATAAAAATCCTTGTCGACAAATTAGAGGACTGCAACCTCCAATAAAAACCGTTAGGTACGCCAGGGGTAAGTGCTTTTAGACTAAATTGATTTTAGGCTAAAATGCCTGTAGACGAATGTGATGTACCCCACAGGAGTACCTTAAATAGTGCGGGTTTTGATAGGTACAGTTAAAATATTGCTGTACAAATTAATGTAACTAAGTATATGCTGGAAATAAAAACACATTAAATTATAATAAGACCCTGAACAGTACAGAAAGTTTTGGAACGAATTACCAGCACTAATCAAGGTATACCTGTAAATTATTAATCATCTCGCAGTACACCAATTAAATATCAAGAACCATAGAAAATAGAGATGACAGATTTAGGCTAAAAATATAAGCCTGGTTGCTGCAGGGTCAAACTCCACTCCAACTTCTATTCCGACAAGATGATTACTGCAACTTTTGTATTGTATATATAATAAATTTAAAAAATTATAAAAATATATTTTTTTAGAATAAATGTATTTATTTATTAGAATGAAATAAACCCTTGCGTATCTGTAAGATGAATTTTGTAGTTATGTAAGACATGTCAATCTAGCTCAGTTGGTAGGAGACCAGCCTCCCAATCAGTTGGTCGTGGTTTCAAATAACGGTATTGGGAATGTTAATTTTTACTCATCTAAATTTGGTGAGGATTGTTCTTGTTGTGGTAGAAAAACCAAGTCAACTCCAGACTTGGGCTGGAGTTTGTCAAAAAGTTTGATTTTCTTTCAAGCTCAACTGACTGACAATTATTATTTTTTCTTATTTCCTCAAAGGCTGTTCAAATAACATTACAGAACAAAATTATCCAAAGGGAAACAGATTTACTTGCAGTTGTTCTTTTTGGAACGGTAAGTACCTCATTTACAATGCTGTCAATATCATATATATATTACAATATCACATATTCTCTTTTTAAAATGATCAATTATGGCAACCCTAGCCAAGAAACCATTATGATGTCTCATGTATAGGTCAACCCAATTTTTAAAGATAATGGAACAACAAAGCACCATATTTTATGGTATATAAAACTTTGATCTTGTTCCCATCAGGCACCCCAAATTTTGGCGAATCGAAAAGGGACAGATTTTCCTTGACACCGGTAACGTCACTGAAATGTCAGCAGTGTTACTAAGATAAACAAGATAAAACTAGCCTGAATTGGTGTTGTTAGTCTGTCTCTGAAATGTTCGAAGTTACTTACATTCAATAAAAAATAGGTTGTTTATTGGTTTTCTTTTTTTTTTAAACTAACAAATTTTTTGAAGTTACTAAGATACTTTCTTCCGAAAAAATTAATATCGATCTTTTTGTGCTTTCAATCCAAATATTCTTTGGCTTTTATTCAATATAAATATAGGTTGCTTTGTTTTTTAAAACTAACAAACTTTAGAAGTTACTAAGATACTTTTTACCGTAAAAACTATTTTTTGTGCTTTCAATCTAAGTATCTTTTTGTGCTTATTGCTTATTTGTGATTATTAGAGTTTACATTTTACAGTCAGTCAATAACTGTCATCTTAGCTTAATCGTTAGCGTATCTGACTGCCAGCTCCTATGACACGAGTTCAAACCACGTCAGATCTTCAGTGTTATTTTTATAAATTAGTTTTGTTTAACAAGACACTTTGGAATTTATATAAGTAGATTGTAAATAAATTAATAGTATGACCTTTAAAAATTAGGTGTTCTCTCTGACTAACAAATTTCCAGAGGTAACGAAAGTCTTATGGATTGAGAGCACAAAAATTACTTGAAAAAAATGTATTGTCTTTTTAGCACGGTATGTCGAAATTTTAATTATGTTTATAGATAGGGGCCTATTTTTTAAATATATTTATAAAACTAGGAATTTAATAAAATATAACTTGAAATTGACAGTTATTGACTGACTGTAAAATTTAAATTCTAATAATCACAAATAAGCAATAAGCACAAAAAAGATACTTAGATTGAAAGCACAAAAAAATAGTTTTTAATTTTTTCGGAAGAATGTATCTCAGTAACGTCGAAAGTTTGTTAGTTTTAAAAAAAACAAAACAACCTATTTTTGTATTGAATAAAAGCCAAAGAAAGAAAATAGTTGGATTGAAAGCACAAAAAGATTGATTGGACTTTGTTTTATCTTGGTAACACTGCTGACATTTCAGTGACATCACCAGTGTCATGGAAAAATCCGTCCTTTTCCAATTTGCCAAATTTAGGGGTGCCTGATGGGAACAACATCCTAAAACTTACATCAGGAAATACTCACTAAAAATCCCTCTCTGTGCTCTAAACTTTACGACAGTGAACTTTAAGCACTGAGTGCCTCTTATTATGGCTATTTATGCAAAAAACTTGGAAATTTCAGCAAAAATATTGTTTATTTCCATCAAGTTAATTAGGATGGAATATTATTATAACACTATTTTGTTTTTTAATTAGTTTTGTATGTCTGAATCCAAGACTTACTCCTCACCCATCCCATTGTGCACAGATTACAATGTAACAAAACTATTACCCATGTATAGGCTGACTCCTAATTTTTTGCCTAAAATTTGATCTTAAATACTCAACTTATTCATGTATGTACTGTGCATATTTATGGAATATATATGTACACAGGTGCAGGTTCTCGTAACTTCCGCGAACAAATTATGGAAAATGGAAAAACCTGAGCTGGAAAGATTTTTAAAAAATGATCATATTTCCTATTTTGATTTGCTGATATTTCTTTCTTTTTAGGAGAAAACAGAAAATGCTGTTGATTTCAAGCACATCTATGTTTATCAGGTGAGTTTCTTTTTCTTTTTAGTTTTATTATAAATAAGAATTATGTTAAAAAATAATCATAGTTTGTGCATTGAATTAGAAGCAAGAAAATAATGCAATGTACTTAATAACGAGTTATGAGAGAAATGATATAAAAACAACAAAACGGTTTTCATTAAAGACTCTTTTTTTATATTTATTTATAGAAACTTGGACGACCTAATGCTGAAAGAATTCTCAAAATTGAAGAACTGATTGGAAGTATGTCTTTTGATTTTTCCTATTTTATTTAAGCATTTATGCTGCCCTAAACAAATCTTTGATAATTACCATTTTATTTCTTCAACCATTCTGTTTAATTAGATGCATTATTGTTTAATTAGATGTATTATACTTCTGACAACATCCTAATCCCAAACAGTAAATGCTAAAAATGTGAAGCCTTCAACATGAACCAACAGACCTATTAAAAATTTTGATTTAAATTTTCTCGATAAAATTTCATTGAATTTACTGTTATAAAGCAGAATATGAGAAACGAGGATTTTTCACTGCACAGTTAAGATTCCTCTTTCAAAACTAACAGGTCTTTCCCTCTGTAAAAGGTCATTTGATCCCTGACAATACTTGACTCTGTTATGAATTAAATCAGTTGTTCTGAAACTCATGGTCGCGACCCAAATGAGGGTCACAAGCACAATGCACCGGATCATGTTGGTTTGAAAAAAATTAAAATTAAAAAATAATGCAAATATATTTACATCATAATTTTGGAATATAATGGGTCATTGAGACTCTGGAACAGGAAAATAGTTGTGAATAATAAAGCATCTACAAATGTATGAAAACTCCTTATGCATTCTAATCTGTTCATGTCTAATACTTGTGTTGTATAGCCCTCTTTGTCCGCGGGAGGAAAATCCTGAACTTGGAGAAAAAGGGAGACTTGAAACTTGGTTTATAAAAAATATGAGGATATATTTTTATTTCATAAGATAATTGTCGTGGTGGAGACTGAAGAGGGGGAGAGAGAGATAATAAGAGCCGACAGACTGTTCCCAACAGTTTCAACACCTGTGGGGGTCAAATCTGTGACCTCCGCTAACGGCTGCCTAAATATTCAACATTTGTTTTTCATTATTAAATTAAAGTAAAATCTATTGGTAAAACCAAATGAAGAAACACTGAAATTAAATTTATGCCTTCAGGGTCACCAGGCCCCCAAATTCTGTGTTCAGGGTTGAGGCCAAAAAAATTTGGAAATCACTGAATTAAATAAAGAATGGCTTTATTTTAATATTTTACTTTTTACTTTTATTCTATTTTCCTTGCTTAATGCATGATGAAAAGGTTTTTGGATTCTGATTTTTCTCTTTGCAATTCCAAATGATTTTGTATTTCTCTAATTGCAGTCAGCTGGAAAGACTTTAATGACAAGTTCGGTTATAACTCTGACTATAAAATTGGTGATGCATTCTGGGCATGCTCAGATCTTTTCTCTAAGTGGTGAGTTTTTTTTTGTTGTTTTTTTTTTTTAGAGCTCTTCTCCAAAATAGTTTTCACTGATTAATGTGCCTAGCAATATCACAAGTACAATTCATTAAGGATTTTTGTCTGAAATTCTGAGATTGTTTTGTTGTCATTTGTTTTTTGAGCTACACCTTTTTAGCTTCAAATTAAAAAAGGAATTTCAAAGTAAAACTCAGTGCTTTGTAGATATTAGCATCCCTGGGTCACCACTGCTAAATACAAAGATCTTCGTTTTTCTAGCAGTACTTTACTGTGTATACTTCCCTTATATAAATATATGTAACTATATGACTCAGTTTCTCATCTAATCACTGGTCCCAAGGAAATGAGTAGCACAATAGTAAGTATAGCATTGAAAGTGTTAATGTTATCAATTTGATTACCAAATAATAGGACAAGGAAATTCCTTAGTAAGTTTGTTAACTACCTCCAGTAAATAACTTTCAAATAATTGCAAATACTAACGTTGACAAAAACAACAAAGATGAGATTTTAATGTTACCATAAAATTTGAATTCATTTCAGCATAGATAAGAAATATACTATCAAATAGAATTCTTTTGTAATTATAGGTATACAAAATGTCTTTTTAAAAAAAAATTTTTTAATGGACAGCTCTGTCTGTTCCCACTGTCATTATGGAGAATGTGTTGCCACAGACGCTGGAAGAGCCAGGTTCTCTCGCGCAGTTTGTAATGGTGTTGAGCAGCTATGGAGCCTATTCAGCGAATAAGCTTCAATGCCTTGGGGCCTATCAAGCCAGACGTTTCAACCGCAACCGGTACAAAATCGTACCTATTGGTCAGTGAGCGATATTTGGTCATCTTCCACTCCTCGGCTTGTGGGGTGACAATACCTAGCTGAATGGCCGACAAGATCAGGTTGCCGTTTGCGAAGGAATCACTGCAAGTGGCATCCCAAATTAGTGGTTTGCCGGATGAGAATGGGAAAACAGTTATCCCATCCGGGAATTTACCATCTCCATAGTCTAGGCCAATGGGCAAGAATTCCGGCGACGGCGAGTTATGTTAGCACTAATACACAGCAAGAGTTTCTATGTAAGAAAAAAGCAGACAATTAAATCCCATTAAAAATCATATTATTTGCCTTTAATTCAAATCATAAGTCTTCACTTAATGACTATTTTTAAAAAAATGTATTTGACTCTTTTGCAGTGAAGAAAAACTGGGATCCAAAAGGGTAATTCTTTTCACCAACAATGATAAACCTCATGAAGGGAAGGCAGCAAGTGATGTAAGTAATCTTCAAGCAAGAAATATTGGCACATATGTGGCTTCTTATATAATGTATGCAATAGCATATCCATGGACAGAGAGCATCTATTAGTAATTGTACCTTGTTTGTGACTGGTCTGGGGGAGAGGCCCTAATGTTGTATAGCCACAGGTCCGTGGGAGGAAAATCCTGGACTTGGAGAAAAGGTGAGACTGGAGACTTGTTTTTATAAAAATATGATGATATATTTTTATTGCATCAGACACATCGTTCAGCGGCGGAGAATGAAGAGTGGGTGAGAGATAATGATAACCCGACAGACTTAGACAGCAGGGCATACGGGTCTTTTGACAACAGGGAAATTGGTCCTATCTTTGTCCCAAGCCTAAGTGATCTGTGTGGCTTTTATCAGGTTTGAACACCCACACTGGTTTTCCAGCCCGCCACCTGCAACTCAGAGTTTTAGTCAATATCCTGTTCATGACTTTTCAACACATGGTGTGTCTTCCGGTCCCTGGCACCATCATTTTGGGTCTTGGTCAATATCCTGTTTATAACTTTCAACACCTGTGGGGGGGTAAAATCTGTGACCACCCCACCCACGACTGCCTAAATATCCAACTCTAATCGCTCTCACCTATTCCAAAATGACTTTGGCTCTGATTTCCCTAGAAAATTTTAATTGCCTTTACCTCTTCAGTTCACCAGTCTCCCCAATAAACAAGTGTGTCATAACTTCTGAACCATTTGTTCAATAAAGCTGAAGATTTCTGGCTTGATCTAACTCTATAAAAGGTGTCACCTGGTGAGATTTCAAGGGTTATAATGCTTTAATTTATTGATACTCTATACTCGGTTGGAATACTTCTGAAAAGATTCACTGAAATGTGTGGCAGTTTAGCCAAGTTAGAGCCAATGAGTAATATATTTTTAATTTTTAGGGTTGAATTAGTTAAAATAACATGTGGAATTAGTTTGTTTACTTTTCAGTAAGATTGCTGAAGTACCACGTGACACATACAGTGTCAGCTCAAATTTGACCTTTTGGCTTGAATCAAATTTGGGGTGCCTTTTCTACATATGATGCAACATTTTTTTCAGAGGACATTATATTTTAATAAAATAGAAAGCAACAAAAAACTTTCCAAACAAAACAATATTTTATTTTCTGATTCAGGGCATATTTTTACAAATCATGTTGATGCTTCAAATGAAATTTCAACTGATTTAATTACTCTGAGGGCTTATCTTTATTGTTGAAATGTAAATATTTTGAGTGTCTGAAAGATATTTTATTGAGACTGAGACACTCAAAATATTTCCACAATAAAGATAAGTCCTCAGAGTAATTAAATCAGTTGCTATTGACTTGAACTATTGACTTGAACAAAATATTTCCCTAAATTTTTCATACCATGATCTTAATAAAATTCATTCATAAATTATTGCAACAAAATTGATGTTACAATTTTCATTGGATCATGTTCCCCTCGAGCACCCTAAATCTTTGCAAATGTAAAAGGATGCCTTTTTCCTTGACACCGGTGACGTCACTGAAACGTCAGCAGCGTTAGTTACCAAGTTAAACAAAGTCCGCTTGTTGATATTGAAAATAGAGATTGAAAGTAGAAAATACTCGCCTGAACTGGTGTCGCTAGTCTGTCTCTGAAATGTTAAGTTGTCTATAGGTTTGTTTGTTTTTTTAAACTAACAAACTTTCGAAGTTACTAAGATACTTTCTTACGAAAAAATTAAAAACTATTTATTTGATAAAAAGTTTAGGTTGTTTATAGTTTTTTTCTTTTTTTAAACTAACAAACTTTCTTCCGAAAAAATTAAAGCCTAAAAACTATTTATTATTCGATAAAAAATAGGTTGTCTATAGTTTTTTCTTTTTTTTAAACTAACAAACTTTCGAAGTTACTAAGAGACTTTCTTCCGAAAAAATTAAAAACTTTGTTTAACTTGGTAACTAACGCTGCTGACGTTTCAGTGGGAACATGATCCTTTTCATTTTATCAAGGATTATTTCATGTCATTCTGTCTTGCAGTGGCGAGACTTTGACAGTCTGATGTTCTCTAATCTAGTGACTGATTTACATGCTTCATAAAATAGGCTTCATACGCATGATGAAAATAATCCACGGTGCATCAACCACCTGGCACAGGGTTATGGGATATAACATTTTTTTTTAAATTAAAAATTGTTCATGACAACATGTAAAACATGATAATGACTCATTATTTTAAAGTTTTTTTTATCTTTTCTACAAAATGAATTGCATGTATTGGAATTCATATTTTTCGATGCCTTTCTGTTCATGTATGTATATAACATACATAAATGTATTTCTAATGCAACATGTTGCTCTTTTGTCATCCAAACAGGCCAAGATCCGGGCAGAAGACTTACATAAAAATGGAATAAGTCTGGAACTGCTTCATCTACCTTCCCCGGATGATTCCTTTGATGTTGACAAATTCTACAAGGTATCATCACCATCATCCGTTATAAGTCCACTGCTGGACAAAGGCCTTTCCCATCTCCTTCCATGACATCCTATCTTTTGCTAACCTCATCCCTCCATTTGGGATTCTCCCCCCCTCAAGTCTCTAGTCACGGGGACATGGGATCCCCCTTCCCCCTCCCGCCTACTGAATCCTGCATTAAATGACCCACCAAGGGTCGATGTGCCGTTAAACAAAACAATCAATCAATCCATCTTGTGTCTGGTCTTTTCCTACTTCGTTTACTGTCCCATGGGCACCAATCGGTTAGTCTTCCCCCCCCCATCTATTGTCATGTCTTCTTGCTAGGTGGCCAGCCCATCTCCGTCTTTGCTGCTTATTTAGTTGTATAATATCCTTCACTCTAGTCCTCTCTCTGATCTATGTTGACCTTTTTCTATCTATTAGCGTTATCCCTAGCATTGCTCTTTCCCTGGCTCTCTGTGCTATTCTGATTTGGTTTTCAGCTCGTTTGGTTAGTTTCCATGTTTTGCATCCATAAGTCATGGCTGGTATTATGCAGCCGTTGTATACTTTACACTTTAGTCACATTGGCAAGGTGCTCTTCAGAATGACTCTATTCATACCAAATGCTTTGCAACCTATTGTTATGCGTTGTTTTATTTCGCAGTCATGATTTTTCACTAGCTTTATTACCTGTCCTAGATAGATGTATTCATCAACCTCTCACCTTCTATCTTTATGATCTTTTTGGGGACTTTATCATTGAACATTACTACAAGGTATACAGTCAGCTTAATACAAAAATCTAAAAATGAAAGTGGCAAGTTTATTCAAATTGGAGATGATACTATTCTTAATAAAAATCATACAGAATTACAATTTTGATCTGATCCATCATAAAAGAAAGTTTTTTACTGTTTATTCTATTTTTTAATCTACAAATATTCTCTATGTATATCACTGAAAACCTTTTTCCTTTTGACTGAACTTTTGGCCATGGCCTCGAATTTCAGAGAACCATGGCCCTTCGGAGGTCCTTGTGGCATGCTCGGGTATCATCCTGGGAGAAGTTGCACAGGATATCTTGGCCAGCTGGTCAGGAGGCGATCACCATAGCATGTTCAGGATTCGTCCTGAGAAGCTTTTGGGACCCCCCCCCCCTTTATCCGGGTCCTTATCCCTCTCCCTACTGACTTCGGCACTAAATGACCCACCAAGTGTCAATGTGCCGTTAAACAAATCAATCAATCCTTTTGACTGAACTTGAGTTCAGTTTTCATTTACATATTAACACTTTCAAGGCTAACCCATTAAAGTGCTCAATGCCTGAAATTTTAAAAGGATATAAAAAATCCAAAAACGTGTTAATGTTTATTTAATGATTAAAGAAAACTATTCTTTTGATAAATTAAAATTTTTCCATATTTTGAAGAACCAAAATTATGATGGGCTGTATTTGTCCCATTACACATTCATCCCGGGACATATTTATCCCAGTAGACATTTAAGCCAGGAAAATCTCATTTACTTTTATTTTTCGTGACATATGCCTCAGTAGACTTCTAAATGCTATCTACGGGACATATATGTCTCGAAAGGGTTAAGTGAGTACAGAGTTTAACACTAAGATAAACTTACCCAAATCTGTCATGTTGATTTTACTATGAGCTAGTTTAGAATTACATAATTTCATCTTTCCTCTGAATTGTATTTCTAGTGAAAATTTTATATTCAATTATTTATCTCCTGATATTTTATATAGTATGATAAATAGTAGTCAAAGAAAAAGATAGTATTCTAATGAAATAATAATATTCCTATAATTATAATAGAATAGTAATTAAATAACCTGTGCATTTTGTTTTTAACCACAGAAAATATTCAATTCCTAAATTGAAAACTCTGGGGTATAAGAATTTCCTTTGTCATTAATTGTACCTTTCTTGAATTGCTTCGTTTTTTCTTCTTGTTTTGAGGACCTTCTTTTTCCTGACGAAGATGACATTTCAGAATTACCTTCCCCCTCAGCCAGATTGGAAGAACTTCTCACTCGGTAAGTCCCTTTATTCCATTTTCTCATTTCACCAAGGTACCCACTTATTGTGATCACTTTGGAACTGGTCTTTTAGATAACAATAACCGGCTGATAACATTAAGCAAAGGACATATAGAGGAAACTGCTTATAGATAAAGTGTTTTTGATTTGATTGTTTAACGGCACATTGACCCTTGGTTGGTCATTTAGTGCCGAATTCGGGAGGGGGGATCCTATGTCCTCGTGACTAGAGACTTGAGGGGGGAGAATCCCTGTCACAGAGACAAATACCACAAGGACCGGGATAAGGCTGGGGGAGATCCCAAAAGCTTCTCAGGATGAATCCTGAGCATGCTAATGGTGATCGCCTCCCAACCAGCTGCCCAAGATATCCTGTACAACTTCTCCCAGGACGATACCTGAACATGCCACAAGGATCCCTGAAGGGCCGTGGTTCTCTGAACTTCGAGGTCATGACGGTTTCGAAGAATAGATACTACACTTTGATCTTAGCCAAAAGGTCGCCTGCCTAAAGTGTTTGTGACTAACTGATTTTGATAACATTATTCATGATTATAATATGTGGCTTCCTCTGTATTTTAAGGAAATGAACTCTGTAGAAAAAGGTATAATTTATCTTTTTAAATGAAGCTACTCATGAGAAAGTTTCTAAAGATGATATATAACCATCACCCCCCCCCCACACACACACACACACAAAATGCTGATGCAATAATCACTGCCCACAGGTAATTCTTCAAAAAGACAAAAAATTAACATTTCCTTTTTCACATTACTTTGGGTTTTTTTAATCACTGTGTCACAGCGTTAATGTCTTTAGACATACAGCAATTGTGGTATCAAGGGACAAAGATTAAAACAAAATACCACACAAGACAGGAGTAAGGAATTGAGTGTGGGAAAACCTCTAATGGTGTGCATATAAACTGCAGAGGAGAAAACAACAGTGAACGACACAGAATATTCAGGAAAATAACAACACAGCCTGTGGGTTTTTTGGTAGAAGC
Source organism: Architeuthis dux (assembly GCA_006491835.1). NCBI lineage: Eukaryota > Metazoa > Mollusca > Cephalopoda > Oegopsida > Architeuthidae > Architeuthis > Architeuthis dux. Next base: position 10,048,079 of record VCCN01000353.1, on the reverse strand, counting down.
AACAATTTCGTTTATATATCAACAACAAGATTCTGAGGAAAAACCCGGTTGAAAAAGAGAGTTTGTTTCAACAGTCCTTCGTACTTTTCTAAGGCAAAAAGAGGAGAGCCAGATATTCCTCAGAGAAAATTCAGTCTGGCGTTCGTAATACTTACTTTTTAATGAAAATAAGTCTACAACAATAAGTAGGGAAAAGTCACATAGACATACCGTTTTTAACCAAAGCTTCCCACTAGTCTCAGAAGTGAGAGGAATCGGTTTTCCCCATCCAGTCGGCTTCATCACTGAGCTGCAACTGGCTCTCTTTCGTTTCCTTTGTTCCTTGCGCGCCTTTTTTAAATCTTGTGTCTGAACGAGATTTTTGTAGTTTCTTTATTTACTACTTGTTTTTTCCATGCTCTGGTGAAAGGGACGTAACTCTGATAGAACAAAGCCAGAGTTATGTCTCTTTCACTACACATTGCTATCCACAACACTGGTTTAAATACTGTTGCTGGGTTTAGGCTATTCCTGTGTTCAGCTATTTATATGTATCTATGTATCCGTACTTTTACCAGCCCTAACTGTTCATGGTAGAAACTTGAAATTATGCACACACACTTCCCTCAATGAGTGTTTTTGAAAAAAATACGTTTTTAGTGGGGGTTCAATTTACAATGTAAATTTATGCCAAATTGATCCCTTAATTTGTGTCCAGCAATATTCTCACGTGTTTTTTGAAAATTTGGACTTTTTAGTGATCACTGCCTAGCACCACTGTTGAATTTACAAGGTAATAAGAAGCATATATTGATGGCAGTGATTCATAATTTCCCTTGGAATGCTAGTTCTTTTTTTGTTCATCATCTTTTTGTCCATTTCTTTATTGTCCTTTTTACAATTTGTTTCAGAGTGCGATCAAAAGATCACAAGAAGAGACCCATGCGCAGAATAACCTTCAGTCTTGGTCAAGGTGTTGAAATGGCTGTTAGTGTGTACGTACACCCCGCCTTTACAACACTTGCTTCCTACCACTATTAAAAGTTTGATTATTTTGTTTATATTGTAACAAATACATTTCATGTTAAAAATATTAGATTGTTTAGAAAATGAACAATTTTAAACTCTACCGTGTGCCTATTATTTTTAGATGTAACAACACTTATAAATGGTTAATTTTATATTTCATACCTTTATAAATTGGAATACGGGTATCCCCCTCCCCCTCATTTCAAAAGTTCGCTTTTTATCACTTTTTGCTTTTACAAAAAGAAAAAAGACGAAAAACAAAAATAGCATTTGTTTTACAACAAGCCGTTATACCTCGCACCACCAACCAGCCTAACATACCATCATCACCATTTCTTTTGGTCTGGGAAAGCTCAAAAATCTTCCCTATATGAATTAATGGTAATTGCTTCTTCACTTCACTCCATTTTAGCTTACGAGAAACGTTTTTGTAGGGACGCTCTACTTTCGAATAGCGGGGAAAACCCGTATGTGCATACTTGAATAATGAAATTAAATTTATTTAGCTCTTTGCAATAAAACCTCAAGTCCTAGAATCTAAAGATTTTCTGTTACTTTTTTTTTTATTAAGTCTTGTTTCATGTCTAGAGTTGACCTTCTGATTAGGAAGCCAGTCTTCATTGACTATGTAGTGTTGGATGTGTTGTTGTGATGATTATGGCAAGGATGTAAATATGTTGTGAATGTTGATAACAAGGGGAGCAGGAGTTAATTAATGTTTGAAGAGTTGAGAGAGAATGTAGATGGGTTCTCGATTTGAATGTAGTGGTGAAAATGTAGGCATTAGCTGTTGTTGTTAGCTAGCAGCAGCCAGTAGTAAGTAAGTGGCAGTCATACAATATATATTCAAACTTTTAATTCAATGCAAATATTCTTCATAATAAGCTTGGAATTTTCCCTTTCAGATTTCTGTTAATCAGTCGGTGCCGAAAACCATATTCAACCAAACTCTCTAAGAAGAATAATGAAGAATTGAAAACTAAAAGCAAAACATACCTTACGGTGAGATTGCATTTTTAAAAGATTATTGCTAACAAGATGACTTGGCAGTATCTTTTTAAAAAATAGGTTGAAAGATCATCAAATACCATTTGTTAACTGATTTCATCTTACCTCTATTTAATATAGCAGCTATTAAGCATAAAATATAACATTAAATCAAGAAACTAATTCATTCCTGTATAGACTTAAATCCAATTCAAACAAAACACTATCAAGCAAACAACCTGAAAGATCTATTCCACAAAATCAAACCACACAAAATAATCCAATTCCTGAAAGAAGTAAGACTCTACTCGAAAATATAATCACCTCATCAAAATACTCCAAATTATTTACACTTATTCTCCTCAAATACACATAAAACACAAAGATAAAACTAAATACAACCCCATCAAAACTAAACAGTACAACTAACTACAATATCCCAACAAAAACCATTTCCAGCATTATATGACCTACAAAAAGGTTGACATGCCGCTAAACCCAACAAACCAAACCTAATTTATTCCAGATATATTTTTTATTAGATGAAACATTGTCAACCATTATCAATTTTAAATGTTTTTGTCAAAATATCCAATTCAAAATTATCAGCACTGCAGTTCATTATGTTTCACTACTTCAGCATACAATAGAAAAGGTAAGCTTCCCTCAAAGTGGGAAGCTAATATACCAATGGTGGCACCCCAAGGCCAGCACTGATTGGTCAATAACCCAGCACTATATAAATCACTGCCATTCAAGTGCCATCTACCTTGATCTATTCCAAACAGCCACTCATGAAGGGGGACACAACTCATATTAACTTATAAATAGTTAACAGTTTTAGTTGCTTTTTATCGCCACTTAACAGACTGTCAGTCTACGGCAGTGAGTAAACAGCGCAGACCAGAAATAAAGGATAATCTCTAGGTGAGACTTGAACTCCTGTTTCTTTTACCTCGAGAAGCTGCCTATGAATGATTGTGGAAGGATGAGTTTAAGGGTTAGATTTGATATTCTACCAGCCATAAGAGCTCTAGTAGCTCAGTCAGTAAAGCAGTGCATACATAAGCAGCTTTCTGAGTTAAAAGGGACGCAAGTTTGAGTCTCGCCCAGAGCTATTCTGTATTATTTATTTCTGATCTGCACCGTTTATTCACTGCCGTATATTGACAGTCTGAGTAAGTGGTGATAAAAAGCAACTAAAAAATTTGAGATGAAAGAAAATACTACTGGGATCTACCGTAAAACAGAAAAACAGCCAAATTTGGGCAGAAATAATGGACCAAATAATAGCCCAGGGTCATTATTCAAAGGCCATCACAACTGCTAAATTGAGCATAATAAAACAATAAAAGTTATGAATCACATGTTTTTATTCACTTCACTATCAATCGGCAACTTGTATTAATCATATTTGGTACTTCTTTGGATGGTGTTTTCTTTTTAAGTTGCTATGAGAGCCGAATATATATATATTATACATATACTAAACACAGTCTATATATTATATAGACTGTATTTAGTACCTGCAAAAACAAAAAATAATCTAATTTTTGTAATAAATAAATAATATAGTTTGTTTTCAAACTCCTTAATGAAGAAGTATCAAGCGAATTAATTTCTTTGAAGCAACTTTTTGTTTATACAATGAATTGGCAAATATTTTGGACTTGATGTCTTATTTATTATATAGGTATTCAAGGTGTCCGATTTTTTTATACTAAAGAGCATTAAAACATAGATGCTTTCAAATTTCCATCTCCAAAAACTTGACCCCCAAATAAACGCCCACCTAAAATAACAGCTCATGGGAGACTTATCGGGTGGGCGATCTTACGGTAGATCCGGTAGTAAAAAGATTAATGGTTAATTCATTCAAGTTTGTTATTTTGAAATAAACTTAACTTTTTTAATTGTGACTTGCAATCTTCATAAGCACTTGGACTCTTTTCTTTTCATCAAATAAAGTGAAAGACATTTTATATTTGAGTTTCACTTTCACTTCTGCAGGAGAAGAACTTTCAATATAGATTTCAGGAGTTTAAACACCCAAATTAAAAAAATAAATTAGGCTGTTTCAAGTAGAATGACTTCAAAAGTTGTCATGCAAAACTTCATGAAAAATGATCTGGTAATAACTAAGCTTTTCAAATTTATACATTGACATAAAAAAGGTGCAACTTTCGAAACTCCTGGGATATATATTGTAACATTATCACCTTCTTGGAGGTTGGTGATGACAGTTCAACGTCAGTTGGTTGGTTTTGTCAGGACTTTGGGAAGACAGAGGTTTATTCGTAATTTTACAGAAATTTTGTCAAACACATGAGAGAGAGTGGGTGTCAAGGCGGCTTCGGAGGTGACCAATCTCAATCCGTATCTGTGGGACACTGTTTTGTCTCCACTCTGTCAGTCTTATTTATAGTGTTGTTTATAGTTTCTAACAGTTGAAATAAGTCATCTTGTTTAGTCTATATATTTTGAATTCACCCTTGCTCGTTTAATAAACAGATTTCTATTTTTATTAGAGTTATCCTTTGATGGTACCACTGTTGTTTATCAAAATTGTCGATTGTTTTAGTTAGTGTCAATCTGTATATTTTGAATGTCCAATATTTTCTTTTCGTTTATCTATCTTCATTTATGCACCCCTTCGCTATGGTACAATATATTCAGAGGTTACTATGGGTGCTGGGATATATATGTTCCGTAGTTCTCTTTTAGAAGTCTACTGGGATGTATGTGTCCCAAAAAAGTAAATAAAATTTTCCCAGCTTCTACAACCGCGTTATCATAGCATGAAACACACGCAGAAATTAGTTTGCATTATATGACTGAACAAGAAAGACGTGTGGGCAAAGTTAGATCTGCTAATTCTGTGTTTTTCATCTGTCCTGGGATAAATGTCTTATGAGACAAATGTATCCCATCCTGGTTTTAGTTCTTCAAAATATGGAAAATTTTTGATTTAATAAAAGAATAGTTTTCTTTAACCATTAAATAAAAATTAATGCATGTTTGGCTTTTTTATACCCTTTTAAAAATTAAGGCATTAAGCACTTTAATCAGTTAGTCTTGAAAGAGTTAAACTTGATGTTTAAGTGCCTTGTGTATAATTTGTCTCAAGTGTCTACTGAATAACCATTTCAAGTTTTTTCTCTCTGATTTTGATAATTTTCAATTATTTATTTTCAATATAATCTCCTTCCTTGTCAATGCACTTGATTCAGTGGTGAATATTAATCCTATAAATCGAACATTATACAGCAACAATTTCATATCGAAATTCAGCTTATAACTACTTGTCAGGCTACAGACTTATTGATCCATAATTGTTTTTGTCTTCCAGGAGACTGGTAAAGTGCTCATGCCACAAGATTTCAAATGTTCCTTGAATTATGGTGGTAGAAAAGTCATCTTCGACAAAGAGGAAATTATAGGAATAAAATCTTTTGGCAGTGCAGGTAAGGCGTCAAAATGCATTAAATTTTACTATTTTCTTTGAGAATGAAAATGAGCAGTTCGTCTGTATGTTTGTTACTGTAACACAGCAAAACTGCCACATTGTAGCGCAATTTTTCAAAGAGCATTTTAACGGCATTGTGCTAACTTGGAAAAATAAAGCAATTTCCAGTGATCTGGCGACCGTATTCAGTTATTTTTAATTAAGTATAAATTGACCAAGAAAAACATATCTGTCCAAGGGAGATAACTCCAGGTCTATTAAGTGCTAATTACAGAGACATTTCCATGAGTTTTCTTAATAAGAAAATAAGAGGAACAAGCAGGGAAGAATCTTTGACCTGTCTATTCTCTGTTAGCCACAGTGGCAATGCTTTAATTAATCATAATAATAATTAGCATTTGCAAATAATTATAATATAAATCTGGTATTTCTACAAAGTCTGAGCTTGCACATGCTTATTGTAATTTTTGCTTTTCAATAGTTTATTTTGTGTTTTGCAGGCCTTACTTTAATGGGGTTCAAGCCACAAAGCAAGCTAAAATCTTACCAACATGTGAGACCTGCCCAATTTATATATCCTGATGAAAAGGTGAGTTGATTTGTGTGTGAACTTGTAAAGCACTTATGAATAAGTGCTATCACATTAGGAAGAGAACATTTCTCATTCAGAAAATTAATTTGAATGATAATATGAATAATAAGTCCTTAATGTTAACTTATTGTAAAATAACATTTTTATTGGTTTTTGATAATAATCTTGATAACGTTAATGGATGCTTACCCTGGAACGAATTAGTACGGTTGTCTCGAAAACTACTGTATTTGTTAGCATATAAGACCCCTTATTTCAGCAGGGAATATTAAGAAGGAAAAAAAACATTTCCCTGAATTCTTCTCATTTAATACCCAGTTTGGTAAAGATCTACTTCCGTTAACCAAGTCGGAAAAAAATAGAAACAATTTTTGGTAAAGATCTACATCTGTTAACCAAGTCGAGAATAAAATAGAAACAATTTTTGGTAAAGATCTACATCCGTTAACCAAGTCGTGAAAAAAATAGAAACAATTTTTGGTAAAGATCTACATCCATTAACCAAGTTGAGAAAAAAATAGAAACAATTTTTTTTCACCAGTAACTTTTTGTGCTTTTAATCCATTAGAACCTAACAATCTTCCTGGAAGTTGTTAGTTTTCAGAAAAAATGTTTTTCAAGGTTTTACGAGGGGGGGTTCTATTTACAATGTAACTGTATAGCAAACATGGCCGTTGTTTTCAGTCCCTTGTAAAGGTTGTTAACTAGGTTTCTTTGATATTTTAATGATGATTTTTCTTGGGCAGCCGCACGTGGCCCCTACCAAAAAACTTTAATGAAAGTACAGAAAAATCGTCATTAAAATATCAAAGAAGCCTCACAAGGGAAGTAACCGAATACTTCGAAGCCTCACTTCCATACAGTGGACGGAAAGTAACGGTCATGTCCACCATACAGTTACATTGTAAGTAGAACCCCCCTCCTAAAACCTAAAAAAAAACATATTTTCTAAAGAAAAAAAAAATCCCAGGAAGATTGTTAGGGTCTGACGGATTAAAAGCACAACAAATTACTGGCGAAATAGTTTCTATTTTTTTTCAACTTGGTTAACGGAAGTAGATCTTTATCCCCAGTTTTTTTTTTAACTCTTCCTCAACTTCTGAACAATGAAGGTTATCTTTACCTTTTGAGACCTTTTTCTTTTTTTTTGGC
>VCCN01000353.1:10024382-10040858 GCA_006491835.1 Architeuthis dux | reverse complement strand
GGGTCTTATATGCACTCAAATCCTGTAATTTACAAATGTAGTGAGTTTGATCTTTATTATGTGTCTTACTATTATGGTCTTGTGTTAGACTGAGTTAAGTTTAATAAATAACCTTATTCATGTTAATTTTATAGCTTGAAGGGACTTGGAGAAGTGTTGTATATCCATCTTGGGCTTGGAGAAAAAGGAAGACTCGAAACTTGGTTTATAAAAATATGATGATATATTTTTATTTCATCAAATACATCGTGCCATGTCGGAGAATGAAGAGTGGGGGAGAGATAAGGGAAATTGGTCTTGTGCCTTCCCAAGCCTAGGCACTCTGTCACTCAGCTTCCGAGGGTACTCTGTGTGTCCTTTATGGGGTTTCAAATGCTGACGCTGGTTTTCCAGCCAGCACCTGCCGTTCAGGGTTCAGTCGATATCCTGTTCATGACTTTTGAACACCTGGCGTGTCTTCCGGCCCCTGACACCCGCAGTTTGGGTTTTGGTCGATATTCTGTTTATGACTTTCAACACCTGTGGGGGTCATATCTGTGACCCCCTGCCCACGGCTGCCTAAATATCTAACAGAAGAAAGTGGTAGTATTTATTCCTCATATATTGTATTTACATACTAACAGGGATACCCTGCATTGCCCGGGTGTGGGGACTCCAAATATAATATTACAGGAAAGCGAATGATATTTTATAGAGATTTCATGAATTAAATTGGGGGGCGGCGGCACACAATGACACCTATCCTATGTTCATCCTGGGGTCAAGCAAAATAACAAACAAACATTCGCCATCTTTATAGTAATAGATATAATATATATATAGTAATGTACAATTGTTTTCTATGTTTTACATAGCATTTGAAGTCATAAAAAGGACTTTCTTAAGACTATAGAAGTCACTGAAAGTTAAAATATGAGACTAAATAATAAATCACTGAATATAATAGGGAGATTTGTTAAATGCTGTATTTTTAAAAGAAAATTCTGTATTTAATATATGATTCATTTTCAGACTATTGCTGGTAGCACTTGCCTGTTCACGGCTTTGTTGGATAGATGTCTTCATCGTAATGTTGTTCCCATCTGCAAATACATCCAAACAAAATCATCACCTCCCTTTTTTGTTGCTCTCGTCCCTCAGGTATTTCAGCCATTGCTTTTTTGAGACTCTTTTTTTACGTTTATCTGTTCAGCATCAAACAACCTTGTGACTTATTAAAACTCATTCAGAATTTCTGAGATGAGGAATTATCATTATTATACACTGATTTACTCGGACTAGTGTCCTCATCTTGTTTGTTATAGTAGGTACTCCAATGAGTTTTTACAGGAAGATCTTATACATCTGGTGCCTGTTTCTCCTTATAGGTCTTGTTATTCTGAACATTTTGATACCTCATTTGTCTCTCTACTCCTATTAGTTCACTAATTATGATTATTTATTCATTTGCGGACTCACAGCAAATTGAACACTGTAGACATTGTGTACTTGCTTAAATTTTATACAAAACTGAAGAATATTTATTTTTCTACTAGGTAATATTGGTTCCAAAGACATACATCAAAAGAGGTGTCAGCAATCATTTATTTATAGACACCTTTTATTTCGACCACAGTAAAAAACCGTCACAGTATAGTTTGGGCACTTCCAATGCTTCTTGTCTGCACACATTAAATTGAAAATTCGCTGTGAAATTCCTTTTAAGTCAAACAGTGACAAATAAGACACCAACAGATTCAGAATTGGACATTCTTTATTATGGCATGCTTAACAGTTTTGTATTAGTCAGTAACCTTCTAAGACGGCCCTGTCGGCTGGGGCCTAGAATACGTCAACTGCATACTCTGCAAAGGGGTAAGACCCCCCACCCCCCAAACAGGGACTCTATTTAAAAACAAATAACCATTCACCAAAGACTATTAAAAAATAATAATCTTTCACCAAAGTCACAAGACTATTAAAAAAAAAAATCTTTCACCAAAGTCGCATGACTATTAAATAAAAAAAACAAACTTATCACCAAGGTCGCAAACTGATTTTGGCATTAAATGACCCATCAAGGGTTGATATGCCACTAAACAAATCAATCTAACCTTCTGGGAATTTTGAACCGAATCCATTATTTAATCCATGGGGGTTGATTGTTCTCATTCCACAGTCCGTGCTAGAAGACATCTTGTATCAGTTAATTCTTTCTAGTTAATTAGTTCTTGCAATGCTTCTTGTCTGCCTGAACCAGAGTATATAACTTTTCAGCTCTATTTGAGCCTGGTGGTTGCGAGTTCAATCCTTACCAATTATTTAAAATGCTTCCTTAAAGTTAATTTGATACTTTATCAGAATTTAAGTATATGCTGGTATTCTTCTTTCAGTCCGTTAAATTGAAGTGAGGCTTTGAAGCATGTTGTTACTTCCCTTGTAAAGGTTGTTAACTAGGTTTCTTTGACGATTTTTCTAGGGCAGCCCTGCGTAGCCCCCCAAAAAACTTTAATGAAACCACAGAAAAATCGTCATTAAAATATCAAAGAAGCCTCACAATGGAAGTAACCGAATACTTTTAAGCCTCACTTCCATATAATGGACAGAAAGTAACAGTCCCGTTACCATACAGTTACATAGTAAATAGAACCTCCCGTAAAACCTTAACATTTTTTCTCCTAGTATTCTTCTTATAGTGTTATGAAATGATACCAGAGGATAATAAACATTGAAGTTCTTGTTTTGCTTGAAGGGAAAGGAGTGTACACCAATCTTTATGGAATGAGGTCAAAATGATAGACAGGGAGCCATATTTAAACCTGCTGAAGTAACCTGCCATCATACCATGCTCAGATGATACGATTAGTAGACAGGGCATCAACATTAATAGCTTGTAAGAACCATTGATCAGGAAGAAGCAGACTTACCTGGCAGAGGAAGTATCGCTTCTGCTAATCCCCGCCTTTTGGCTGAGATCAAAGTGTAGTATCTGTTCTTTGATATCAGCCAATGGCCTTGAGAAACACTGCCTGTAAGGGGTCCTGGGAGAAGTTGCACAGGATATCTTAGCCAGCTGGCCGGGAGGCAGTCGCTCACCGCTGGGGATTCATCCAGCATGCTCGGGATTCGTCCCAAGAAGCTTTTGTACAGGATTCGTCCTGTAACCGCTGACCAGTTTATCCTGGTCCTTGTGGCATTTGTCTAGTTTATCCTGGTCCTTATGGCATTTGTCTCAGTGACAGGGACTTGGGATTCTCCCTCCTCAAGTCTCTAGTCAGGGGGACTTAAAAAGACCTTGTCATATTTGCCATTGTGGGGAGGCGAATAAAGAAAAGGAAGGAGCAGACTATTGGATTCCATGGACATGGCCCAAGAAAGGCGAGCTTGTGTTGAGCTTGACAGGAAGTCATGAGTCCAGAGCAGAAGTCGATAGGAGCAAATTACAAAAACCGGACGTGACATGTATGTGAGGCGATTTGCATGCTCCCTAGGAACCATTCAACATTCCAGAACAAAACAGACACCCGAGGAAGGCCGGAGGGTACACAGTTGAAATGTTGTGAAAAATAAGACTGGGAAAATAGTTTGACTAAACTGCATACAACGATTGAAATTACAATTTGTTATCTTTAAAATAATTTTCTACACTGGAAACTTATTTGATCACATTATGTTCACTTTTTTCCTTATTTTCTTCTTGTAGAGAGAAGTATTAAATGAACAAAAAGTCCAGACTTCACCTCCTGGATTCCATGTCATCTTCTTCCCATTTGCTGATGATTTCAGGAAAATTAATTTGGAAGACACTCCAAAAGGTAAAAGAAACAAAACCTACGTTCAATTTTATTCATCTTTCACTCATTTTCATAGGATTTCCTTCTGATAATGTTCAATAAATAATTCTATTGTCAATGGCGTAGCATGGGTTCTCAGCACCCAGGGGCAAAGATAACTTTGATTTAGTTGTGACTTTTCTTCCTATTACGTTTTTTAGGTAGGTAACGCTACATTGTGACTTTTGTTCTGGGATTCTTTTTTTAATATATTGTAGTCTTTGCGCCGCTTTACACTGGCGCCTGCCCCCCCCCCCTCGCCCCCTCTTGTTACACCACTGTTTATTGTTTCCTCATCATCAGCCATTTAAAGTCCGTTGTTGGACCTAAGCCTTCCCCATGGTCCGCCAGTTTTTTTGCTTCCGAGTGTCGTGGTACCAAAACATTCTGAACTTTTCCATATCATTTCATCTTACTTTTTGCTGTTAACAATTTTGCCCATGATCTTCAGGGATCCATGTTGTGAGTCCCGATTGTTTCATCTGGGCTAGGATGATAAGAATATCAGGTCTGAGTGACAGTTAATATTGGCAGCAAATATATATTAGGAGGAATAAGACGGGATGTGTGAACAGTGCAATAACTTTATTCAAGCATATCATATAACAAGTAATAACAGGGGCAATTAACTCTTCCTAACCAGAAGTAGTTATTATCATCAGCAATAACATTGCTGTATATGAAACAGCAATGTTCAGCAGTTATCTGATATTCTTGCCTGCCCATTGCCATTCAAGTTTGCTAATGTCTTCCAGGTTAACTCTGACACCTGTTTTTTCTCTACTATATTATGCTGTTTTGTGGTCTTTCCATGTGATGTTTAGCATGATTTTCCCTGTGCACGTTGCATGGTTCTTAGTTTGAGAGCCAATCTCTTAGTTAAGTCCCATGTTTTGATAACCTCAATTCTATTGTTTACTTTTCTATTTTTATGCATTTCTCACTGGTCTTAAAGTGTTTCAATATTTATTGACAGCCCTCCCAGAACAGAAGGAAAAAGCCCAGGAATTAATCAAGAATTTAAAATTCACTTTTTCTCCTGACAAATTTGAAAACCCTGACATCCAAGAACATTGGAGAAACATCGAGGCCTTGGCTTTGGAAAGAACAGAAAAAGAAGAATTTGTTGATTATGCAAGTAGGTCATGCATTTCCCAGTCTTCCGTTGAGATCTCTGTTATGAAAAATGTGATTTATGGATGCTAGTTTTGCTTTCATTAAACATATAAAGCATTTCCCTTGTGTCGAAGACGCTATTTTGTTTTCCCAAATTCTCGAAAATTTACCCTGTGTCTTACAGTCCGAAGGTAATTTCTTTCGTAGGCCTATCCTAATCCAAAAGGAAGGTAATCGATGCTAGACAGTAATCTGAAATCCTGTATATGACCTCTGAATAAAGTGTATAAATTATACTTAGTATTAAATAGTAAATAAACAAAAGTATCATAAATGATAATAAAAATATACTTAATCACCAAAACTCATTCATGTATCGGTATATTACAGCAGATAAGCCAACTGACTAGTAGTAATTTAGATGTTGTATATCAATATTAACAGAGGGGTTCGCTTCGTGGCCTTTTGGCTAATATCAAAGTGTAGTATCTGTTCTTCGAAACTGCCATGGCCTCGAAGTTCAGAGAACCACGGCCCTTCGGGGGTCCTTGTAGCATGCTCGGGTATCGTCCTGGGAGAAGTTGCGCAGGATATCTTGGCTGTGGCTAAGATCAAAGTGGAGTATCTGTGCTTTGAAACCACCATGGCCTCAAAGTTCAGAGAACTACAGCCCTTCGGAAGTCCTTGTGACATGCTCGGGTATCTCCAGATATCTGGGAGAAGTTGCACAGGATATCTTGGCCAGCTGGTCGGGAGGCGATCACCATTAGCATGCTCGGGATTCGTCCTGAGAAGCTTTTGACCACTGACCAGCTTATCCCGGTCCTACTGAATTCGCCACTAAATGATCCACCAAGGGTCGATGTGCCGTTAAACAAAACAATCAAACAATATTAACAGCCACTCTTCTCATACAACATTGACTTTAAGGGAACATTATCAAGGGACACAAGAAGTAAAACTGCAATATGTTAACAGGGTTTACCACTAAATCTTATCTTAAGACTATTGTAACAAAACACTCTGTAATGAGCCCGGAAGTGACTTACCTCATTCAAAGTGACAGCGTCTGTGCCTGACATGTGTTTCTGCCATTTGCAATGTAAGTGAAACGCATGCGCACCATCTTTATTCAAATGTTATTATTCAGATGTTATGCCAGCTGTTCATGAATACGTGTGAGTCGCCAGCAACTTAAAGGGCATGAGGAAGATAGGCAGCACTCAGCACCTGACCGCTGTTGTTAACAGACATGGTCAGGCAGGCTCGACCTTTTGCGACTTGTGTGTATGGTGGTCTGTTCCTGTGGCGACTGTGTTGACATCATTCCCTGTTCCTGACTGTGTTGGAGTCTGTTCCTGCGGTGACCCCGATTTGAACTCGTTCCAAATTTTGATTTGTCCTTGACACTGGGAAATACGGTGATCAAGTTATTTTTTATTAAAATCAATAATCCCATTATTTTATGTCCAGTCCTTGTACATTTTTAAATGTTTTAAGATTTTGGGATTGATAATCTATAGATCATGTTTGGTTGTATTGTGTAAATGATCCAGAGGCATATGCATTTTGGTCGCATGATGATACCACGGGAGAATACAGAGCAGATATAGGCATTGATTCCAGATTCATTTTTTTTCCCCTTTCTCTCAAGTTCCAGATAAAGAGCAAATGGCCCAAAGAGCTGGTTCAATTGCAAAACAGTTACAAGAACTCGTCTTTCCAAAGGACTACAAACCAAACTTAAAGAGAAAAGTGAGTACAGTTTAGTCCATCTCTATTTTTATAATTAATATTAATGAGAAATGTCTTTTTATAAACAAGAGAGTAGATGGTTGATCTATTCTCGATAACAGCCAAGTGATTTGATGGAGGCAGAAAAGAGATTGTTTTTTTTGTCTACTAAGATCAGTGGAAAAACTGATCTCAGAATTGTTCTTACTTGACACTTCAACTGTCCTGCATCTATCTAGCTAGGATATTCTTATGATTCTCCTAATAAATCCATTTTTCATTGTCAGTAACTATCTTGTCCAAAAATCCTTTTCTGTGTTGAGCAAGAAGAGAAAGACAAGTGTTTAAATACTGACTTATGATCCTTTCTATAAGTTCATGTGAAACCAATCTCCCCAGCTTCTGAATTTCTCCTAAGGCTGGTAAACAATGTATTACAGTTGTCTGATTGCACAAGCAATAAAAAGTTGCATAATTTCAAAGACACTTCTAAGATTTTGTTAACACTGTTGCAGCCACCTGAGATTTCAAAATTTGTTATTTCTTTGTCTTTTCAGAGAGCAGATGGTCCTGAAAGTAAAAATAAAATCCCTTGTCTTGACACTACAGATTTGAAGACATTGGCTGAAAATAATGAGGTATGTATGCATTTTGTTGACCATAGAATTTCACCATGAATTATCCAGACTAACAAGGTTCAAATAATCCACCAAATGACAACATTTCACCTCAGAACTTCAAACAACATATTTGCCTTTTTTCTTAGACACAATGAAAATTCTATTAGATTCCCATAACTGGAGCTGCACTTATTTGTTCTTATAAATTTGTATCAAACGATTTTAATTCAAAGGTGAAAGTAATTCTAAGATGATTAAAATGTTTATTCCAAATTATCATTTTTTTGTACTGTAATCATTGGATGAGTCAGGGCTGGCCAATCTAGATATTGGATATATAAAATGCTTCAAGTCTCGCTTTGTGTGAAGTCACATTTTGAAGAGAGCCTCATTCTGGAAGCAGAGGTCAAAGTCATTTTGAACAGGAGTGCGAGTAAGGTTGTTTGTGAGTGATATATTGTGAACTGGAGTTACGGTTAAAGTAACCAGAAGTTCTTTATTACTTTGTGCAACCAGAGAACAACAAGGACACAAATATATACAACAATTGGCCAACAAGGAAAACAGCAGATACAACAGACATATTTTGTTTTTACTGCTTATTTATTGCAATTTCTGTGCAGCCATATTTTTATGGAATAGTTCCTAATTAATCTTTTTATTTTTTCGCATAAATATCTGAAATATTTTTTTTAAAAACTTGGTCAGCACTAATTGTTTCAAATTATGTAATCACAAGGTCTGTTCGGAAAGTATTGAGCCATTTAATATAAATGAAAAAAATAGTTCACCTGGGGCAATGGCATTTTAGTCACCTTCAAAGTACTCCCCTTAGGACATCACACACTTATCCCAGTGTCCCTTCCACTTTTCAAAGTCCTCTTTTGGGATCACCATCAGCTGCCTCAATGCATTCTCCTTAATCTTATCCATGGTCTGAAATCTTCTCCCTTTCATCAGCAAAAAAGCCAGAAGTTGCAGGCAACTAGATCTGGACTGTAGAAGAGCTGACAGGCCTGGGTGATGCAATGTTTTTAAAAAAAGAAACCCTGCACAAGATGTGAAGAATCAGCTAGCTCAGTCATTGTGAATGGGATGGTCACACAGTACACAAGCTCACTCGATGGCAATCACTGCTGAGTAACCCCATAGGAGAGTGTCTGTTCACGCATGTGTAGTAAGGTCCCCTCTGAATGGTTGCCAAATTACATCAGGGCCATGCAACCGGTTCTCGGAATATTCATAATGGCTGGATACTTTCTGGACAGACCTTGTATTTGTGTGAGAGAGAGATATCTGCAGATACACAGCTAAATATATATAAATATTTATTGGTTCATTACAACCTGTACAGTTGGTTTCACGAGAATTCGATCTTCAGATGAACAGTTACTCTTGTTTAGTTAATTTCTTATATTTGTTTGTGTCCATAATTGGCTGTTTCATGTTGGCCAGTCGGGTGAGAATGTTCCTGTTTTGGGCGGGGTTTATTTCAGAATATATATATATATAGGGCCAGATTAGCCTATACGCAAACTACGCCACAGCGTAGGTCCCAAGACATTGAGGGGGGCATACAAATAAATAGCAATATAGAACTATCACTATTCCCTTGGGAAATAGATCAATTATAAATAAAAATAATTAATCACTGCTACCAAAGGTTTAAGTTATTCATGTGTTCAAACATTTATATGTATCTATGAAGGCAGACTTCTCCCAGCCCTAACAGTTCATAGTAGAAACATGAAATTGTGCACATACACTCCCCTCAATGAGTAGGGAAAATTCTTCTCTTTTGGTTTTTTTTTGTTGAAAATTACCCCCCTAAATAGGTTTTTAGGGGGTGGGGGTTCAATTTTATCTATGTAGCTGGACTTCTCCCAGCCCTAACTGTTCATAGTAGAAACTTGAAATTTTGTGCACACACTCTCCTCAATGATTAGAAAAAAATGCATTTTTTTTGTTTTTTGAAAATTCCCCTCCAAGATAGGGTTTAGTGTAAGCTTATTCTAAATTGGTCACTAGTTTGTGCCTGCTTGAAAATTTAGACATTTTTTAGTAAATCACCTCCAACACAGCGTATATGTGTGACAGTAATTCATATTTTCCCTTGGAATGCTAGTTACTTAATATTTTTTTCACATGCTAAATGTATTATTTTATAGGTAAAATGCCCCTTTTTTAGTTTATACTTTTTTTTACATGTCTGCGTTACTTCAACAATTTCTTATTTATTCAAAATTAGAAATTTGAATTCATTAAATAGTAAGTCTTCATTGTTTGTTCAGATCTCATATAACTTTAATATGGTGGGGCCCCAAAACTATGGGTGGCATAGGGCCCATAATGGTCTTAATCCAGCCCTATATATTTAAACTTGAATCTTGCAAGTTCTTCTTAGTTTTGGTCTAATGATGAATCTTTTCTTTTCAGCTTAAAAACATGAAAGTTGCCGATTTGAAACAATTGATGAAGGAGAATAACGTGAAAGTGATTGGCACAAAGAAACAGGAATTGATTGATGCCATCCACGAACATTACCTACTTTGATTCGATTTGCTGCTGAAGCAAGGAGGACAATTTAAATACAAAAGGAAATTGTTTTCTATGTAAAATCAGTTTTTGAAGGTGAAGGGTTATATGCAAATCAAGCTGTTAAACAATGCAAAAG
Organism: Architeuthis dux; assembly: GCA_006491835.1. Taxonomy (NCBI): domain Eukaryota; kingdom Metazoa; phylum Mollusca; class Cephalopoda; order Oegopsida; family Architeuthidae; genus Architeuthis; species Architeuthis dux. The sequence goes on along the minus strand of VCCN01000353.1, from coordinate 10,030,902 downwards.
AAAACAAAATCATTTCTCAGTAGACCTACTCATATTCATTAGAGTGAAAACGTAATTTCATTAAGATTGACCTTTCTAAACCATTATTATTCATTTTTGACTACTATTTTCCATCACCTTAATTTTTTAGTTGCTTTTTATCACACCTTTACTCACTGCTGTAAGTCGATGGCCTGAGTTAACAGCATGGATCAGAAATGAAGATTAAGCTCCTGGTGAGACTTGAACTTACATCTCCTGGTAAACACCCAGCTGCTCTTACTGCCTGAGCTACAAGAACTCCACGACCTGGCAGAAGATCAAATCTAACCCTTAAATCTATTCTCCATTCCCGCTCTCTCCGCACCATGTTTTCTTTTTGTTTCTGTACTAGTAGTATCAGTAAAGCAATCATCTTTTGGTATTTATTTTTATTAGATGAAGTATTGTAAACCATTATTATTAATTTTTGACTTGTGTACTAGAATATGAATGTTTGTTTTTGGTTTCTCTACTGGTAGTATCAGTAAAGCAATTATCTTTTATTATTTATTTTTATTAGATGAAGTACTGTAAACCATTTTCAGTCCGATTTGGAGTTGACTTTGTTTTTTTTTTTACCCCATAACAACAAGAACAATCCTCACCTAATATAAGGTAGTAAACTCTTCACTATTTGTCTATCCCGTCACATTAAATGAAACTGATAAAATTACCATTTCACTACCGTGGTTTGAAATCAGGACCAAGTTATTGCTAGGCGGCTCTCTTACCAACTAAGCCAAAATGAGAAGTCTTGTATATATAATAAATAAATTTGTGGATATATAATACAAAAGTTTCAGTAATCATCTACAGTTGGAATAGAAGTTGGAGGGAGTTTGACCATACAGCAGACATGTTTGTTTGACTACTTTCCTTCATCATAATCTTTTAGTTGCTTTTTATCACAAAGAAAAATAGTAGTCAAAAGTGAATAATAATGGTTTACAGTACTTCATCAAAAAAAATAATAATGGATAATTGTTGTTGTTTTCCTTTGCTCTTTGCCACAGCACATAAGTAATTGTATAGGCTTCATGTAGGTAAATAGTAGTTAAAATTAATACAATGGGTTTTGGTCAAAAATTGGTTTAGATTACATTGCAGTCTTCATAGAATTCACCTTTTATGTAATATTATATGAATACTAAAAACAAAATTGAATCCCTATCAAAATGAATGTAAAAAAAAAAATAATAAATATAATAAAATTATTTTGACTTGCTTAGTTTTAGTTATGTAAACAGATAATGATATAGCTGTTTTAGTCTTCCGTACTTAAAAATTCTAAACATTACTTATTGTAAAGTCTCAAAAATGCATTTTTTAGCTTAAAGAAATCACGGAACTCTTTGGAAATTATAGTCTAAAACCATCTAGAGTGAAATAAAGTCTACAACCATTTATTTTTGGGTAAAAAGCAATTTTCAGGGAGAAAGGTCATGATAGAGGTTAAGCAAATCTCTGTTACATATAGATATACATCCTCAAAACAATCGAGTGTGACCAATTTTGTTTCATTTTTGGGTTGAAATATCCTGTTTATACAAATCATATATAAAAAGCCATGTATGTCAGACTAATAGTAGCAGTAGTAGTCAACAGCCCCCCTTCCTACCCTCTTATGAAACTACCTTTACCCTCTCATTGAAATACCTAACTTTTTCTCCCCACTCCCTTCCTACCATGTTGTCACACTTATAGTAACAGCCATCAGCCGAGCCTGTTATACACTTTTGATGAACCGTCAGCGAAGCAACAGTCATGGACTTGTACTCATTAAAGATGACAATGTTTATACCAATAAAATATGAGTTTATTATTAGACTGACATTAGGGCGGAGTCCTTACTGGTCAGCCATTGAGTTTGTTGGTCCTGTTCTATGAACATTCAAAAGATACAATCTGCAATTCCCAAGGCCAAAGTCTTGATTTCTAGTCCAGCACACTAACCACTCAGCTATAGAGGCTAAGCTTAACTGCTAAGTCCTTATGTCTAAGGTGTTGCCTTTCGCATCCAATCTCTGTAAATCTCATAAAAAATAATCTCTTTGTTTCAATTCCAAATGAGCTCATATCCAACACCTTCAACTCTTTTGGAATATAATTTGAAATCTAAATTTAACCTTTAGCACTCTGCATTCTTTTTCAAGGGCACCATTTTGTGCATTTAGTAACTTTGAAAGCCTGTGACTTATGTCAATTTCAGTCATACATGAACAGACACGACAACACTGTCGTTAGGTGGTCGAAGTCACTTGTAGTCGCCGGACAAACTTTTTCTTCAGCAAAAGAAAAGTTGCCTACAGAGTGCTAAAGGTTAAAAAATGCAATGTTAATGTTTGAGAATTGTTCATCTACCTACAAATCATTATTTTATAAATTTCTGGACCAGATGGATTTCTCTGAATGTATTTTGGTAGATTTTATTGAAATTTTCAATTGAAGAACAATATTAGTTTCTCTGAATTTCTTATCATATTGCCAACTATTTTTAACCATTTCCACAAATAGTCACATTTTTCATTATCTTTATTTTTTGTATTAAAATGCTTCAAGTTTTGTATTCATAAAATTGTGGGTTTCACTGAAATAAATAAATTTTGCGTACTTGATTTTCCATCAATTTGTTGTTTTTATATTTAATAAAAGAAGGAATTTAAAACATTGAGTTCTTTTTTAATGAAAGCCTCATAAATTTCTATCAGTTTTCAAGTTGGAATGCATGTTACATAACATTTATTTTGTGTGCCTCCGCAAATTAACAAACTATAAAAAGTTCAAAATGCTGCAGCTCAGTTAGTTTTGAAATGTAGGAAATATGAGTCAATTAGGACTGGCATTATCAGCCTACATTACCTTAGGATAGAAGAAAGTCGAATATGACTCATGGGATCAGGAGTTTCAGCTATATAGCACCCAGACTTTGAAATCAATTACACTATGATATCCGGAACATACATATATTAGCAGGCTTTAAATTAAAAATAAAAAATGTTTTGTTTCGGGACTTTCATAATTATATGAACTCAGTAAATAAACACTTCATAACTGTAGCTCCTGCCCTGTGTTTTGTAAAAGAACTTGACAAGTCACATTTTCTTTTAATAGGCCTTATATTTTTACTGCAATTGATTGCACAGGTTTTCAAGCGCTTTTTGGTTTTAGTAAAAAAAGGAATTGATTATTTTATTATTTAGACAAAGTCTTGTAAACCATTTTTGTTAATTTTTAACTACTATTTACCTTCATTTTAACTTTTAGTTATTTTTTTTAATTACAATTCAACTTGGTTTTAGTAAAAAAGCTATTATTATTCATTAAACCATTTTACACATTGTGATTTTTTAAAAAAATACTAAGAATTAAGATGAGGGTAAATAGCAGTCAAAAATTAATAAAAATAGTTTACAATACTTGATTTAATAAAAATAAAATAAAATAACTGTTTTTTTTTTACTAAAACTCAGTCATTGCCGTGCCAGTTTAGTACAAAAGTTAAAAAAATGTTAGCTTCTTTAGCGGTGATCAGTCAATGATCACCGCTAAAGAAGCTAACAGTCTTTATGATGGCTAAGTTGTCCTACATTGCCGAATTGTTTTTTTTTAAAAGTGCTGGAAAACTTTTTTATCTGTAGGTTCCATGTGATTGATACACATTGGATAAATCTGTGTTTAATGTCTGTACTGTAAAAATCATTGTTCCTGGGGTCAATGTCGAAGGATTGCTTCCTTCCTGGATGTTCATGATCCTTAAGACTCATCTCCTTGCTGAAACCAATACTAAACCATATGAGCAGAAACTGATCCTTGTCCAAATGCTTGGTTGATGTTCTGTGCAGTTTCAGTGGTTTTCCCATCAAGACTGAACTCACTTTTTGAAAGTTTGCTGTACACCACTTTTTCACTTTTACAAAAAAAGGCAAAAATAGTGTTCAGTGTTTGTTTCAAAGTGAGCCATTATAGAGGCAGCATGCACACTATTCCCCTCTCTCCTACACCCCAGTCTCCAACAACTCATCATCACCATTGGGGTCAGTGGTGTTGGGAACCGTAAAAAAAACATTTTCCAATATAAATTAATGGTACTTGTTTCTTTACTTTAAGCCGTTTTGGCTTATGAAAGGTTTTTCTAGGAACGTGCTTGCAGATAGTGGGGGTGGGGGGGACCTGTATTCATTGAGAAGCACCATTATTCCATGAATTATACAGATCAGCACATCTTCATCGTTTTGATTATGACCTTTTGACTGGCGCACTCTCTCTTAATTGTATGTTACAAAGATTAACATTGATCTGTGAGAAATTAAGGGTTCTGGTCAAAAGTCTTTAAATGTTACCACATGCGACACTTGCCGAAATACGATCAAAACAGCAAAGATGAGGATGCTCGTCCAAATAACAGTAAGATTTCATTTTAGAATTTCATACTACATGTAGTTGTAGTCAGTGGTGCACCAGCATTTGGTACCAGTCCGGGCAAGGTTCGGCCAGAAAACTATGTGCACATACAAAGATTTATTTAAGTTAATTCATTTGGTATGCTAATCTCCAATATCGCCTAAATCTTAACTAAATTCAACTTTAGTAATAATGAATTATTAGGAAACATAAATATCAGTACTTCTATTCTTTTAAATTTAAACATTTTTTACATACCTTATTATTACTTAAATTTTAGGAGCCCGGGTAGTAGTACAATTCATTATACATGCTAACCTTTTATAAAATTAATTTTTGACTCGATATCCCTGCTCTTTTCTCTGGCTTGGGACTTTCAGAAGACAATGGAGTTTGCACCAAGGATTATTGTGTGTTTGAGTTGCAACACTTGCTGTACAGCCTGATTCTCGAGCAGCAAACTCTGTTGCAGTTTTTGGAGGTGTAGTCTTCGCTCTGCTCTGTAAGTGCTGTCCCTGATCTCTGCTCTCTCCACTCTTACTGCCAGCCCTCTCTCCTCGCTTGTCTGGATGTCTGCCTTGATGCGGCCACAGCTTCCCAGCCTGCGTTAAAGTCTCATTTACAAACATCTTTGTAACAAAGAACGGGCCTTCCTGCAAGTCTGGAGCCAGCAGATAATTTTACTGTACAACACATCCATGGGTATTCGGCCGTCCTGCATACGGCTGACATGACCAAGTCAGCACAAGTTCCTTTGGTTGAGCAAGGTAAACAAGCTTGTGCCAGAATGTTCTTGTTTGGGACACGGTTCTTTCAGGTGATGACTAGAATCTTTTTGAGACAGCATAGATGGAAGGCATTGAGTCTGCATTCTTAGCAGCAGTAGACACACACGTAGACACACACAAAAGAGATTAAAGGGGGACAACTTGGACAATGAATTTATTGAGCGCTCTGCCTCTACAGAAATACCACAGCAGGCAGTACAACTACATTTTGCAAAGGAACAGGATCCAGAAATTGAAGATAATTTAAATTTATGACAATTTGATACAAAGACTATCAAATACAAAACATGACAGAATAAAGAGATAGAAAAACAAAATAAAGAACCTAAAAAATTAATTTTTTCAGGGATTTCTTTTTTTACTTTTTGGAGAAAAAGATTTTTTAAATTTTCTAAAAAAAATTTATTTTCCCTGTTTTTTTTTTTGTAGAAAGATTTTTTTTGGAAAATGCCTAATCATTCTTTTTTAATTTAAATTTTTTTTTCAAAAAGAAAATTTGATTCTATTTTTGAGAAAATTTTTTTTTAAAAATAAAATAAAAATTCCAGATTTGTGAACAATTTTTAATTTTTTTAAAAAGACAATCAGCTTTTTTATACTTGTTCTCCTCCCATCTCCCCTCAAAATGTTTTTTTTGTCTTAGAAATCCTGTCACGAGATAACAGCTTGAAAAAAAAAAAGTAATTCTATCGACGGGTCATGGTAAAATACGGAAATCAAAGCAAAGATATCATTTATAACCTGTAAAAATTCCTCTAATCAATAAATAACCCTACCCTAAATTATTTAATTAATCACCACAAACTTCTGTATAGAAGCTTTTTTAAATTCCATTCCATTTGCTCCTTGTTGCACTTCATATTTCAGTTTAAACTTGCAGCATTTTTGCAGTCGATCAACTGCAAAAACAACTGCATAAAGAGAAGGACCCTGGTAGTGCCAAGTAAAAAAAATGGTAGCAAGCAGATTTTTTTGTTAGCAGCATCGCATGTAACATAGGTTACAGATGGGTTTTTTTTAACTCCTTTCTTTGTTAGACAATGAATTCCATACCGTGTCCCTGTTGAGCAGAGAAAGCTACACCGAATTGAAATCAACACTGCTCTGACTTATACTTTTAGCCGACAAGTTGATATATGCTGCTTCTTTGAGTTTTCTCACTCTCCATCAGCATTCTGTCTATTATTTGGACTTCCTTCCATTTTTATTATTATTTTTTTTTTACTTGGCACTACTGGATACGGATAGTACATCTGAAGAAGATATATTTTATATAAAATTAAAAATAGAAGTTAATTTACCAAGAGGGG
>VCCN01000353.1:10006441-10020026 GCA_006491835.1 Architeuthis dux | reverse complement strand
ACTGTGTCTGTGAGCATCTGTGCTTTATCTCGATTTATTGTGCATCTGTTTGCAAGATGTGTCCTAAAGTATCAGAAAAGCCTAACAGAGCTTGTAAGTGTGTTACGCTTAGTATAAAACTGGCAGACATAGAAGATAGTTACTTTTTGGGTCTGGGAATGCACAAAAGATTTTCCCATATAAATTAATGGTAATTGCTTCTTTGCTTTACACCATTTTGACTTATGATAAGTTTCATATGCTCTACTTTCAGATAGCAAGGGAAACCAGTATATATATGTGCCTCTTCTATATATTTTCATCAATACAAAGGACTAAGAAATAAGTATAGCTAGAAAAAAAATGTCCCTTCTGTAATTTGATAAATGGCCAATTTCTTTTTCTTTTTATATTTTTTGGGGGAAGGGGGCAATATCTATATTTTTTTGAAGGAGGGCAATATCTATATTTTTTTGAAGGAGGGCAATATTTATATTTTGGGGGAAGGGGTCAATATCTATATTTAATTTCTTTTGGAAACGGGGCAATATTTTTTTAAAAATCTTTGAGAGGGAACAATATTTATATATTCTCTGATGGTAAAGAAAACAATTTATTTGGTTGTGGAAGGTGATCTTCAAAATGTCACCTTTCCAACTAAGATATGTGTGCTTGTGACCAATATTTTTACCCCTTTAGAAAGAGGGCTGGTAAAATTGTTTTTTACTAGATAACTAGTTAATTCCGGTGAAAAAAATCCAGATATATTTGAATTTATGAGATGTTTTTTTTTTAGAAAAGAAACTATTAAACTTGTTTAAGTAAAAGAGTCCATTGTTTCAAATGGTGGTTCTTTCTTAATATTCCCTGCTGAAATAGGAGTGGGGGTCTTATATGCCATCAAATACAGTATATTTGGTGGGGGGGTATTTGGAATTTGAAACAAATTATTATTCAGGCAAGTCAACGAATACAGAAATAATGATATGAATAAAATATTGATAAATAAACAAAAAATTACACAAGAAACCAAGAAAAAAACCCAAAGTATAACTAATTTTCCCACAGAGCTAATCTGCTTACAATAAGGCCCAACACCCTTAAAACCACAAATAAATCAATAAATCAACCCAATGTCATTGTACATTGTAAACAAAAGATGTTACCTTTTACAGATATTAAACAAAAATGTTAAAAGAACTAGAAATGGAAAAATAATAACATTGGAGTTGATGTTCATTGCTTATTATTTTAGTAATTAAATACAAGTTGATACCAGCAGACAATAAATATATGGATATATAGATATAAATATATTTTTTTTAAACTCTTTCCCCAAACTCATATTTTGGACCCATTTTTTTTAAATTTTAAATTTACACAGCTTAGTCTTTGTGGGATTCTGAAAGAGAGAAAATAAAATAATATTTCTTATGAGAAATCAGTTCATCTAAACCAGGGGTCGCCAAAGTGGTCGATATCGACCCCTGGGGGTCGATAAATGCCTGGGGGTCAAAAAGGGGTTGATAAACACCGGGAGGTCTATTAAACTTTTTGAGTCGAAAGCTGACATTTGTATAAGAAATAAATATACATAAAATATAACTTGCTGATACACATTTCTGATTTATATATAATTAGTTATATTAGAAGTGGAAGAGGCAAGTCTTTCATGAAAGGGGTATTTTTTATATATTTTTTATTAAATTTCCAATAAATATGATATACTGACTTATATCAGTTGATGGATTTGGTACATTAGGGGTGGGGGTACATTTTAGGCTGTGGTATTGGTATGTTTGATAAATTTCTTTTGGCACCCCTGGGGGTTGATGAGGGATCAAGGATTGGTGAAGGGGTCAATAGTCTAAAGAGGTTTAGCGACCCCTGATTTAAACTATAGCAAAGATATCCTCATTACTTATATTTACTAAGCTTAGCTTAGTTTAGTTTGGTACAAGGTCATAAATATGGAGCAATCGGCGAGGATCAAACTCACTACAGTAGTAAGGATCTGCAAGACTAGCTTGCTAATTATTGCTCCACATGAGGTGCTCTTTACTAAGCTTAGCTTAGTCTAGTATGGGACACCTAGTGAGGATTGAACTCACTACATTAGTAATAGTCTATGACACAAGCTTGCTAACCACCACTGCATGGTGAGGCACCGAAGGTATCCTCATTATTCATCATTAAAAAAAAAAAAGAAAAAGTGTGTATTATGTCATGTGAGGTCAGATCAAGGTTCACCTGCAAATGGTACCATGTAAACCAGTACTACCTGTTCCATGGTTGGTGACTAAACCGGCTCCCCCATCCCACTCTGGTGTGGATGAGGAGGGTGGTTAGCAACCCAGTGGGAATAAAAATAAGACTTAAAGGCAGATGAACTTCAAGAGTCAACGGCCAGCTAACTAGAGATGGTGCCTCGATAAAAAACACTGGAGAAGGCAACGTGAAACCACTCCACTATCCCTACCAAGAAGAAACATGGCAATGCATGGTGTACAGCAAATAGATGGTGGAATGAGTACCAGAAAGACAAAGAGGAGTTGTAAAAGAGCAGGAATTGCTAAAAACAACAAAAGAAAGGAAGCTGTGGAGAACCATGATCACCCATGTTCCGAAAGGACATGGCAGAGAGAGAGAGAGATTTCTTTCATCCATCATGGAAAGCAACTAAAATTAATAATGGTTGACAATGCTTCATCTAATAATAAAATTCAGGATAATATTACTACTAATACTACTAGGGTAAATAAAGCAACTGAAATTAAGATGAAAGAAATACTAGTCAAAAATTAATAATGGCTGACAATGCTTCTTATAATAATAATAAAATTCAAGATAATATTCTTGTTTTTATTTGGACTTTCAAAACTGAACAAAAGAAAAACTCCCGAAACACAAGCAAGAGATATTTTGTTTTCAACTTTCAATAAAAACAATTTGTTAAATATAACAAATGAGATTTCTGTTTTCAAAGCTCAAAATGTAACATCTTTTTTTTCAGTTTTTCTTACCATCTTTTTGTATGTATATTTAGCTGTTTTATTTTCTTCTCAAGTCAAGCACTTAATAGAGAGAAGTTATTAAAAAAAAAATTGAAGTGATTTAATACAAGCATCAAATTTATCTGTTTATTTCAAATTAACACTGTTTTGTTAATTATTTCTGCATCTAATGGAATATATTTACAGTTTCAAAGGAATTTAAATTATAAATATTCAGTGATGGAAATGGAGCAAGACCCGTTAACATCTGTGAGAAGAAAATACACTGACTACCACAGAAAAGTCTTAATGGTCTCAAAATCCACTTCCATCACTGAAAATATTTGTTGATTAAACAACAAGAAACTAACAATACTTTTACAGAAATGCTGCAAGGTTGATATATAGGGTGTCCATGAAGTCTATCTATTTTATAACACTGTTTGAACAAAAATAGATAGGGACTTTATGGACACCCTGTAATTTGTTCAAAAAAGGAAATGGGTATAATTATTTACATACAGTAAACAACGAGACAGACAAATGGGTTAACTAAAAAATCCTTTTTTTCTTATTGAAAAGCAAAAAAGGATAAAATCTTTAGATGTCTTGAAATTGCTCTCCTAAAGACCAGAGACTATGGAAGCAATAACTTAAATAAAAAAAAAAAAACAAATGAAAATATTTTTGTGAATAGGGGGGCAGAAAAGAAAATTCCTCAGCCAAATTGTTTTTGTGCATTTGGGAGGAGGTATGAGCAAAATCAATATGCCCATTAATGGTTCATTGCATTCCAGATTTATCACACAAGTCAGAGGAGGGAAAATATCTTATTAAAAAATTGAATTCAACCGTCAAAAATCATTTTAAAAATCTTTCCATTACCTTTTTTTCTTTTAAAATTTATTTAGTTATAAAATGTGCGCTTTGTTTTCCATAGCTGTTCAGTTTCGATACATACAAAGCTGTATCATTTTCTCTTCCAATCAAAATGTTTTATTGAAAGGATTAATAAAATTATTGGGCGTTAGACAGCAATATTTTGGGGCAAGATAACGCCTGTTTATCACATTGCAGGATGTGGTGATGTACAGCAGTGCTTCTTAAACTGGTGAAAGATTCACCCAAGGGTGTTTGGGGGTTGAATGAAACTAGAGGGGGAATGAATGGTGAATGACTTAATAATGATATGTATATTTTTTTTATACTTAAAAAAGTCATTTTTGTGATAAACATGTAAAATAAGAAAATGTTATTTCTAAAAATCCAAGTTCTAAGAGTGTTATTTGCTAACTTTAAGTAAATTTAAAAAATCCTTATCATTTTTCGGTGTTAATTTCTTTGTCACTCCTGGTTTTCATTATATATTTTTAGGATGTTCAAAAAACATGAATAGAATAAACACTTTAGAAATATGAGGTAATTTATGCATTTTACTCATGATACAAAATGAATATGTATAAAATTATGCACAAGGGAGAATAAGATGAAAATGATCAAAAACATACAGAACTTTAGTCACAGGGGTGAATGAGATTTTGTGGTAAAGACTCAATGGTGAATGCCACTAAAATAGTTTAAGAAACACTGCTGTACAATATAGTTGAATTTTGAAAACAATAAGTTTCTTTATTCAAAATGTCACCTTTCCAACTAAGATATGTGTGCTTTATGACCAATATTTTTACCCCTTTAGAAAGAGGGCTGGTAAAATTCTGTTTTTTTACTAGATAACTAGTTAATTCCGGTGAAAAAAAAAATCAAGATATATTTGAATTTATGATTTATGATTTTTTAAATTTTTTTTTAGAAAAACTATTAAACTTGTTTAAATGAAAGAGTCCATTGTTTCAAATGGTGGGTTGGAAATATTTTTATCAGCAAAATTGTTATCTTTAAATGGAAGAGTCCACTGTTATGAACAGAGAAACAGAAAAAGTCACACTGTTCATTATTAGAGTAGATAATTATAATTTCATATGAAGCTTTTGTTAATGCTTTCATTGAACTGTTGAAATAAATCTAGAGAAAATCACTTTTTTTTCTTGCTTTAAGCCGTTTAGTGATAAACTCTTTTTGAAGAAATATATTCTTTACATCAAGCAGCTAATAAATTCAATAAAGTAAACTGCCTTTTTTTTCCTTTTTAATTGATTTATAAATCATGTTTGAATATATAACTATTTTATAACAATATTTTCTTTGTATATTTGGATATTAAATATGTAGACAAATTGCAAATAAAGTAGTTTCTGGTGGAATTCACACCAAATCACTACATACGTTGGCACTATCAGTTTAGGGTTCAAGGTTCAGTTCCACTCAAGTCAATCTAGCAAGTAGGCAGGAATGTTTTAAAATCTTTTTGTCATTATCAAGTGAATTCTGTAAGTATGTAAATATAAATTTTTGTGACAATCTGATTTCATATTTTACATACTTAACCAGCAAATATTTGATGCCTACACAACGCAGATACAGTTTAGTTAAATGAAAGACAGAAAAAAAAAAAGAAAATAGGGTTTAGAATTTCTATTAAAAACAAAATTCTGCAATCTCATAGTTTAGCATCCCAAATTATGAGCAAGCATGTGTGCCAAGAAGTTTAGCATTCTAAATTTGAAAAGTTAAAAGAAAATTTGATCCTAATTTTAAAAATCATTCTGATGATAATTGTTGATGAAATAAATATGCCGCAAACTCTTTTGGATAGAGAAGTAAATCACTGTGATTGTTACTATCACTCTTGGCATAAGAATCTATTTTTTAAATTTATTTTTCGAATTTGGGGCGCTTTTATGGCGCCCACAACTGTGATAATCTGGGACACTAAACTACGAGATCACCCTAAATTCACAACATACGGATACATGAACAAAAAAAATACATGAACTGACTGCCATGGGGCTTCTGAGATATAGAAGACTTTCTCAAGATTTCGCAACCATTTTCCTACAGGTAGGATTAGTTTTTTAAAAAATTATTTAAAAAAAAAGTTTTTTCCAGATGAGCCAACCCCTTATTTCCAGTCTGTAAATAAAACAGCGCATTAAATTGTAATGGACAGGTTCATACTTCACAGCCAGTGGTGGATTAACCATTAGGCTGAGTAGGCTTAAGCCTAGGGGCCCGGAATGGAGGGGAGCCCGAGAACAAAAAAACAAAAAAAAGAAGAAATTTGGTGTACAAAAAATAGTTCAATTGAGACTACATGGGAGTATTTTGGTTGATATTTCAGTACTTCTGCCATATATTCTTTTCATGTCTGTAACATTACAAATTGTCAAAAGCTATTTTGTTTTCTAAATTAGGCTTAAAGATATAAGCATTTAGAAGTAATGCCTTCAAGACTTTGTACTGCAGAAGTATGTATTATACATGTAGTATATTATACATAGTGCAACAATATAAGTTATTTAATTTAACTCAACGTCACTTTATTCTATTCAACGAAGGGTGGGGCAGGGAGGCAAGGTCAGAGGTAGCCTCACTAAAGCTCAGCCTAGTGGTAGATAATCCGTTGACAGTTCACAGCCATCTGACTACATTTATTTTTGTAGCTATGTGTAAATTTGGTTCATATTTGGCTTTATTCTTTTAAGAAAAATTATTTTAAAAAGTCATAAAATGATAAAGCTAGAATAGGAAGGGAAGTTATTTTAGTTTTTTTTAGCAACTTCACAAATTATTGAATCTCAGTATGTGATGGTGAAGGAGAACTTTTTTTTTTTTCTTTCTTTTTTGGTGTCACGTCGTCCCCTTCAAGAAAGGTTTTGTCAAAATCTTGGACAGGTTGGACGGATTGCCCAACTCAATGTTTTTTTTGTTTTAAGCATGCGTGTGCGTATTCACTGTAATTAAACTTACAAAAGATCAAGCATGATTTGACTTCACATCTGAAGGGGAGGGGAAAAAAAAAAAAAAAAAAAAAAAAAAAAAATCAAAAAAAATCTGACTTATGTTTTATTTGTTTTCAAGATAAATCTGGGGTCAGGTGTTAAAATTCGCTCTCACACATGCAAACACACACACACACACAATATATAATAAACATTAAAAAAATAAAAATAAAGCAAAATATGAGCCCCAAGATCCTTTGAGTGTCTCCTTCAAATTTTGGGTCTCACATATTTTGCAGAAATTGACATTATATATAAGTCTATATTAAATTATACAATTTCTGCACATATGTTAAAACCATTCCACACTTGCTTCTCATAGGTTTCTTTTCTTTACTTAACTAACAAATTTATTTCATCATGGCTTGGCATCAAAGATTTTGGAGTGTTTTCCATGCCAGTGTTGCCAACTCAAAAAATATTTTTGCACTAGTTTGACTGCCAAATACCACCAAAACGATGCTAAAAATAGCCAGACAATGGCCAAAAACGGCCAAATGCTAATTTAGCGCTCTTTGCACTGCCAAAACAAGAAACGCGCTGAATTGGTAACACTGATTACAGGCCCTCAGGTAGGCCCACAAAGCAAGGTGTGAATAGCTCCCAGGCCTACGCTAACAACATTTTAAGGTGAAGTACAACAGATTTATTGAAGAGATTGGTGCTCAAATGATTGGACAAAAAAAAAAAAAAAAAAAAAAAAAAAAAAAAAGAAAAAAAAAGGGATTTTTTAATTGTGGTGGAATGGCAAGTCATTGATAAGATTTTTAAAAAAATTGCCCTCATAAAGCCTTTGAAATTTGTCAACTCTAGAATTTATTCAAAACTAGACTAGACTAATACATAAACACTCATAGTATTGTGCTCCTCAATAGTTTTTTGACTACAAAATCTTCATCATAGATAGATATTATTATGACTATTAAAAAAAAAAAATAATTTTCTATTAATATGTAGCCATTTGGTTATTTTTACAAAATTTCTGAGCATTTTAATAACATTGGTTGACAAAGCTAAAAAGAATACTGATTTGGGGCAAAAAGTCAGGAAAAAGATTTTTGCACCGTTAAGATTCAAGCCAGTAGGTCTCTCTCTCCATCTACTTTTATGTTACAGCCAAATCGCATTGGACACACCGGTTCTCGTACGATCACCGAATTAAGCAACGTCGAGACTGGTCAGTACCTAGATGGGTGACCATTTAGGGAATGCCAGGTGCTGTAAGCAGCGGGGTATCATGTGGAGAGCCTTCCGAAGTGATCCCAATAATTCTGATAATTCAGAGACCGATCTCTACATTACACTCAATAACGCAAGCCAAATTGAAAAAGAAATTATAGAGAAGATGAAATTTGAGTTCAAAGTTAAAGAAAATGATGCCTTTTTTTTTTTTTTTATTAGGGTTGCCATAGGTCCGTATTTTTCCGGACATGTCCTCCATTTAAATCACAAAATCATATATATATATATATATACACACACACACACCAATGTTATGCAAATTAATGTCTTCTTTTTTTTAATGTTTAGATATGGCAACAGAGGCATGGCAAAAGGTGTGGAGAGGGGGCAGTCGCACCTGAGTGCAGGTATAAAGGGGCAGAAAATATTTTCTGGCATACAATGCTTATTAATTAATAATTATGACCAGCCCCATCGATATAGCAGAACTGCCCCCGACGCTGTTTTTGTCTCCGTCGTGGAAAACCCCTGTCACGCCACTGTATGGCAACCCTAGTTTTGATCACTTCATAGAAACTAAATTCTACAACAAGTTGGTAGAAAATCAGCGGAAAATAATCTAAGAGTTAAAAATGCGTTAATCATGTAAAAACTAAAACTCTTTTTACACGTTTATATATGGATACAAAATACAAATAAAATAAATTACTTTTTGTTTTCAAGTTAGTGGAGAGCAAGAAGAGTTCTTTTTATACAGGGTGTTTCATAAAGGACGCAACCCTAAGGATAAGCAAGTAGAATTTACGCACACGTAAATTTTATGCTACAATATTAGTCATGTGGCGACACTGTACTCAGAGAAAACAGTATTTAGCAGTTGAAATGATTGCATTATGCTGTAGCCTCAATCAAGCATCCATTTCTTTGGGACGTTTCAGTGACGTCACTGGTATCAAGGAAAAATGCATCCCTTTTCGATTTGCCAAAGTTTGGGGTGCCTGATATGAACAAGATCCTTTCTTTGTGTTGTGTCAGCTATGTCGTTTTCCAATGTAATGAAACGGGAATGAACCTGCATCCGGGTTAAAGGAAATCACTTCCAACATCTATTGTAAAGTTAAATGTATGTGTAATTAGCATCTTTTTTAAATTGGTGACTTTAAAAAAGTTTTAAATTTAAAATAGTTTAAATAGAAGTTGTCAAAAAGATGGTGGCATCCTTTCTGAAACACCCTGTATTTTGAAGGCTATTCCTGATCAAAGACATGTTTAGATTTTGAAAATAAGTGGGAAGGAGATAAGATTAAAAGCATTTGGAGGGGATCTAAAATAAAATGAAAAATAAATATATATAGGATAAGATTTAAAATTAATACTTTAAAAAAATACATGATTTAATTAATAGTTTGATATGCTTCCAGGATAAAGAACCCCCTCAACCCCACCCTTGTCTTTCATCTTTCAACACAAAAACAGGATGGATTTTCAGAGAATATATATTCCCATCTCTATACAACAGATTTAGGGTCTTTTTCGTTAGTCCCCACTGCACTAAATAATTATAGCTATTACAGCTGATTGTATATTTGTTTGTAAATTAAAAAAAGGTAAGGATATTTCGGCAACTCAACTGTTATTATCGTATTGAGATAACCTAGGTTTAGGGTTAGTCAGGGCAAAGGTTAGTTTTTGTTAGGGGCTTTTAACTTTTTTTAATTTACATTTATTTAGCAAACAAAAATATGTTGGGCTGTAATAGCAATACTTATTTAGTGTGGTGGGGACTAACAAAAAAGACCTCAGATTTTTTTTCAAGTTGAAATAGCCATTGATATTGATTTTAAAAAAGGCGGGGTAGAATAAACAGCCATCAAGATTGGAGAAGGATACAGGTTTTTTTCCCCCATAATTTAACTAAATAAATTAACCAATTCTTTATATTTAAAAAGAACTATTTGTGTGGTTAAATATTACTAAATAATCTTTAAGTTGAGGAGATACTATATAACCATTAAAAGCGAAAGTGTAAATAAAAACTACCTTATATAAGACAGACATTTAACTTTTTTTTTTAAATGCAAATATTACACTGTGTCTAATGCACTAGCATTGTGTGTAGGGAGCCATCTACCGAAGCTCAATATGGACAGTTATGGGGCTTGGAGGAGTTGCAGTTAGTGATAGTTCTCCAAATACCCTCGCATATTCAAAAGCTGTGTAAATAATTCCTTAGTTAAAAAATTCAAGTGACACATAAGCAACTTTTTTACTTTTTTTTTTGAATATTCTGCAGATGCTTGAGGATTTAAAAAAATTTTTTTTTTAAATTGTTGTTTTATTTAATACTCCTGTTTATTATAACTTCTCTCTTTTGAAGTGCAAAGCATTTTGCTTTTAAAGCCACTGAGATTGTTGGCGGCAACAAATTGATAAAAAAAAAACAAGATGGAAGCATTAAGCAATGCTGAAGCATGATGGGATATTGTTACAAACTTGTATGTGTCTTTATAGCAAGAAACAGTCAGTTGTGATTCATTGTTACACCTTGGTAACCAAATAAAATGAAATGAAAAAACTTTATGGGAAATGTTTTCAAGGTTTCTATCAGAAACTAATAAATAATAATTTTCAGTCAAAATGAAATCATTTTTTAATGTTTTCAGAATAGCTAAGAATACTTTTGTATGATTTAGTACTTTAAAAGTAATTTCAAAACTACAAATAAATTGCAGACAAATCCAAATAAAAACAAAGAAAAAATGATAATTGGTAATAAATAAATATTTGTATACAGAGTTAAATACAAATTTTTTTTAAATCAATCATCATAATATTTAAAATTTTAGCACAACTTGAATCAGTTCATTTTGGATAAATTTGATAAATATAAAACTATCATAACAACAACACTGGCTTTTACAACCCCTTTTTCCTTTTGAACAAAAAATGAAAGTTAATTTAATATTTAAAAAAAAAAAAAGAAAGTTAAAAAGCAACAGATATGTATTTTGGCCTTATCTTTGTTACTGTATTTGCTGGCATATAAGATGCACATTAAAACATTTTTTAAAACCTATGCAAAAAAATGACTGCCATCTCCAGCAGTATATCAAGCCTGTGTGCCTAAAGATGATGAGTTTGAGGAAAAGAAAAGTTGGACATATCATAAAGTTTCTGATGAGTTTACATTTGGAATAATAGCCAATATTTGGAAATGAAGCTAAACTGTGGCCATCTTCAAAAAGTACTGTCAATATACACATAAGGAGAGCCAGTGGGGGAATTGGTCCAAAGTACTGGGGGGTTAATACAACTGGGGAAGTGATGAGATCTAAAAGATAAAATTCAATATGGTAATGCCTGAATGGATCAAGTTACTGTTTTTCCCCCTATTTTTAAATGTACACGAGAGAAGGAACTAGGGAAAAAAAATCTTGTTTCCTTGCTTTTATTTGTTGATTCATTTTTATAAAATTCTGATCCATTACTACACAGCCTTCAATTTTGGGTCAGGAAATTAAAATAAGTAAAAGGGATTATTAAAAGTAAAACAGATCACTACCTCTGTCCCATAATAGTTGGGACATTTAGTATATGAAAATAGTAGCAAATGTAACAACTATTATGGGACAGAGGTAGTATTTAATAACCAATGCTAGCAAGGCAAGTCTCAGATAACAAAGAACTGGTAAGAATTTTCAAAGATCATCAAATACTTTCACAACAGAATCACTAAAGACACCAAATGAAAAGCAAAAAGTAAATAAAATTCAATGTTCAAATGCTGTCATCTTATAAAAAGCCTTTAAGATTTTTGATGATATCGTATATACCGGTATGTAAGACGGACATTTAGTTTAAAAAATAAAATGCAAATATTACACTGCATCCAATGCGCTGGTATTATGACTAAGGGGCCCGTCTGCCAGGGGTCGTTTTCGAATCCCCCTCAGATTCTTTACAATCATCATTTTCAAAACAGATTTGTTCAGACAATTTCTTTTGCCAGAGCAAAAGATGGGTCGGATTATGTTCAAAAGTTATCTTGTTGCTTCATTGGTATTTTGCTACCCTTTAAAAGATTTTCTAAATACTCTTAGAGTTTCCTCTAATTTCATCTGTGTAATTATTTCATGTTTGTTTTATACAACTTTGAAAAGACAACACTGTCAAAAGATTTTTTTATAAAAAAGGCCTTTTTGTTATACAGTAACACCTGAACAATTCTGGTCAGAGTATTATTTTTTTTAAATAAAAAAACTTCAAACATTTAAATAAATGTATTACCAATAATAATAATAATAATTATTATTAATTGTTACACACTAACATTCTCAACTTAAAATAAAAAAAATTTCATCTGCTTTAAACAGTGCTTATAATCATTAAAAAGAAATCTACTTATATAATATACCACATGTATGTTTATATTTTGTCTCTAACATTTGTCAGGGGGAGACAACTATTAAATGTTAATCATAGAGTAGTCTCCCTTATCCCCCCCCCCCCAGATGTGTAAAAAATTCGGGTTCATTCTAGTTGAACATAAACAAGAAAATAGAGAGCAACATAATGTCTTTGATATTTTTTTAAAGTACAATGCAACTGCAAAATACTGCCATCATTTTTTGATGGCATGAATAAACAATTAAAGAGAAGGAAAAATATAAACAATCAATTTACAAACAAGAGCAAAAAAAAAAAAAAAAAAAAAAATTAATTTCTTTTAAACTTTAAAAAATCTTTGTTTCTATTCAAACTGGTGTGAATTCAATCAGCTCCAGGAAGAATAGCAATATATGCAAATACAATGGATATCTTGACAGTATTCTGCCTTGTGATTGGTTGTTTGGCCTCATTTTCACTCCCATTGTCAGCCTTGTTTTAAAAGCTTTATAAACTTATTCAATAAATATTTTTTTTAGTCAGCATAAGAAAGGTCAGGTCTTAAAAGCCCCTGATGTAAGTTTAATACTACCTCTGTGCTATAATAATTGTTTGCATAATATATTCATACAGTAAATGTAACAACTATTATGGGACAGAGGTAGTAAAACTTTACTCAATACTATTGTTTTTATCATTGGTGGAAAACAACAGCCAATGGCTGCAATCTTTTCCCCACCAGAAATCTTGTTTGACTGGATCTGAAGACCAAGGGAGGTAATTCTTGGAAAAAAATGTGTCACAGACATTTTACGAATATTTTCCAAACAACCTTAACACTGAGGTTACTGAAGGATATAAGAAAACATTGATTGAAAACATGGAAAAATAATTTTAACCTTTTTTAAAATCATTTTTAATGCATGGATATCCTTTAATCCTTTCAAGACTAACCTATTGCCTGAATCAAAATGTCCTAGTAGACATCTAAAAGATCTACAGGACATGTATATCCCAGCAGTCATAGAAATCTTGGGATATATGTCCCAGGAGTATTGTCATAGGCATTTTTTGCATATAGGATGCCGAGTGATTTTTTTTAAAAGTCTTTTTTGGGGAAAAGAAATAAAAGGTGCATTGTATATG
>VCCN01000353.1:9995698-10006302 GCA_006491835.1 Architeuthis dux | reverse complement strand
GGGGGGGGGAGAAGAAAAAGATGATGTTATCAATTTTAATCTGATCAAAAAAGTGTCCTGTTTTTGATTGTTTTTTTAAATTTTGTTTCATACTGACAAAAAGAAAATTAAGGTGCAGAAAACTCATAGCTGAATAACTTTTAAAAAAATTTTTTTTAAATCCATGACGACTCAAGCTATCCACACTCCCAAACAACCAGTTTAAAAATATATATATGTATGTATTGTACAACTTTGTTCACATACCAACAGGAAAAATAATAATGTTAAAAGAATCCTTGCTTTGCTTTCCAAAATACATATTCACTACCAAACAGTGTAAAATGTAATATAGGCAATGGTGCAGTGCTCTGGGAACGATGTTTCCTTACTTTTTGGGGGGGAAGAGGAATGGTACTCCCTCACTATCTAGATACGTACTACTAAAATTCTCTATTTGAACAATTCACTGATGAGAAAAATTAGCCAGTATATGTCCAAATATTCATCCCATATGGCTTCAAAACGTCTCTAAAATTTGAGTTCCCTCACTTTTTTTTTTAGCACTACCCCACTGAATATGGGGAGAAAAGAGTGGGCGACAGGCAGAACATTAGACAAAGACAATAGAATGGAAATGTGGAGTAGGGTAAATATTTAAAAATAATAATTATTCTAATACTTTTATATGAATCCCACACTGGAAATGAATGTGTGTGCCCTGAAAGACACACACGCACAGCCAAGTCTCAAGCAAAAATTAATTCAAAGTCAAAGTCAGGGATGTCAGGACAATTGCCCCCCAAAGGACAATTTATCTCGAGGACATTTGCTCCTAGAGACAATTTTCACCAAAAACGTTTGAAATGGGTTAAGATTAGTGTTTTATGGAAATCTATACAAAATTTTGTGTATATTAAAGCAGTGTAATAATTTCCCATTTATTTTGTCCTTTGCAATTGCCCTTGGGGGAAATTGTCCGTTGGGGGAAATTGTACTGGAGTCCAGAATAGGTGGATAAATGTTACATAAAACATTTTTTTTTAAATTTGAAAAAGAAAAACAAACAATTTCCAGAGTAGCCAAGGTCGTGTTTATATGAGAGATTATCGAGCAATTGATCCACAAGAAATATAGCTTTATGGATTGCTTTTTAAATAAAACAAAATCAGTTTAAAACAAAATAAATGAATACTGTATTTCCCGGCGTTGAAGATGCTATTTTTTTACCCCAAAATAAGTCTTGAAGATTTACGCTGGGCCCTACAGTTTGAAAGTTACTTTTTTCAAAGAACTATTCTATCCCCAGAGAAAGGTAATCTAATCTATGCTAGACAGTGATCTGAACTCCTGTATATGAATGATCTCTGAATTAAGTGTATAAATTATACTTAGTATAAATAGTAAATAAACAAAAGTATCATAAATGATATAAAATATACGTAATCACAAAAATTCATTCCCATCAACAGTAGACGAACCAAAAGACTAGTATGTTGTATATCAATATTACCAGTATTTTCACTCTCCTCAAACTTTGGCTTTAAGGGAACATTCTTAAATGACAAAAAAGACATCCATAAAACATCTTGGTAAGCTAGGTGAAAGTGACGAGACCTTAATTTTATGTTTATCTTTTTTTTCAGTCAAAATTAGGGTGCATCCTCAACGGCAGGAAAAACAGTAAATTCTTTTCTTTTTCTTTTTAAATGCACGAATAATAAACAAAAAGAGGCCTCTACCCAATCAACATTATTTAGGAAATATTATTGACACAGAGAAAAGAACAAAATTGTGTAATATAGGACCTCCCACACAGGTTTAATATTATCGTGCAAACACCACATGGGTTCAATATTATTGCGCAAAAGCTATCAGTTCTTCGCGAGACTTACAAAAAATTAAGAGAGGCAAATAACTTTCCACAATGTGATCAATTTCTCAACTTCATTGTGCAATATTTCATACTGTACAATATCATTGACTGTGCAGAGGCTCCTCAATTGGATTTATAATAATGATATAAAATTCTGTTTGCAAGGCACCACATATTCAATGGGAAACAATACAACATAACAGAGGCCAAAAGAATCTATTAAACCTAGCAAGGAATCTTTGTTAATTGCAAAAAATAAAATAAAATGCAGAAATATTTTGCCATATATCATATTGCGAATGCACTCTATTCAAAACTCAAGAACATTTTATATTAAGATTGCAGAAAACATTTCCATGATAAAAATCAGCACAAAATTAGATTTTAAGATGTGCTTACTCTCACATCTTGATACAAAACATACACAACTTAAAAATGCTTAGCTGAAAATTCTTTTCCGATATCTTCATTATTATTGAAATCGATAATTGATTAGGTTGGTTTTTATGAAATTGAAGAGGATATTAATATTCTGCAAAGATTTCAACTAAGATTTATTTTTAAATTAAAATTTAAAAAAAAAAAAAAGAAAAAAAAAAAACAAAAAAACTTTTCATTTTTGTTGGGTCATGGTAAAATATGAGAAGCAAAGGTAAGCAACTAGAACTCAAAAAAGATATCATTTATTACCAATCGCTATAATCAATGAATAATCCAAACCCTAAATTAATCAATCACCACAAAACTCTGTATAAAAGCTTTTTTTAAATTACATTCCCTTTGCTTCGCGTATTTTACAGGAACCTGTTGTAAATTTATTCCAATAATTTTTCATCATAAGCAGGCAGGAGCTGTTTAAATATGATCCCTTCATTCTGATTAAAGCCCCAAATATTTACAATGTTTAATGCCAAAAGCCATCTTCAAAGAAAAAAAAAAACATTTAAAAAATGTCTACAAGGGAAGCTATACATTTTTTTTCAATTTTTCACAGATTTTGAAATGTTTTTTCTTTTTTTCTCTTTGAAAATTACACAACTGAATTTTTTACGCCTTTATTCGTGTCATGGTTAGTGTATGACACAGGCATAAAAGTCAATGCCACTTTTTACAAAGAACAAGAATTTTTAAGAATAACAGACAGCATACAAAAAATCAGTTTTGATATTTCTTCAACAAGTGACTTGGTATTTACATCCCGTGTTGGCATGATGAGAGAAAAGAAAGAAAATGACCAACAGACATTTTAAAATAAAATAAATAAGTTCATGTATATAATTTGAATTGTATATCTTCTTTGCTTCTACAACTGAATTCCTTCCAACATAATAAAGCAAGAGATTTTTTTTTTTTTTTAAAGTTTCATTTTTTATACTTTGAATGTTATATTTCAATTTCCTAGATTTGTTTTACATCTGGAATTTGACTTGGAGTAATATTTTTTTGACCCACTATTATTAATTTTTGACAACAATTTTTTAGTTGTTTTTATCACAACTTATCTCAGGCTGTCAATAAACAGCACTGATCAGAAATAAAGAATAAGCTCTCTTTCCAATTCAGACTGTTTACTTACTACCATATATCGATGGTCTGAGTTAAGTTGTGATAAAAAAAAGGAAATAGTCAAAATATTAAATAATAATGGTTTACAATAGTTCATCTAATAAAAATAAATAATATAAGTTCACGTATATTATTGGAAATTGTATATCTTTCTTGCTTCCACAACTGAATTCCTTCCAACACAATAAAGCAAAAGCTTTTCTTTTTTTTTTTAAAGGTTGGTTTATTTTTAAAAATCTTTTTCTTCAAATTTGTTTCATTTTTAAAAATTTTTAAATTCACAGATATGTTTGAATTTCTTTGAGAGGATTTTTTTTTTTTTTAGAAAAAAAAAAACAAACTACTGAACTCATCTCAGTGGAAGAGTCCATTGTTTCCAATGGTGAGTAGGAGATATTTTTATCAGCAAAATTGTTCCCTTTAAGTTGAAGAATCCATTGTTATGGAAAGAGAAAAAAACAGAAAAAAAATCATACTGTTCATTATATAAGTAGATTCCCTAGATTTCTTTTACATCTAGGATTTGACTTGGAGTGATACATTTTCGTTAGTCAGAATTTTCCACATTGAATTTATACATCTGCATTAAAGTGTCCAGTGAAATGTAAGATAGAAAAGAGTCAGGTTCTCCAAGGAACACATGAAATGATATTAGTTAATTATTCACATGCTGTCTCAGATAAAAATTGGAGAACAGTGTGTTAAAGAGAGAGAGAGAGAGAGAGAGATGAGGATGTTCAATAGACTGATGAATGTCAATAAAACGGCGTCTTACAAATATCGAACCATACCAAATTATTCTGCTTAAAATTTTTTGTTGACTCAATGGATAACATTTCCTAAAATGTTTTAAAATTTCAAACGCTTATGATCCTTATGATTATTGCAATAGACAGGAATTATAGGAATGGAAATTTCTATGAATTCAGCTCCCCCACCCCCCAAAAAATAGTTTCCCAGAAAAAGGTAGTATAGTAGTTCATCAAATCTTCGGTATTACACTCATTTAGTTTAAAAAGAGAAAAAAAGAAGTGCCATTCTTTTTATAAGAGGCTTAATTTTGGCAGTCACAGGATGTTTTGTAATGTTGCCATTACATTTGAATATAAATTCAATTTGTATAATACCTAAAGCTTCAATTTAAAAAAAAATGATTTGTTCATTTTTATTTTCACCATTTCCAATGCTAAATAAAAATTCTTACACTGAATGCATTTTGTTTTTGTATAAAATATGTTATATTTACTGCCCTTGTAATTCCAATTATTTTCCAAGCTTAACTGTAGGGAATCCAGTGAATATTAAACTCACTACACAATAGTAATGGTCTGCTAGATTAGCTTGCTAACCATTACCCCACAGTGAGGTATCCATTCCAATTGCTTTTCTTTGAACATTTGAAAAAAATAAATACATTTTTAAACTATTAAAATGAAAAATATTTTCAATTTCAGTGTTCTAGATGTTATAAAATATTAAAATTCTAAAACTTCAAAATTAAAATTTTAAAATTAACATTTTTATGAACATAGTTCCGCCTTATGTATTGGTATATGCCTTCTGATGTACATGTTACGACTGTTTAGGCCATTTTCAACATCCTGGCTGCGGCAAGGAAAGAACACAAATTTAACATATTCATTCTTTGCATTATTTGATAAACTCTTTTGCAACATTTTGTTCCTAGAGAATAGTAGCCATAATCTATGAAACATTAAAAATGTTTACTATTTTATTGTTGGAAAAATGTTTTTAATTTCTATATCTGTATACTTTTTTAAAGTTCATTATTAGAATAAAGTGGATAAAAAATAAAGATGCAGTTACAAAACACTGCTAGTGATTAAGAATTGGTTATCGCTTATGTTGTTTGCATTTGAGAAATTTTAAAGATTCCCCTATAACTTGGCAATGTTTTGAATTTTCATAAACAAAGCAAAGAATCATTGTAAGGAATCCAGGTATCAATATAGTAATTTAACAGCAATGGAACCATTTTAACCTATGAACCAAAAATATTCTACCAGAACCAGAAAGATGAAATTGGTGAAAAAAATAAAAATAAAAAAAAATAAATCCACATGCGTATCCGTATATATATATACTTTTCTAGAAAAGTCCACTGGGAGAGGTGGGCAAATTGCCCATTTTTATGTAGTGGACTCTTCTGGTGACGTAGTAGAAATTGAATTTTATGTTATGTTAAATAAAACTCCATAATTATTCAACAGTGAATAATTAAATTTAATTGCAATATTACTTTAATATTGCCTTGTTGTTAATAGACCTAAGAATTTGAAGAAAACACAATAATAAAACTAACAAGTTTAGGGAATAAGAAAATATTTTTTTAAATGAAATTAAGGAGTTTGAAATAAGCAAAACACAAAATGATTGAGAATTTCAAGAAGAGTCATTAACATTCAAACTTTCATTCGGACAATCGAATCTCTTCTTACCTTTTTTGATGGTGTCAACACAACATTTCGGCTGATCCATTCTTCAGCCCTCATCAGGTGTATAATCCAAGAAAAGAAGCAAACCTTTCTTCTCCACGAGGAAACTGGGCAGGTTTGCTCCTTTTCTTGGATTATATACCTGATGAGAACTGAAGAATGGATCAGCTGAAACGTTGTGTTAACATTAAAAAAGGTAAGAGATTTGATTGTCCGAACACAAAATGATGTTCTTTGAATTATACAACCTGAAATTTTTTAGAATGGAAATAGCAACGACCAGTGTTAAGTAGACAAGTGATTAAAAAAACAAACTGGATAATGTTAGCATTTCTGTTTCTTTACAACAAATATTGTCAAAAAAAAAAAAAAAGATACTACCTCTGACCCATAATAGTTGTTACATTTACATATTAAATTTACTACACTAAATGTAACAACTATTATGGGATGGAGGTAGTAGTTTTGAGGAATTCAGCTGTTGGAGCTTATGGGAAGAAACAGAAGTAGTGAAAATGGAGGAGGATTTTATTACAGGAGTGGCCAAGTGCGGTGGCGGATTAACCATTAGGCTGAGCAGGCTTAAGTCCAGGGGCCCTGAAGTGAAGGACCCCCAAGAGAAAAAAAAGAAAGATTTTTTAAGTACAAATGCAAAGAAAGTGAATAATAAATTAATAAAAGGGCTGTAATTGATTCATACAAATTTATGATATTACACCTGTAGTACATTATACATAGTACAACAATATAAGTTATTTAACGTGACTCAACGTCACTTCATTCTATTCAACGAAGTGTGGGTCAGGGGGCACAAGGTCAGGGGGAGCCTTACTAAAGCCCAGCCTAGGGGTTCAGGTGGTAAATAATCCGTCATAGGCCAAGTACGGTTCACTGAGAAGTTGTCAGGTTTCAGATTCTTTACAGCTACACACACAATGGAACTGACAGAAGGGGCTTGTAATTTGGAAAAAAAAAGAAAAGAATAGCCCAAAGTCAAGATGACCATTCCTGAGGTCATATCAGATTTATTCTATTATGCCGGATTCAATATTCATAATCTGTGTCCGCAAGATGTTAACGTCTGTTGAAGTGCAATGAATGTGCACCAGTCAAAGAAAAAAAAGATTGTAGAGAGCATATAAGATAAGATCCTGCTTCCAAACAGTTAACACCTTCTGGTTTTGTTATTGGATGTTTCTTTTTATTTTTTGCCTTCAAATTTGATGACATTGCTATTTTATTTAATGTGTTAACATTTCTTGTCCGTTTATTAGACAGGGATTAAAACACATTGTATGCGGTTTAGTCAGACTATTTTCCTTGTCTTTGTTGTTCATTTTTTCACAACGTTTCGGCCGAGTGTCTTCCATGGACTAAAGGAAAGCCCGAGGGTACACAGTCAAAACGTTATGAAAAAATGAACAACAAAGATGAGGAAAATAGTCAAACTAAACTACATATGTTGACTTTCTGTTAAAAAAAAAAGAATTTTCAATTTTTCTTTTCCTCTCTTTGCTTTTATATATTTTGGGGTTTTTTTTAGAGAGAGAGAGAGAGAGAGAAATGTGAAAAGGAACAGATAATTTAGCAATAATGAAAAGAAAAAAAAAAAATGAGAAAAAAAGATTCTTTATAAATCCGAGTCAGAATCTTCCTGAGAAGGAAGTTTGAGTTTTTCTGTCAGTTCTAAGATGTGTGAAACTGGAACTGGTTTTCCATCTTCACCCATATATGCAGGCTGGATAACACCTCTCCTAAAAAAGAAAACAGGTTTGATTACTTATAAATTAAAAAGACAGTTTAATGAAGATAAAATAATGATGTTAATGCAATCTAAAATGTGGGAGTTAGCGATACAAGGGGTGATTGATAAATAAGGTCTCCAATTCTATATATTCAGCCCTGTTGGCTGGGGCCTAGAATACGCTAACTGCATACCCTGCAGAGGGGTAAGACACCCCGCAAACAGGGGCCACCTGTTTTTTCACCAAAGTCGCAAGACTCTAGTTTTAAAAAAAAATAATAACCTTTCACAAAAGTCGCAAGACTATTTTTAAAAAAACCAAAAAACAACCTTTGAGACTATACTCAAAAATATAAAAAACTTATTCGATATACATACCTTGACAACAAACGGTCTACAAAAATGTTCCTACATTAATTTGCCCGCAATAGTCTGTCTATAATTTGTCTACATAAATTGTGTATTCAAAAAGAAATTGGCACTAAATGACCCACCAAGAGTCGATGTGCTGTTAAACAAAACAATCAATCAATCCAATCCTATAAAACAAGTTTTGGATCAGATAGAATAATGAAACTGGTGTCAAAATTAAGTAAATTTTTTCACTTCGAAATTACAACTTTATTTTTCCACATTTATTTGTCACCATTTATTGCTACACATTTTTCAAAATGGTCTATCCACTTTTTCATTCTATCCATGAAGAAGTTTCCAGTTTACTTTAGATCTAATTGAGCACAGCAACTTCAACATTGGATGAAAAATGTTAACCTTTCAATGCCTCCTTCAATTTTGGGAACAACCAGAAGTCTGATGGTACTAAATTGGAGCTGTACAGAGGGTGTACGACAACAGTGAATTTCAGGCTTCTAACAGTTTGTTGACCTCAATGCCGCCTTGCGTTGTCGTGATGCAAAAAAAAGGTTCTCCATTCAGGCCTTATACTCGCATGGTTTCACAATACATTACTGAATCATCATTCCTTTGGCAGAAACTTTGTGCAAATAACTCCCTTTGCATCTCAAAAAATTGTAAGCATGATTTTCTGCACGGAAGGAACTCTTTTGAATTTCCTTACTCTCAGAGCACCTGGGTGACGATATTCCATAGATTGCCTTTTGTTTTCAGTCATAATGATGAACCCAAGATTCATGAGGAAATAATCTACAACAATATTGGTTGCAGAGTTCTTGACTGGCTAATTAATCGGGCCAATATTTGACATTTTGAGATAATCGGAATTAGCCAATATTTGAGCATCATGAGGCTGATTTCCATTCTAATAGAAAAAAGTACCTTTTAATTTAAAATTAAAACCGAAAGGTTGAAAGTGAGGGGGGCAAAAAAAGCATGTAATTTTTCATGAATTTGGCTTGGCGAGATCAAAGGGTTGACCGAGTCAGTGGGGTAGTAAAGTCCAGAGAGATGACCGTATAACACAGAGTAAGGGGGTATGGAGGGCGGGCAGAGGTATTCATGTTGGTTTTTAGTCTTCTTTCTTTCCTATGAAAGAAAGGAAGGGAAGCTGCCGGCTGGTTGTCACTGGAAGCAAAGCGAATAAAATAAAAGGTAAACATTGAAGTGTTTATAACTAATGTATACACTTCATAACTTTTTCATTTCCCAAACAGAGACAATGTACATTTTTTATTTTCAAATATTTTCTGTGTTCAAGTGAATAATACATTATTTTAGATGAAAAAAAAACCCCCAAAAAACAAAAACATATCAGCCTTATGCTGCCCTACTCTCTAAATATTGGTATCGTCCAAAACCCATATTGGTCGACCACTATTCTTGACAAACATTTTTCTGCTATTCCTTGATGGCATCCGTCATCGCGGGACCCTGGCAGGGATTTTTCTGTAATTCAATATCTCAACGATATGCTGAACTCTTGACTAATGTCTAGATTCAGAGCAGTGTGTCTCTGCTTAATTTGCAGATTTTATTGAATCATGGCATCCACTCTTCTTTGATTCTCCTTGTGCATCACTGAAATCAGTCATCCTGGTCTTTGCTCATCAAACACGCTCATCCTGCCTCTACTGCAGCTTTTGGCAAGTCAAACCCACTGGCAGACATTTTTCACATCCATCGCCATAAATTGCTTTCATATACCTGTGAATTTCAATTGGCACGTAACCTTCTAGTGCCGATCATTGATCACTGCTTTATACATAGTACTCATGACTAATGATCATTATTACTCAATGCCAACACACAGTGAACTGATACTAAGCACGTTTAAACAGGACTATATATACTACCAAATACATGTTAAAATATATTTCTCTCTCCACTATTAGCGACGCCATGTGGTAGGAGACCGTACTTATCAATCAACCCTAGCTTCATCTAGATGTATTTTTTTTAGATATTTTTATTAGATGAAGGTCAACCATTATCATTATTTATTTTTGACTAGAGTTTTCTTTCATCTCAATTTTAGTTGCTTTTCATCGCAACTACTCAAGCTGTCAGTCTACAGCAGAGAGTAAACAGCGCAGACCTGAAAGTTTAGATTTGATCTTCTACCAACTGTCGTGTTCTTGTAGCTCATTTGATAAGAACAGCTGGTATGGATAACCAAGCTTCCCGGAAGCAAAAGGGATGTGAATTTGAGTCTCACTGTGAGCCTATCCTTTATTACCAATCTGTGCTGTTTACTCACTGCCTATTTACAGATTGGTACAGTAGCAATATACCAAATGCAGTCAGAGTTCATATTCAGGTCATGGCTGTTGCTTTTAGGAATAGCAGGAATCTATTCCCCATCACATTTAAAGATGTCTTGTATGGCAAACTCATTACTGGTCCTCCATTACACAGAAGGCAGGAAACATCAACCTGGCAGGCTGGGAGGCTGCAACTGCAGACTGCAGCAGATGGAGACTTGCTATCAAGGTAGGTATCCAGATCTGCAGCGGATGGAGACTTTCTATCAAGGCAGGTATCCAGATCTGCAGCGGATGGAGACTTG
>VCCN01000353.1:9981724-9995451 GCA_006491835.1 Architeuthis dux | reverse complement strand
GCAAAAGAGTTCCTCGCTTGAGAATCGGGCTGCACAGTCACAGCAGGCTCTGCAGCTCAATAATAGGCTAATCCTTGTTGTATGCTCCATTGTCATCGAAGACAGAGGGTGGACAACAACAACACATATCTGATCTATCAGTTATTTAAACTGTACTTTTATCATTGACATATTAGGGGAGAGTGGGGTAAGTCGGACCGCAGGCTTTTATTTGAGGCCTATGGGGTTTTCAGTCATTTTGGTCACAAGGCCAAGTCACATGATTACCTGCCTTCTTCACTGGAAATCTGGCATGTACGTGTTGAAGACTGTAAAGTGAGTGCTAAAAAACTGATTTTGATCATTAAAAGTAAACTTGTTTGGATCAAGTTTCAGAGCTAGTGAATGGTATCAGCCAGACATGCATAACTGTGAGCAAACCTGTATATCGAAGGTTTCGTTGCGGAGTGATGCTTTTGCTTTATCTGGTGACAGTGGTAACTGTCAACCTCCAAAATAAATGTCTGTCTTGGGGCAAATTGGTCCACAGTGCCAAATTAATGCCAAAGTGTTTTTTTTTCTTTTCTGGTTGTGTTTGTTTGATCATGTATCCTAGTCACAAGGAAATGATGCAGATCTGTTATTCTCTAATCATAATCTACAGTGAAATCCTGTGTGTGTGTGTGTGTGTGGGGGGGGGGGATACAAAGATACAAAAGTATGGCTCAGCGTTCTTGTGAATTGTTCTGCTTATTGAAAATGAGTGGGCCGACTTGCCCCATACCCTGGGCCAACTTACCCTGACATGGGGCAAGTTGGTCCCTGTGTCATTAGGTCAGCTCTGAGCCAAACTGAGTTATGTTACAATAGTTTTGCCATTTATTGATATCACAAATTTAGGCAAGATATTGACGCTCAGTTTAAACCATGAATGGTTCCTCTAACTCTATTAAAATATTCACCACACTGCTTGGAGTGCAAAAGGTGTCCAACTAGCCCCGGTCTCCCCCACAATAGAGAGTACATAGTTAGAACATTGCAATACAAGTCTTCCACACTATAATTCAATACAGGCACAAAACAGCCTAGCCTTATAGCTGAAATAGTTACCGTATTTGCTGGTGTTGAGGATGCTCCGGCCTCGTGAACACTCCCCAATTTTGACTGCAAAATTTTTGAAGAAGAATAAAAATAGGATAGGCCTATGACAAAAGTAACCTTCGGCTTGTAGAACGCGAATTTTCTAGACTTATTTCAGGGAAAGAAATAGCATCTTTTATGCTGGGAAATACAGTGCCTGAGGTCAGTGTTCAATCCCAGGTAAACCCTAGAATTTTCAATGTTGATTTTTCTGCTAGAAAGATTGTGTTGCACCAAATCTTGTCATCTCATCTCCCATCATTTGGCCTTGTGCCATACTAAGTTAAGCTTAATAAATATCAACAACAGAATAGGGACCTGCATGGTAGCTGAGATAGTTGAATATATTCCAACAGTACCAAAGATCAGTGCTCTAGTTAAGTTAAAAGCTAGTATTTCAAATGCTGATTTTCAAGGCAGGCACTCCTTACTTGGGAAAGTGATGTAACAGTAACACAATTTTCCTACCATCATTTCCTACCTAAGTTAAGTTTAGTAAATATATGTATAAGACAATTTCCTAATGAGAATTGATGTCATTTTTGGAAACAATTGATTGCTTACTATAAGTATTTAACCAGTACAGGCCTCCCCCATTATAGCGCAGTTCTCAATATAATGCTGGTGGATGGTGGTGCCCAAAATATCAATCTAGCTGCAAAATAGCTAAATTGGCTAAAACATGTTAAAATTGTAAAGTTGGAAACATTAAAACATGACAGGTTTAAAATGAAGACTAAAAAAGCAATAAGAGAGTTAAAATGACTTATAGGAGGTAGAAACACTTAATGAAGAGCAATAAGAGAATTTAAAAAAAAGACTAACATTGGGTAAGGCACTTGTTCACTCTGGATTTTAAAATGTCGAGATTGTACACGTCGCAAAAACATTCAGAAGGGAATTTATTCCACATAGCAGATGTTCTTGGGAAGAAGCTATTTGCATGGAACTTGCAGCGAGTCCTTGATATATCTAAAAAGTATGGATGTGCCTTAATTGCAGACTGAGTTTTAACTGAAAATTCCCAGACAGGAGGGACTAGAGAATGTAGTTCATCTGAACACTTTCCATGGAAATAACGTTAGAAAAGTGCCAAACTTGCAACATTACAACAGTGAAACAGTGGTTGGAGTGTGGGAAAAAGCTCATCACCCACTAGTCCACGCATTCGCTTCTGTACTCTATCAAGTGTGGAAAGTGCCTGAAGAGAGGAGCCTGTCCAGATGTGTGTGCAGTACTCTGTGCAGTACTATTTTTATAGAGGTATAATAGCACTTTAGGTGTTAGGAACCTTCTTGATCGGTAAAAGGATCCTACCATTTTAGCTGTGTTAGTTATCTCGTCTGTGACAGTGAACAGGTCAAAGAAACATACCTGGTAATTGTTTTGTGTTTTCAATGTTCATAAAGAAGAAAAGTGTTGCACAGCCCTAGCAAAGGAGAAATATATTAATATTCATAAATTCTAATTTACTTACTGTTGGAGTTTGTCCATCATTTGGACAACTTTCATGGCTTCATATTCTTTTTGCTCTTCACTCATGTGTTCCATTGGGTCCGGCCGCTGTTCTTCCCAACGTCCCGTTACTGGGTTTATCCTGTTTAATTAATAAGAAAAAAGTAAATAAATAAAATATATATCTAGGATCTTACCAACATAGCCAACATTTGCTGTGTAGGCGGACGGGAGTGTGCTAAGATAAAAAAAGAAAATAAGGCAAGAAAAGTAAAGTTTCAACTTACAGGGATTTTAATTCAGTATATTCCTCTGTTTCAGAATCTTCAGATTCACTGGAATAGTTTGCCATCTTCCCACGACCACCAAGTAACAGGCCACGATCAGCAAGCAAGCCAGCACAATTCCCATAGCCAGTATATTTCACCATACGGTCCACTAAAACAACATTTAAATTTTGATTAAATTATATCATGATGAGATATTTGTCTCAGGACATATTTATCCAAGTAGACATTTATTAATCACTGCTACCCACAACACTGGTTTATTGTTGGGTTTAGGTTATTCATGTGTTCTGACATTTATATGTATCTATCTATGTATCCGGATTTCGTCCAGCCCTAATCGTTCATAATAGAAATTTGAAATTTTTCACACACACTCCCTTTAATGAGTAGGAAAAATGTTTGTTTTTTTTTGTTTTTGAAAATTTCCCCTCAAAATAGGTTTTTAGTGGGGGGTTCAATTTACAATGATGGTTTATGCCAAATTGATCCCTTAGTTTGTGACCAGAAGTATTCTCAATTGTTTTTTTGAAAATCTGGACTATTTAGTGATCATTGCCCACCACCACTGTTTAATTTACACAGTAAAAAGAAGTATATATAGGTGGCGGGGATTCATAATTTCATAAAGTGCTAGTTATTTTTAGTGTTTATTTTTCATGACACATTAGACTTCTAGAAGATATCTATGGCAGATATATCCCAGCAGTCATAGAAACCTTGGGATATATATGTCCCAGGAGTCTCGAAAGGGTTAATTGTGTATTTTAGCAAAAAATAAGAGAGGATCGCAATAAACACCTAAAAAAAAAAAAAATACAAGTTTCTTCATCTTTCACAGGAATCATTAACAATGAATGATTTACCTATAAAGTGTTTTTTCTGTTTGTTAAGAAATTAAAGTTGATTTGTATTAGTCTACACATAAATGTACAATGGATTTTTTAATAAATAGCTGGAAAAAAACAAATATTAAACTGCTTACATATTTTAGTAGAGTCCATAAAAAGAAGTGCAGTCCCTCCTACAGAGCTAGTAGTATTGCTTTATTTTTGCATCTCATACTACAATGACTATGGTCCCAAATTACCTAACCCTAACATACTACAACAGGAATGTCAGCAATGTTGATTGATTGATTTGTTTAGCAGCATATCAACCCTTGATGGGTCATTTAATGCCGAAATCAGTTTAAAATTCTTTTTTAAATAGAGTCTTGCGACTTTGTTGAACAGTTATGATTTTTTAACTAGTGTCTTGCAACTTTGGTGAAAGGTTATGTTTTTTTAACTAGAGTCTTGCGACTTTGGTGAAAAAACAGGTGGTCCCTGTTAGGGGCGGGGGGTCCTACGCCTCTGCAGGGGATGCAGTCGGCGTATTCTAGGCTCCAACCAACAAGGCCATCAGCAATGTTGGAGTATGAGATGCAAAAATAAAGAAATACTATTAGCTCTGTACGAGGGACCAAACTTCTTTTTAGAAACTGCACTACTGAACTTGTACCCATATTTTTAAGATTAAATCACTTTTTTAAGTCTAACTTTAGTTTTGGTATAAACAAAATGAAAAAGATATTACGCACCATTTTCTTTACACAATGTGAACAAAAAGTCTGGCACCAACTCTTTGACATGAGGGCTTGGATTGGTCAGTAATCGGCAAAGTCTGCAAAGAAACAAATTTAGGGGAGGTCACATAATAAAGATGATAATCAGTAGAACTATTTGATGACCTCTTTCATGGGAAAGATTCTCCGATAGCTGGAGGTGCGTGTAAGTGTTGAATAGGAGGCAGACATTATTATTTCATGAATTATTCAGACTAATATTATCATCTTTGTTCTTATCAAAACATTTCAGCAAAAACATTAAACTAGTTGAAATTCACAAAAATAGTGAATTATCGTACAGAGGAAGCCGTTTATTATAATCAAGGATAATGTTATCAAATGGTTATTGTTATTAAAATCAGTCAGTCCTGAAGACTCTTTAAAATGAATTAAACATTCATTTAAAAAGTCAATAAATTTCATATTCATTTTTTTTATAATGTAAAGTTGTTTATAACAATGAATTTAATAGCATAATGGATTTATAACAATGCATATAGATTGTTCCAATTTTTATATACTTTGCTTAATGTTATCAGCCAGTTATTGTTATCTAAACGACCTTGTCCCAAAGTGATCACAATAAGTGGCTTCCTCTGTACATAGAAAGAATTTCATATTTCTGGCATCTGCCATATTGAAACTATCAGGTTGGTCTACAGAGAGACATTGCTTTTCACTAGTACAAATGATGTAGTCAATTTGACTTAGTTTTCATTAATCAGTCATTTTGAAAATTCAACTTTTTATTTAAATTTAATTACAACTGAGTGCAATTTTATGAACACATCAACTTTTATAGCAGTTCAAAGAATATCAGTTAATACATAAACAAGTTTATTTAAAGAGATCTGAAAATTATAGGACAATATGGCCAAGTGAATAACATGTGCTGGTAGAACTGATCTAGTTCTCAGGAAGTCATAAGTTCAATCCTTGGGTCAGGCAATGCAGAGATATACTGGAAACCCCCGATTTGCACATTTTCAATAATTTTTCTATCCGAAAAAATCTAATAGGGCATTCTTTTATTTATTAAAAGATTGTTTTAAAAATCATTTCTAATCTTTTTAAAATTGGAAGTTGGGGATTAATTACATTATTTCTCATAGGTTTCGATTATTTCTCAAAGTTCGATTAACACAGTATTTTTTGAGAACGCATTAACCGCGTTAATCAGGGGGTTTCCTGTACACTGGCTCAGTGGAGATGCAAATTGGCATCATAAAAATGAGCTCTGTAATTCCCTAGGAAGGATACCAAACATCCTAAGGCATAAGAACAGCATGCACCCATGGATCAAATGAAGGGTTCTCTTTTGACATTTCCAGAAAATTACCAAAGGGGACAAATACCTGAAGAAGGCTGGAGAGTACAGCAGCCAAAATGTGATAAAAACAATAAAGATGAAGAATGTTTGACATTGGATGTGAAAGATATACGAATGAGAACAGAAGGCTGGAGAGTACAGCAGCATGTTCAACATTCCCTAGGAAGGACATTGGATGTGAAAGATATACGAATGAGAACAGCATATCACTGGATTAAATAAAGGGTTCCGATCTACATTCACTTGGAAGGACACTGGATATGATAGGTATAAGAATAAGAACAGCATACACCCATGAATCAAATAAAGGGTTTGACATTTCCAGAAAGTTACCAAATGTGACAAACACCTGAAGAAGGCTGGAGAGTACAGCAGCCAAAATGTGATAAAAACAATAAAGATGAGGAAACTGGTCCAAATGAAAATTTGTATAATGAAAATTACCTGTTTCTCAGTGTATCTCCTTCTTCAGGAAGACTTTTCACCTCATCACGCAAATGTGGCAAAACCTGAAAGAGAGTAAATATTAAAGAATTCTATAAATAGAAACAAAACAAGGGTTCAAATCTTAGATTCATCAGGTTGTTCTTTGTGTAAGAAATTTTGTTTCAATAAGAATCTCCAAGTTGATCATCAATCATTTGTGATCAACTGTTGGTTAAAAAAAAACCATCTTTTAAGCTAAGAAAAATGAAATGATTATTGGTATATCATTTTCAAATGTAATACCAAACAAGCTTTAGCAAAAAGACTTTTTGAAGCAAATCCCCATAATCTTAAGCCAATAATAAAATTGGTGTTGAATTGTCGGCATGCTAGAGAGAGACTAATAGATACATCTTGTTCAATGGCAATCTGGAGGAATAATGAGAGAATGAACTAAGACTTGTGGTTCATAAACAAAAGATGAAACTAGGGACACTTAAGTTTTTATTTAACAATAAAGTTTTAAATTTTAACTCCAATTTTAAGATTGCCGCAATTGACAGTGTAGAAGACCCCCCCCCCCAATGGCTCAGAAGATAAACGTAACCTTCATTATCCAGTCACACATTGGCCAGCACTTGAGGAGGAGTTAAACAAACTGGGTGATAAATGAGAAGAATTTAGTCAAATGCGTTTTTTTCTAAATATTCCCTGCTGAAATAAGAGGGTCTTATATGCTATCAAATATGTTATCTGTTCTGATAATTTCAGTTTCTTCGTGATCTCCACTTTAAATAAAAATTTAAAATAAATCTGAAAAACATTTGCATCATTTTACCAGTTTACATAATAGGCACAAAAAAAGATTTATAGCTGTGGTCTTGGTAGGAATAATACACAGTATTCTTTTTTTTTTTCAAACTAAAAATAAAGTTATTACTCTTTGAAATATTTTCAATTAGTTCTGGTGAAAGTTCTTATTGAACTCTAAATATAAGTACTCAACATTTTTCTGAGTTTTTTCCAGTATCCATCATCACCTTCACAGTAATAAAGTTTAAACTGTTCGTTGCCAAGTATATTTTTAACATTCTAACTCCTGTGCCAGGTTTTTCTCATAAAAAATTGATGAAAATAGATTTACTAGTTGTCATATCAATAAAGTAAATATGCAAATTTCCTTTGTTTGCACAAGGAAATGCTGCCATCTTGCCAAAAAATAACACACTAAATCCAGAGTTATTTTATCTGTGGCAATGGACTGACAACTTGTTAAGACAAGTTATTTTGACCGTAGCAGCAAACAGGTCAAGTATTTATGTCTTGCAGGCCAAAGGGAATACAAACTGAAACAATGATCATACACGGCTATGGAAACAGCTTGTTTTTTAAAAATAAAATACTTTACCTAAAGTATCCGTAGCAATGGACTGACAACTTGCTAAGACAAGTTATCTTGACCATGGCAGAAAACAGGTCAAGTATTTTTGAAACTTCATAGTTGTAATATAAAAAAGCCCCCCAAAAGATGCTATGTTACTATGCAGTATTGTAAGTTGTAATAATGTAGAACAGTAAGGTAGAGTACCAGTGAATGTTGGACTGAATAGAAAAGCAGTGTAATTCACCTTCACGCGACAAAATTTCCGGATAGATCGGTTGTTACGGCATGCTTCACACAAACAATGTAGAATAGGAGCAAGATTTTCCTTCAAGTTACTGAATGGCTGAAATTTGAAAGGAAATTTTTTTTTTTACATTTAGAAGTTAATCTTGAAACAGAAGTTTAAAAAAAAAAAAAAAAAAAAAAAAAAAGAACAATAAAAATACTTTGAAGAAAATAAACTAACATGGCACTGTTGAAAATGATTTTATATCACAAGAAAATTTACTTTAACTCTTTCCTCCCTGGCAGCCATGTTTGATTACTTGCCCGACTGCCTTCTCCAGCAATCTGCCTGTGTGTCCCGAGGCTAATTTAACATCAGCTGTTGCTGAACAAAAAAATTCAATGGGCAGTAAATAAATTGATATATCTCTTAATATTAAATGTACGCTTACTAAATTTTCAGTGATTAATCCCAATGTATCACTTCCAAGTCCAGTGAAATAAAACCATGGAAAAGTTAATTGAAAAAGATATTATTATCGATTGATTGGCTTCGTTATGATTTAAATTTGTGTATGATTTAAATTTAAACGTGTTTTCTTAGTAAATTCATTTGATCAATTTTTATCATTTTTTAACAAAATTTTGTTGTTTATTTTCAATATCAATTATCACGCCTAGAGGCATATCAGGGCGGAAAGAGTTAAGAAATTTTTGTGGTGTTTTCAAAATTCAATTTTTAGAAATAAATTATGTTATGACATTAGATCACTAATTTATGTTATTGATTGTTTTTTAAATTGTGGTTACAGTACTGGTAACTTTCATGATTACTTAATG
This sequence comes from Architeuthis dux, assembly GCA_006491835.1. NCBI lineage: Eukaryota > Metazoa > Mollusca > Cephalopoda > Oegopsida > Architeuthidae > Architeuthis > Architeuthis dux. The sequence continues at coordinate 9,986,776 of VCCN01000353.1, read as the reverse complement.
GTATTTTGATGTTTATGTATACAACATTTATTTTGAGAAAAAGAAAAAATACAGAACAAGAAACTGTCTAGTTTACATACATATCTAAAAGCAAAGCATCTTAATTTTATTTTTATCTTCAATTAAAGATTTACAGGTTTCTTACTTATAGCCATGAAACATTAACTAAATGATTTTTGCTGCCAATTTTTCAAAAATATTTATAATTCTGAAGAGTTATTGCAGGATATTTATGTGTTGTGCTATGCAGGTAAGGTAATTATGGGAGAGCGGTTTGCCCAAGTGCTCACTCACCCACTCTCTTCTGCCAACCATACCAGTGACAAGACATTTTTGTCAAGACATCTGGTGATGAGATAGAGTGCAGGGAGTAATGGATTCATACATTTCCCAAGGGCATTAGTGCTAAGTGAACATAAGCAGCCTTAGTAAAAATTTGGATTCAGTTTGCCAATTTGATTTTCTGTGCAGAAAACCGTAACGCCAACTTGCACCTTCACAAGAATAAGCATTCTAAATGTAGTGCTTTGTGTTCAGGTTTGGGTTCAGGTTCTACTTGAATCATTGTGGAACTTTCAGCCGAGATTGTAACAACATCAAAGGCATTGGTGACCAGTGCTGTAGGCTGTAAAAATTAGAATAAACCTGATATACTAACATCAAGTAGAATGGATGCCCATCGCTCAAATTGTTGTTTTGGGGTTTCGTCCGCCTGCGCTTTTACATAAATACTTACTCTTTCCAGTCGATGGTGCAAAAAATTCAACAGGACAACAATACTCTCCATGTTTTTGCCATCATATTCTATATCTTTATTGTCTATGGAATCTGCTCCACTTTCATTAATGGGAGTGAGAAGCTGTTCAAAACTATCAACTGGCATGTTGGTCAGAAGGTTCACAGTGTGGCTGCAAGAAGAAATATATAAACAATAATAAGAGGAAGAACTTAGATAAAAATTAACTTTATAATACATTGAACAGCATTAGGCATGAAAAAGAATAGATCTGTCCGGCCACATGAAAAAGTACAAAACTGTTTGGCTACATGAAAAACTACAGATCTGTCTGGTTACATAAAAAGTATAAAACTGTCTAGTTACATGAAAAGTACAAAACTGTCTAGTTACATGAAAAGTAGCTTCCTAAGTTTTTATATAAAATGTAATGTAAACATAATGTTTATAGGCACATTTTTCAATAATAAAATTTGATTTAATATATATCAGGATGTTTTGTCCACACCTGAAGACCTGGACATTTTTTTTTTTCTTTTGATGACTTACTCGAGGATTCATCATCCAGTTCAGCCCACGACCTAGTTAGATTGTAGGGTGCCATTCTGAGTACTTCCCGTCCATGGCATTTCTCAGGGTAATGGTACCAGCAGCAGGCAGTAATTCCTGACCTGACCTATAGGAAAAAGTGGAACCAGTCTTCCTCAGGGGCTCAACTCCTAGTTTGGAATCAGAGTTTTCCATCTCCTAGACCGGTTACCAACCAAGGCTATTATTTACCCAATCTGAACTTGGTTCATCGATTCCATTTTCTGTGCTTTTAACTGTTAGGCCACCCGCTACACCTATTCATCATCCAGTTCTAGAAATCAAGAACTTACCTGACCAATTCCTCTTTTCGATCCTTTGACTCCGTTTTGCAGATAAGCAACTCACGAAGAACACTGACTAAACGCATCAAGTGGCCGTCTTCTTCCTGCAAAAGTTTTAATCAAAACATATTTTAGTATTTAAATTATGATTTTGGAAACCTTTTATATGATGAGAAAAAAAATTAGCAACCAAGATGAGGATGCAAGTCCGAAAGAACCATTGTATAATAATAACACTTTGTCACAAAATCAGTCAGTCCCAAACACTTTATTTAAAAATGAATAAAAAATCATATTGAAATATTTATATTTATTTTTTCATAATGTTAAGTTGTTGATAACAATGAATTTAATAATATAACAACAAATGTAAATTGTTCCAATTTTCATATCCTTTGCTTAATGTTATCAGCCGGTTATTGTTATCTAAAAGACCCTGTTCCATAGTGATCACAATAAGCAGCTTCCTCTGTAGTAGGTTAATGATTAGTAAGTAAGTCTAGTACCTAACAGTTTATAAATATTTAGAAGCAAGAAGTACTGTATCTTTAAAATTAGTCAATGTTCAAAAATTGATGAAACTACTCTTTGTGAAGATTTGTATACATGTTTGGAGCCTCTAATGTTAATCAGAGTATTTCTAAAGTGTCCCTTTGGAAGTTCAAGCTAGGAGCAGGTCATCTTGTTGGTATAAAGAATTTTGACAACTGCTTTCCAAAGAATAAACATGAAACAATAAAAGTTGAGACGTAGTCACATTTAAAACAAAACTCTGGCATAATACTCAAGTTTGGTCTTAACTTTGTGGTTCCAATGCTACTCGTAACTTTTCTGCTTTAATCAAATCTTTCAAAATAATTTGGGAAATTTGGGCAATGCACACAAAATTTGATTCTGGTTTTCAGAAAAGAACCAGGGGTAGATAGGCACTGATCCTCACAATATACATATATCAAACATAATTTGTATCCATATATCCTAAGCAGAAGTACCAGCAAGCGACTCTTTGATCCTAGGTAGAACACACAGATACTACACTCTGACCCTAGGCAGAGGCCTGGTGAGCAACACTTTGATCCTAGGCCGAGCGCACAGATACTCTGATTGTAAGCAGAAGTGTCGATCCATACATAAATAATCCCATCATGTTTTATGAGTAATATGCTAGTATTATTAGAATCTTATTATATAAAAGTGAATCCTGCCATGATTAGATAAGTGACATATCCCTTAGGCCACTATTCTACTGATTAAATATAAGATGAAATTAACTTATATTTCATTTTGGTTTATTATTTATTGTTTTGGTGTATTATGGGGTTCAACGCATTTAAAACAATGAAAACTAAATTTAACATTTTCTTTGAATTTTTATAACATTTCAACAAGACAATTGATTTACCACTGCTTTGATTATTTTTTTCAACAAATAGTTAATCTTATTTGGGATGTTAATTTCATAGAACAAAAATGAAAATAAATGCAATAACAATTTCTTTTTACATACAGTGAGTGGAATCTTTTGATAAAGTAGGTATCTTCCTCTCGCAATCTGTCTAGCCATGGCGAACTGTATGCAGCTCTGAGTAGAACAAGGAATCGGACTAACTTAAAAGGACCAGAAGATTACGAAGGTCAGGGTAAACTCATGGAATCACGCTTTTTTACAGAGATTATTACAATAAATACATTTATATTAAAATATATATTTGTATGATTTATCTATACATAAATAATCCAATCTTTTGTGACAGGTACTACAACAGTTATCTTAATATAAATCACTCAATCAGGAATTCCAATTAAAATTTTTTAAAATACCTAATACAGAGGGAGCTGTTTATTATAATTACAGATAATGTTATCAAATGGCTATTGTTACCTCTGTCCACACAATATTTCCAAAAGTTCTGGATGAATTTCAATGACATTTTGTAGAAGGGTGGGCAATGGGCAACAATAGATTAAATTTTGGGAAGTATCCAGGAATTTTTTCTCGTGGCGTGACAGATTTGGCGATAATGCATTTAAAAATTAATGCTTTCATATGAGTGAACAATATCTTCTTTAACTTTACTAATTGGAAATCCGCCCTACTGGGTGGTTTTCCAGCTAATTTGTGCGGAAGGCATAAATTGGGCTTCCATACTTTTAATTTCTAGCTATTGTAACTAGTACATTTTGCCAGCTGGTTATTATCAGCAGTAGCAGAGCCTATAAAGTAAATAAGCACGCTACACCCGAAAGTAGGTCATTGTCGCAACGTAAAATATGAATTAAATGACAGCTTTTTTAGTCTTCCGTATTTTAAAAATTATGAACTTTATCTTTTGCCGACCCCCCAAAAATCGTTTTTTTGCTTCTAGATTCACGGAACTCTTTGGTAATATAGTTTAAAACTGGCCCCAGTGAAATATCTAAAGCATAGAACCGTTTTCTCGTGGTAAAACACAATTTTCAGGGAGAAGAATTACCTCAGCCACTTAAGGCAAATAGTTATTACTATAATATTAATAAAATAAATTAATCCCTATATCTTTCCTAGTTTCCTAAACTTTCCATAATTATGGTTTGCAATTAAACATCCTCCCCCTTAGATTGCTTTAGGGGGGAGAGGATGTTCAATTGACAAAACTTGGGAGGGGGATGTTCAAATGGCTTCTCTAAGGAGGAGAATGTTAAAGTGATCCAAGTTAAGAGCTATATATATAAAAACAAAATTAATTTCATTAAAAGCCAATACTTACCTCATCAAGAGATTTTTTCTTTAGAGACATTGTCAAATTGAAAAGTATCTTAAGTATTTCACAGCACAAATCAACTTCCTGGTCTGTCAAACCAGTTTGTCGTTCTTCAGCATCACGCAATGAAAGATCAATCACTTCCATTAAATAGCTGAATCCATGCAGCTCTGAATGAATCCTTGGTCTGCAAAGCATAAGAATAATTTTTGGATGAAATTCTGAGATGAAGAAGGTTAGAGAGAACAACAGTCAAAATCCTTGGATGAAAACAAACACTAGAATGGGCAATCTTTGGATACTTACGGTTTCCTAACTACGGCCATTTTGAATTGTTAAAATCTAATCTAGCTGCTTTAGCGATTCAAAATGGCCGTAGTTAGAAAACTGAGTATCCAAAGATTGCCCTAGGATGCTATTTTTATTATTATTATTATTAATAATAGACAAAATATAATAACCCAATATTTTATTATTAATTATTAATTAATCACTGCAACCCACAATACTGGTTTATTGCTGGGTTTAGATTATTCATTGTTCCGAGATTTATATGTAGCTACATATCCGGACTTCGCCCAGCCCAAACCATTCATAGTAGAAATTTGAAATTTTGCGCATGCGCGCACACACAATGTGTAGGGAAAATGGGTTTTGTTTTTTTTGAAAATTCCCTCCAAAATATGTTTTTAGAGGGGGGGGG